>CM021103.1:640151689-640536553 GCA_007115665.2 Sequoiadendron giganteum | reverse complement strand
TGGACACATCAACCTCAAGGAGTTCAAAAGAAGGATGTACGGGCACGATGGATTCTTACCGACACCTATTGGCAAAGGATGATGAGAAATGGAATTGTTCAAGTTGTCGGATTCCCACCTGCAGTTGAGTGTGCTGAGTTGATATTAGAGTGCGCCCTTCACTATAATGCACAAGATAGGCAAATTGTTGCGCTTGGTAGAAGGATACTAGCTCACCTTGGAGAGCTAGCCATACAGGAGGCCTTCGGCATCCCCACATATCACAAGACGGCTTACAAAACTAAGGAGGATGCGAAGAAGTTATATGATGAAAAGCTTGACCTTTGTGCCGCCAACATTAATAAGTCATGGCTGGAGAAACCAAGAGTGTCATCCAAGAAGACGCCTAAGAAGTTGGTGTGCATAGACTTCAAAGAGGATTACGGAGATGTCATTGTCCTGCTGAATAGAATAGTTGGCAACCCTCAGGGTGCGCCTTTCGAGACCTGGATGTACTATTTTATCGAGGACATCATGGGGGGGGTCAAAATGTTCAACTAGTCTCACATGATAAGCAATAATCTCCACAGGCAGTTGGTCAACCTTGAGAAGACCAAGACGTTCTATATGAGCTCCTACGTCATCTACATGTTGGCTAGGACATACAGGTATGCAGGCTTGATCTGCAAGGGCGTAGTTGGCAACGGGGAGAATGAACTGAAGTCCTACGATTGCTATCCGCAGCTTCAACTTAGTGAGAAAGCCCACTTCAGATGAGCACATGACGCATTCCTCATGTACGTAACCAGAATACTTCAAGGAGGAACGCACCAACGGCTAACTCACGAAGCTAAGAGTCTGATCGGCAAATACGGGTCTTGGTTCATCCAGTACCCGAGATACACATATATCAGAATCTAGGGATTCACTGGGAGTCCATAGCGATTGCCAATCTTTCCTACTAACAAGATGGTCTTGCTTGAGGTGTTGCGATAGTTGGAGGAATATCAGAGCTTCCAAAGGACAAAACAGAAGGTGGCAATCACCTTTCCCTTCTTTATAGGGAACATGCTGGAAACGTGTCCATCGGCGTAGGCAGCTGAGAGTGCCAGGCTGGAAATACAATGGTGCCCATTTGCCACTTATCCGTCTAGGGATAACTTCGACCCACATCATCATATTAAGACTGTGGATGGGAGGACTTCAGGGCAGACGCTGCGGACGAGTATGAGGTTAGACAGAGACTGTGGTCCAGATTGCCGGTTAGCTTGATCAGGGCAACTGAACTTTGCCGAGTGCCTGATTAGCTCAAGGATGATGGAAAGCAAGTACAGTCGTGCTTTGATGAAAGCTTGCCCCTGCCTGCTGTAAGATGGTCCGAACCCGAACATGTTGATTTGAACACTTTGATGAGACCAGTCACCAAGTATACTCAATGGTGGGTTGATCAACAGATCCAAGAGCTGAGGCGGATGAAGGTGACACTTACCTATGATAGGTTAAGCGAAATGGAATCTTACTCTTCCAATGCGGAAGCATCCCAGGGCGTGGAGTTGATAGAGGCCACTACTTCAAGGAAAAGGAAAGAAATAGCTGTGGATAAGGAGCCTGCTCAGAAACAAACAAGGATAGAGCCTTCACGCTCTACTTCGTCCAGAAACATCAACGAGATATTGGCCACCCTTGATGATTCGTTGGCCAACATTAGGAACCCTTCCCCGATTTTCGAGGATAATATAGAGCCTCAGCTGAACGATGATGAGCCGCCATCCCCCACAGGCACGGAAATACTAGGGTCAGATGATGAGATGGGCCCAAAATGATGACTTTCAGGAAGGAATGATTTCAGCCCTTCGAGGAATTTTGGACGCTCCAAGTGGAGAAAGTGTACCGGAAGAGGATGGCACTAAACAACTCACAATCCCGGATTGGTTGAAAGAAAGAATGAAAATAAAGGTGCCAGTTGAAGAACAGGAAGAGGATGATGCTGCGGACTTCTTGGCTAGACTTGAACAAGTTTCAGTCAAGAAGCCGACTAAGAAGTTCTCAACCATACAGAGGGATGAAGCCGACAACCAGACCGTATAGATTGCAGTGCCGACAGTGGACAAGCCATGGGAAGATATAACCCCATATGAGTATGCTGTCACTACCATCGACTTGGGTCCAACCACAAAGGGCCAAGAAGTTGAAGATCTGGACAATTCAGTGTCCACCATCAAGTCGAGGTTACCAAAGGAGGTGGCGAAGAGGAAGGACTGCCAGCAGGAGATTGAACGCCTGAAGGAGTACACACAGCATCTGATCAAGACTCTTGATCAAGATAACACGATAGCTCCCCTTCTCCCGAACTCTTCGCAGGAGGCAGCAAAGGACATAGAAGAAGACAGGGTCACGTCCAGAGAGGCTAAGGAATGGATAGTGGTCAAAGGCGTAGAAGCAGACGTATTCCTGGGAAGGTTGACCCTGGTCTAGGTCAAGCCACTTCATTGCTTTCCAAATTGGCCACTTTGGCGGAAATGTGGGATGGTCTTTTGGATATGTAGGAAAGGATAATTTCGTGCCTTAGGATTCTGAAAGGGGTCTCGAAGCAGGAACTAATCGATGGAGGCATCATTGCAGCAAGCGGAGCCTACGATTTCCATACATGGTATTGGACTTTGACGGCATGAGGAGAGGTGTTGGAAAGAGTGAAAATTGATGGACTCAGAGTGGAGGAGCAAGTTAGAGAAATCCAGAGCAAAATCTTCAACATGGTTGTCGACATACTGGACAAGGAGGTCATACGGGAGAACGATTTTCAATTGGAAGCTTTGAAGAATAAGGTGCAGGAAAGCTTCTTTGCTATCACCGAGCCTATTTTGAGGCAGAACTGGGTCAGAATGGCAAATTTCTTAGCCATCCGGGAGTCCTTTGAGAGGATCGAGCCAGAATGGGAGGACATCTTTGTCAGGTGTGCTGAAAGCATGGACGGATTGGAGTTTAGGATCGGAATACTCCCACAGATTACTATGGAAGAAGTTGCCTCTATCGTGTCCAGATTCATCGAACACACAACAACTCGAGAGGATAGGGATGTACTTCCTCAAAAATAGCTTCGGGCGCCAACTCACTCTTGCCAACTCTTAGTCCACTGATGTTATTTTGGGTAACCCTAATTAGGGTTTATTTGTTTTAATCTTGGCCGTTGGCTCATTTTAATCTGGGCCACTCTTTTGTTTTTAAAAACTTAATATAAACTTGCGTACTCTCATTTTCAAATTGTGAAGTGAGTAGTATGAGATTGTTGCGATATATCATTTCCGTTAATAAAAGCTCTAGTGCATGATTTGTTTAGAATCACTTTTGTTTTCAAGTGGTGTGCAAGGTTACATATTCTCCTTCAACACTTTGATTAAGATTAGCTTAGTATTTTCATTTGAATGTTTCATAGTGAATGATAGATCCGATAGCAGTGGTTGATGAAATTAAGCTCATAATTTTGTTGGATAGATGATTTTTATTCAATGTGCAAAGTTAGCTTGAGCTATTAAGTTGTGGATGCTTAACTTCAGTTTGGATAATTATTAATTCGGACATGAAAATCATTATCACCTCCGTTGAAGATTGCACCCACTTTGTGTAGTTGTCCTCAGGAGGCGAAACAAAGTGTGGTTATTTCATTTCATCTAATCATTGTCGTCTCTTGAGTTCTTAGGCGTAGCTTAGACCTCTAAACCCTTATCTTTTTGCATTTTTTTGGAAAATCTGAAGTACTCAATGGAAAGAGCCTTCAATGTCAAAATTGTCTAAGTCCTTAACTTGTAAACAAATTCTAAAGTAAGTCCCCTTGTGATTACCAGCAAATCACAACGCCCACTGATCTCATCCACACGTCATGACCTAACTAAAGAAACCTTGGAGTTGTTGCACAATCTTCTTAACATACGCAGTAAATTTTCAGGAGAGGATAAAGTGTCCTTGGGCATTTTATTCTGTGTTCGGTGGGTATTAAAATGCACACCAACAGTTCCCTTTTGAAACACTCTTGTAACTTTTCCAAGGTTGGCTGAAGTATTTCTCTAAGGCTATCATCTCATGTATGTGGATTATTGCCCCCTCCCTTCTAATATGGCATGTATGGAGAGAAACAAGATGGTTTTACCACTAGATTTTTTCGAGTATAGCTGCTTGTTCTTGGATGATGACAACTGTTGGAATGGGCAAAATTTCTCTTAGTTCTTTCAAGGTTTCTTCCTTCAAATCCAATCTCAACCCTAGACACATAATTGTGATAAGATAAATGTGGCCTACGAAGTAGAGACATGAATTTCAAAGAATTCTTGTTGTGTTTGGTTTGTGCATGAATGCTTGATGTTTTGTGAATGCAAGCTAAGAATTATTATTATTAACTAAACTAATCTGTTTTAATTTTTTGGAGTTTTTGAATGCAATATGTGAATCTAAATTGCAGTCTTTCCAAAAACATAAAATCTCCAATAGGGATCAGCATGTATTGGCTTCTTGGAAACATCTTAGGTTCTCTCCTGTTCATGGGGTTGTGGGTGTTAAAGCCAAGTTAAAAGTGAAATATCCCCCTTATTTTTTTAAAAAAATTGAGCACAAGACTTCACCCGTTAACGTTAGATAAATGAAAGATAATCCAACTGGAATGCAACCCTTCATTTTCTGATCACCCAGTTCCTAGTGAGGGCAAGATGAGAGCATACGGTGCAAGGGGATCGTTAGATGAAATCTGAAACTGAAAGTACAATACTGAAATGCAACGCTTCACTTTCTGATCACCCAAATCCTAGTGTGGGCAAGGTGAGAACATACGGTGGAAAGAGGATCTCGTTAATTGAAAATACTAAAAGCTGGAAATACAAGTGTTGATGGCTCAGTCGACCAACTAGGAAATGAAAGTACTTGGGTGGCAAGCCGACCTCTTCCACTTTTCAGCAGGCTACAATGAAAGTAAAATATTGAAATGAAAGCAACTCAACCACTTATTCAGCGGGAGTGGAAATATAAAAAACTGAAATGAAATGTCTAGGCGGCTAGCCGACCCCTTCCACTTTTCAGCAGGTATAACATAAATGTAAAGTGCAGAAATGTAAGGAGGTTGATCAGTATCATAGTTTACATACTTGGAATCGGTGAGTACTCGGCAAGCCCAAAATTTTTGACTCGGCAAATACTCGACAGCTTAAAAAGTAGCAAAATTTCTTATAAAAAAATTATAATAATTTTATATGTGTATTTAATAGTTTTGTTAAAAAATATAATATATAATAATAATAAGTAGTATAATTATATTATGTAAAAATTTAAAATATACATTATATATTAATCATGCTAATATATACTTAACAACTGATGTCATAATGTTAAAATTTAAATTTGCTCATTTGTATTATATAAAAAATATAATAATTAATTAGTGATGAGATTTCCACAATCCATTTAAATGTAGTATTGCTTTTGGCTTTGATTGTATATAAGTTTTTCATGAATGTTTCGGATCGGACTCTATGATCCATCATCAGGATAGCGAACTGAGGAGAAAAATGATCACGGATGATGGATCACGGAGTGTGATCCGAAACATTGATGAAAAACTTATACACAATCAAAGCCAAAAGCAATACTACAAATATAATAATTATTAATTATTAATTAAATAATTTTATATATGTATTTAATAGTTTTGTTAAAGAATATAATATGTAATAATAATAAGTAATATAATTATATTATTTATAATTTATTTGTTATTATATAAAATATACATTATAATATTATATTTTAATTATGCTAATATATACTCTTAAAACCTAAATGTGCTCATTATTAGGATCTTGCCCGTAATTTTCATTTTAATAACATATTCTAAAACCCTCGTCGAAACGTTACTTTCAGGCTGTAGCTCGCCAAATTGGAGAAGTGAAAGGTCAATACTAGTGATGAAGAGTTTGGAGGAGCGGAAATCAATAGTGGTGGGGAAAGCAGGCTAAAAGTAGTTGGAAAACAGCCAAAATCGTGCTAAAAAATGTTAAAAAAAATGCAGAAAATGTAGAAAAAAAGAAAGGCGGAAAAAAAACGCATTAAAACCTTGTAATTTCAGTGCGAAAATGAGGGCAAAAATAGGCGATTAAAACCACTGTAGCATTTGGCAAGTAAAGGCAGAAAATAATCGTTTTGCTTGGAATCTGACAATTAATTGCCCGCTTGGAGATTAATCGGCGATTATGTAAACTATGATCAATACTACTAGTACTAATTCAGCATTACAATATGAAGTACTATCTGCATTACAATAAGATAAGGATATCCAATGATCACCAAGATGTTAGGAAATGATCTCCAAACAAGAACAAGATATCAAACCTATGAAATATGGCAAAATGGAAGAATTTACCAAGTCTGATATGAAATTGCAGCGTACAAAAAATCAGACCAGCAACCTCAAATATCACTAGAACTCTCACAACTTCGTCAAGATACCTCCGAATGGCTCCAAACTAAAGGCAAATGAAGCATAGGAACTAGGCGACCAAGTACCAAGTGACAAACCCCTCCAAAACAGTTTGGATTATTTTGCACATTTCCCAATGCATCCAGTGACTAGGGGCGGTCTCCTTGAAATGGGCAACCTGGTCTAGAAAAATCAGCAACTCTTCCAAAATTACGAAACTAAAAGCAAAGTGGCGCCCTAGACAAGTGAATCCATAGAGCCACTACCTAGAACCAACAAAAAATCATGTCAAGAGATATGAGTCAAAACGTGCTTCAGCTAGCACCAAACCAGCAACTCCAAAACTGATAAAAACACTCTAAAATCAGAAAATGGGAATGAAGAAACTCAACCTGATTTGAGCTCAAGAGATTGCTGCGGGAGGTCTTTGTGATTGGCTTGCTAGTAGTTGAAGGAACCATCAAGAAAGTCATTAGAATTCCTCCTTGAGTTTCCCCAATAGAGATAAAACAGTGAGGTCACTTCGATATTCCTCTCCAGTGCAGTGGATGTTAAGCAGGATGCTGGTTTGATTGAGGCTGTGGTACAGTGTTATTTTTGCAAGGAATACCATTCTAACATTGCAAGGGCCATTGTTGATAATGATTTTCAAGCCACTTCAGTGGATGTGGGCAGCATCTTCACCACAGAGGATGTTGGCTGTTCAGCAAACACAGCAGAGCTCCTAAGGGTTGCTTGAAATGTATTCATTGCAAACTCATTGGGTGTTTTTGTACTCTGCTTAACAACAATGGGAGGTTCCTCTCAGAGGCATGGCCCAACGAGGTGAAGGACTCTATAAAAGCCATTTTCTTGCTGATAAGGAATTCTCCAGCGAGATGTAGTGATTGTTTTTTCGATGATAGCTCTAGGGAGAGCTCCAAAGGGAGTTAATAATTTGTATCAGATACTAGTTAGCATTAGTTGCTGGATGTGTTAGAAATTCATGCTTTATTCTTTGTTTGCCAATTTTGCATCATTGAAAACAAAGGCTTTTTTGTGAGGTTGCTTATTTTTTCAAAGTGATTGGACCTGTATGCCCACATTCACATGTAAAAAAACTGTTCATAACCATTACATATATTCAAATATCCACAAGTACCAAAATTGAGATATCCTGATAGAAACAGATATCATTTTTATGGTTCAAATTATTGACTAATTTCACACGCACATTATATTTTAGCTGTTGGGTATAAACATTCTTTTGCTTCTATTGTGTATAAGCAATAGCAAAGGTTTTTTCACATTTATAAATCAACAAATGTAGATGCTTTTCACAAAATCTTGATTTTTGGTTAGCTCTTCATAAATTCCCACATGAAATTATAAGCATGTGAAATATGTACATTTTTTATGATATTTGGTTGTCATCTTTGCAGTATACAACTCAGACACAACATGTGTAGGCTTGGTTCGCCTTGGCAGTGAAGTACAAAAGATAGTTGTTGGTTCTATGAAAGAGTTACTTTCAGTTGACTTTGGCCCACCATTGCATTGCCTCATCATTGTTGGGAATACTCATCCAATAGAAGATGAAATGCTAGAGTTTTTTGCCATGCCAAAGGCTTGTTTGAGTGCTCAAAATTGCAGTGATTGAAATGAGAGTGTGAGATCCCTCTCCGATGGATCCCACAGTTATCTACAAATTAGCAAGTGGTAAAAGAGCATTCAATACAATTTTTTTTCTATTTTATGGTCACTTGCTATTTTTGATGTCTTTGATCAACTAAGTGTGATTGTAAGGAGAGGATTTCAATCCCGGTAGTGTATGTACAAATTTAATTTATTGGTTCCAAACTTCAACTTCTTTTGGTTGCAATACATGATATTTCATTTCCATTATTAGCTTGTGGGAGACATCTAAGTATTATTCTTTTTATTAATATATAAACAATTTAAAAAGGAGTAGTAACCCTAAAGATTAGTCACAAATGAAAACAAAATGTGCAAAATATATCTTATTTGCAAAGCATCCATCAAATCTTCTTAATACAAACTGCATAAAGTCCCACATGGGCAGCATCATAGTTTTTAAAGTTTCAAAGATTTAAATCTACATATCAGGTATGCACACTCTTTTTGATCCATCATCATGAGTGTGATCTATAGATACAACCTGATCCTTCATGTGAGTCTCTTTCTAATCCATTATCCAATTGCTTAAGAATATCCTGCAGTGCCTAAAGTTTAAACTATGCATTGTACCATTTTCTTCTATCAGTCTCTCCACATAGACTGAATGGTAGTCCCATGATCTCAGTATCTTCAGGGATAGGAAAATTCTCCAAGGAAGAGTCACAAGGCAGAGTGAAAATGGAGTCAAGACTCTACAACCTCTCCTCCAATGACTTCTTGTTGCTGCAAGGCAATCCTAGCATGTTGCTGCTCCCTAGTGGTCTGTTCACTTCTATACATTCTCTCTGCTCTAGCTTCCAATGCTCCAAGAAGCTCTTCGGTAGAAGGAAAACCTCTTGTACTTTACTACCTGGACTTAATCGTCTCCATGTGAACCACCTTGTGAACCTCTTCCTGTTGTACTTGTACCAGCCCAGAAATTTGTTGCTGACAAGTCTACTCTGGCAATCCACTGTCCCATGAAGTTCTGCCTAAATGCCAATGCTCATTGGCTACCACATTCCAACCATTCTTATCTATTGTCTACATGAGAGGAGGATCTGTTTCGGTCCAATCTGGTGGAAGAGGAAGATAGCAGAGCCTATAGCAACAATGTGATCATGGTTGAATCTAAGATACCCATTGATATGAAACATTTTCAACTTTGTCTCAAGCATCCCAAGTTTTCACCTGCAAATATTAACAAAAGCTGTCACTAATCAAATCAGTAGGAACTCTCATCTGCCTTAAAATAGGTCAACAATTTTTTTTTTTCATATAAACCATAAAAGCAATAAGCAACAATTCCCTGAAACCAGCAGATTTGATAACTCTTGCCCAAACATATTCTGAAGAAGCAGATCATATTTCTTAAACAGACCAACCATTCAAGATGTTTTTACAAGATGAAACTCCTCTAGCAAAAGGACAATAAAAAAGATGTTTAATAGTTTCAAAAAGCCCACATATACTGCACAAACCAGATATTATGCCGAATTTCACATTCAAAACATGTTTTTGTAGGCACAAGAAATGAGGTCCATATAACACAACTCAATTTTTCGTTTGTAAGGATAAAAGTTTGTGGTGCTTACTGTTTAGAGACTAGCTTAGGTAATCAGACTGAACCAGCCTAGAATGCAACTGTTCAGTGGAAATTTCAAATCCAACGAAGCCCTTGAAGCCATTTTCTGTTATTCTGTGTTTTAGTATCATATTTTAATCTAAGGCCTTTAGCAGTAGGGTTCAAAGTTTTCATATGCGTGCTATAAGCTTTTTGTTGTGAACTAGGAATATCATATTATGCTTAATCCGATTCCAGGAAAGCTGATTGCCCATTCAAAATATGTCAATAGTTTTAATCCCTTTACCTCCCCAAAAAATATCAGAGCATTCTTCAACTAATCCATGGGCTTATTATGCAGAGATAGATTTCAATACAAAGATTTGTATTGACAAACACCATCAACCCAACAAAAGATAGGTTGTTTGATCACAATGTGTTTCACCTACTCCTATGCCATCCACAATGAACCGAGAATAGGAGTCCTACCTGACTTTACAAAGAAGGAATCAAAGAGTTAAGTCTGAAGAGTGCATACCCTTCCAATTCACTTTATTTTAAGTAGTGACATTCACAATATTATATCTAAGATCTTCTAGGATTCATTTTCAGAAACAGCCTTAAGTATCCTTTTTATTGTCTAGGTCCCTAGATTGTAAGGTCTTATTAACCCCAGACCCTCTAGATTTTTAAACTTGACACAAATATCTCAAGCATTAACAATCCTATGAATATTGTTAAAATGACAGTTTCCAAATAACCACTGAGAAAAAAGAATAAATTGTATATGGTTTAATAATTTCTTTTGCTGACAAATTCACAATATTCTAGCCATTAACAATAGATGTCTCGATGCACTTTCCAACCAATAAATGAAAGAGGACTTGCGGATAGCTAGTTTTTATCCTAAAACCTTACAATAAATCTGCTCTTTTGTTCAGCTCCCCAAGATTTTTTCTTGAAGTTGAGGAAATAATAATGTATCATCTCCAAGTTCTTTCATTGATGATTCATTCTATCTAGGACTGTCCTTTTAATAGGACCTTGAGCAGCATCCCTTGATGAAAAATAAATAGTTTCAGCAACAACAAAAAAAGAAGTGGGCATCCCTACCTAAGGGGTCTTTGTAAGGGAATGGTTTTGGTGAGCTCATTATTAGCTTCAACTTGAGGAGAGGTGTCTTTGAAGACCTTGATCATCTTAATAATCGTTCACTCAACCCCAAAGTCCCATGCATAAGTTCAACCAACCACCGCTCAATTCAGTCACAGGCTTTCTCAAGAAAGGCCATGCAAACATATTTTGCTCAAAGGTTTTAGCCCAATGCATAAGTTCAACCAACCACCGCTCAATTCAGTCATAGGCTTTCTCAAGAAAGGCCATGCAAACATATTTTGCCCAAAGGTTTTAGCCCAATGCATAATCCAAGTTATTTAAGATATACCAGCCTTGCACATTTTAACCCAATGCACACCCTTCCAACTTGTAAGCAAGCTATTTAAGATACATCAACGCTGCACAAACATAGCACGTCTCATAAATCAACCTAGGGATGAGTTTATTAAGTCTATTAACTAATAGAAGCCTCCCTTAATTTTTTTGATATGGTGAAAAGTATGATTCCCAAGAACAACCTACTCCATCAAGCCTTTTATTTCACATTAATATATTTTTGGTTAACATTCTGTTTTATGGTTTTAATAAACAAACCCCCCAATTTGATTTCCCTAACTTAATAGTTCATAATTTCCCAAGTCCCAATTTATTTCAATTTACAGTCAAATAGTAACCACATTGTTCCAAATCAATAATAAATATCACGTATAGTCATAATTTCACCATATAATCACTTTCAATATTTAATTTGCTCAATTCTTTGATTGTAAGTTCATAAATCTAATCTTATTATTCAATTAAGATTCCTCACTTTTAGATTTTAATTTATTAATATCAACTATACATTTGTAATTTCATCCCATTCAGTCTGCCATGTGTTGGTACATATTTAAATTTTTTCATTTAGTTAACTAATTTATTTCATAGTTTCACCTATGATAGGATAAGCTTGTTCATGTAGGTAATATTTGCACATAGAGTTGAAAACATGCAAGCACATGTTTAAGACGAATACTTAAATAAATATTTCTTTTAGAATTATTGTGAAGTTATAAATATAGGCAATTTTTAACATGCAATCAGTCCAAAAAAATCCTTGCATAAAAAAATAAGAGTAATTTTAAGGCAAAGTAGCATGTTCAAATGGTATTTTGGAGAGATGACTAGAGCACATGTGTTTTGAGTGTATGGTTGTTGTTGTAGCAACTAAGGTTGTGGGTTTGTGTTGCATGGGCTTTGGCCCTTTTCTTGCTGGTGTTGAGTGAGAATAATGTGGGGTGGACATGTTGAAAAAATATTTCAAACTTGATGACTAATTTCCTAATGTGTAGAATATATTGAATAAGTCACAATAATTGAAAACTTCAAAATGTGAAAGCATACACAAATAATTACACCTTGAAATCTATTTTTATTCCTTCCAAAAACTTACAAGGTAGCCTCCATAATTGATGTTATTATTGCATGAAAATTCACTATACTCGGTATGTTACAATCTTTCTATCTTGCTCCTATCTTTATACTAATTTAGCTAAAATCCAATCTTCCAAAAATCAACTTTACTTACAAAAGGCATCCTTGTAAATTGTAAGGACAAGTGGAAGATAATTTTAAATGTTTATCTACACTTTATTTAGACTTATTTATCTAAATAGAAGACTTGCACTTTTGCACCAAATGTGAAATGTAAAATGGACTAAGTCCAACCACTTAAAATTTTCGCCTACACATTCATGTTGAACGTGTGGAAGTTCCTATCCAAGCTAAAAATTCAATTCCTTTTAGCAACAAAGGAATTTTGCACCAATCCATAAGCTACTTGCTAATATAGCTTCCTATAAAGTGGAAGGCTCTATGATGTTACTCATCAATGTTATGTAGTTGGGAAACTTCTTCAAAGGCTTGCTCTCCTTGAATGTGTTCCTAGGAGCCTCAACATTCTCCTAAGAATCCCTGTTCACTTGAAGGTTATTATCTTGAACTAGAAACCATTGGTGTCTTTGGAAACCCCAACTCAACCTTCAAAGCTTTTAACTCTTCATCCTTTGTCACTAGAGATATGTCATGAGTCTTCTTGGATGTAGTCTTCCTCAAAATTCACATCTCTAGTGACTACTTATATTCTCTACTCTAAAATAAAGACCCTATAGGCCTTTGAAGTCTCATCATAACCCATGAATAAACCCTTTATTAGCCGATAGGATTTCCCTGTGGACTTGCCAGTCCACAAATTATCGGAAAACCTATCTCACATAGTTAAACCGTCTTTAAATCGTCATTAAACCATTTTTAGCCACCACTAAAACATTTTCAGTCAACTGTTCTTTCATTCATCGCTTCCATTTGATTTGTGTAATCAACATGCCATGCATTGTGCTTGTCATATATTTCGAAAATTGTTGCTTTGCAGGCATTCTTCCCATTTATAGTTGACAAATTGCTCTCTTCCGTGGAATCGCTTATGAAATATGGCATTTGGGGAAGGAAGTGTGCCAATTGTTGAGGGATGCAACAAGAAAGATAAAGAAAGTTTTGACATGTCTCCGCATGATGTCATCACTTCTTTCACTTTTTGAAGCAACTCATTCTTGGGGGGATCATTCATAGCCTTGTCAGACACATCAAAAGCCTTGGTAATCAACACCACCTCTCATGCCTTGATATTCTCTATGACAAACAACCACAACCATTGCTTGTCATTCTGATCTCCACTGCCCTAAAGAAATCTCCATCTGGTTTAAAAGTATTGGGTGCAGTGAAGATCAGACAACTTACTTAAACTTTGATACAAATCCTATTTGAGTGTGATCGATTCAATAATGACATTTACCCATTTATTTACTCATGTCTACACTCTTCTCTCCGTTGATACTCTCCTAATTCATCTAGGAGGGTAAAATCTGCACATTCAACTTAGAAGGCCATCTAAACAATTAGTTTGTTGTTAGTCGCAATGTCATAATCATTGATTAAATGTAATAATCATTTAAATTGAAACATTTTTCATTGCATTATAATTTCATCAAAATATCAACTGATGTATTAATGTTTAAAACACATTTTTAATGTAAAAGTCAAAAGTAGTTGCAAATCAAAATTTGGGGTGTAACACTTTGATGCATAATATTTGAACTTATGCAAACTGAAGCTCTTGATATGACTCAAGTTATCCCCTAGTTGTGAGGATCCTTTTTCAAAATTTCCCTTACCCTTGCTATTCCCTTCATCTATCCATAGAGTGATAAATCCTCATCGCCAATTTTTTTGCTAGCTTTTGACTCCATTCGAGTTTCCTCTTACATAGAGTCATGCTATAGTCTTTCAAAAGGAGGAATATTTTTCCAAGAAAAATGCCTTGAACAAAAGCTTGTCATGTAGATGAGAACCTATTCAAGGCCAAAATGACTAGTTATGCATTTCCAACCTTCTCCCTAACTGTTGCAAGTTGATCACGAAGTTGTGCAATCTTCATTAACTAGTAACAGTAGCTGATTTAGATAGACATCTCACTAGATCTAAGTTTTTTCCTCGAAATCATTTTCTTATTTATGCTTTCACTATAGAAATGATTGATCAAAGCATCAAATATTTCCTTGGTTGTTTTTATTTTAATAATGAATAAGGAATTAAATGATCCTTCATAGCATCCATGATCATATGTGTGGATTTAACCTCTTTCTTCCTGTGAATTGCCAACTATTAAGCATTGATAGGTGGAGATCTTAGTTGATACAACATCTTAGAGATTATTTTCCTCCAATAACAAAGTTCCCTTGACTTTCCAAGCTAGAAATTTGATCTGTCATCTAATCTCTCCTTGATCCTAAGCCCAATTGATGCAGTTAAAATTATTTCTTCTTCAAAAACACTCCTAGATTTGGAAATAAATAAATTGCTCAAACAAATTTAAAAATATGTTACAATGTGAGTTAAAACTCTATCCAAGTGCTATAAACCCTAGCTAGTTTCAAAAAACTAAAATCTTGTTTCTTTCAAACTCAAAAAACCTTGGTCACAACTTGAAATTCCCTTATCTATCAAGCTACACCCTACTCACCATGGACTACACAAAAACACTTAGAAAACCTATCACACAAAAACCTTAGATCATGAAGCTATAAAAAAAACTCTTGATTTAAAAAAAAGAGCCTAAAATCCATCACGGTTTTTTGAAATGGAGTTCAAATCCATACTGAGTTTTTGAAATAATGGTCAAATTTCAAACAAAAAGTACCACATTTTTACATTGAAATAAACCTATGACTTAACTACGACTTAACTAAAAATTTAGTCATTAATTTAAAAAAAACTAACCTTCATTTTTTAGAAATGTCAACATGAACTTCATCTACAAACATCACGCTTTTCACCAAAAAATGCACATGATTTTTCCCTCGTAAATCCTACAATTTATTCTTGCCCTAGGTTGTGTGATTTTCCTCACAAAAATCTTCCTACATAATTTTTTGAGAAAAATGTCTTCTAGTTTTTAAACCCTAAGCTCTAATACCATGAAGAAATATTTAAAACCAAATGAATAATTTCCTAATGTTTAGAAAATATTGAATCTATCACACAACAATTTAAAACTTCAAAATGTGGAAGCCTTGAAATATGTTTTTCATCTTAAAAAAAATTACAAGTTAACCTCCACAATTACTATTGCTCATAGATGCATGGAAATTCACTATATTATCTTTCTCACATCTTTATACCAATCTAGCTAAAAAGTCTTATCTTCTAAGAATCATCTTTAGTTACAAAAGGTATCCTTATTACTTATAAGTTTGAGATGGAAGATAATTCTAATGTTTATCTACATTTTATTTAGACTTATTTAGCTAGATAAAAGACTTTCAATTTTACACAAAATGTGAAATGAAAAATAGACTAAGTCAAACCACTTAAACTTTACCCCCACACATTCATTCTGAACATATGAAGAAGTTTCTATCCAAGCTAAAAACTCAATATATGTGAGGCATGGGGAGTTTTTCCCATGCAATTCTCGTCACTATTTTTCTATTACATTATTTTTTGTAGGGGTGGCTACTTGCATGGTGGTTGTTAGGGGCTAGGGGACCCCCCAATATATCATTTAAAGATGCTCTCAATGTGGATGAGCCTTCTTCATTTGGACATGAAAAAGTAATTCATTTCTTTGTGCATGCAATTAAGGACATCAAATCTAATCAATGATCATTAAATCATTTGAAATCCAATGGATTCGTGGAGAAATATAAAGATTGATTTATTTTAGTTATTAACCTAGAATCTATTGTTGACAATGTTTTTTATTTGTCCAAGCATACCTTAATATGCAATTTTATGGGTATCTATATCTCCTTGCTTTTTTTGAAGGCTTGGGATCAAAGGAATCAAAATCTTGAAGGTGATTTGGAATCCATTCTAGCTACAACCGGGTTTTTCTTGGTGTTTTCAAGAATGGTATATCAAAATATGGGTTTGGGGGAGAACCTTATTTTCATAATCAGACAAGTTTATTTATTAAACCTTGATATGTAGGATTTTATCGAGTGGAGGAGCTCATGTCTAGATTCAACTCCCTCAACTTTTAATGGAGTTTTGGAGATATGATATTCTACAATCCACATAGTGGTTATTGGGAAACCCTCGATCTCCCCATAAGTTTGACAAAAAGAGAATTATTTTCTTTCCTATGTGTTGAAATTAATTTGAATAATCCTTTTCTTAATTCTTTAGAGATTAGATTGGGTAGTATGAATGAGATTCAACAAATAGACTATGAAGCACCTCCCTTTCAGTATTGAGCATGTCATAATATGAACATCAATAAATAAATTGAACAAATATGTGTCCTCAAGGCCCTCAATCCTTTCCTGAGATGTAGGCAGTCAATTTAAGAGAAAAAGGAAAGGCCCCAAACCAATTGAAAGATCTAGACTCAAATGGATTCGTTCTTATGATATCTTATACTAAGGGGAAGCCTATGAATTGTCCAATTGTATGAAACTCTAAAGGAGTTTCTTACAACAAACTTGATGTTTAAAAATAAAAGAGGAATTAGATGTAATGGAGAATGATAAGAACTCAATTGGGCAAGATTTTCATTTTATATATTTAAGTAATTTATATTAGAGTAATCATGCATTAGGTAATGATTAATTGATTTTTAATTGATTATTAGTCTAATTCATTTCATGCACTTAAACTAAACTTAGGAGTGCTTTTTTATGTTAACTGAAGTGAGTTATTATTAGATTATTTTGTCTCATCACATAGGATGTTGACACTTGTCATGATCTAATCCCTTTATCATTTAGGGTTGCTCCTATAAATTACTCACCCTCATTGTATGATCTCTCTTGAGATTCATGGAAGTTTTTCATTTTGTAAGGTTGTTTTGTTGAAGAATAGTAAATGTTTGTTGTTTGTAAATGTCTTGCTTGGAAGGTGTCTTTGTTTGTTGTTTCATCTAGCGTTTGTTGTTGTTCACAATTCTATCACTTTACCCAATCCATTTGATACAAATAATTCTTTAGAGATCTGAGTGCTACCAAAGGAAGAGGAAATATTTGCTAACAATCATATTGAGAAAATTGAGAAAAAGCGAGAGGGTGAATGGTTACTTAGAATAAGGGTAAAGTTTGCCCTGTGTCTGAGATTCAAATGGAATCAAATGAAGCTAATGTTATGCTAGATCCTTTGCAAGAATTCGGGGCAAAAAAATGATGGTAAAAAGAAGGTACCTCTTTTATTAGGGATTCAACAAAGGAACATTAAGAAAGAAGGTACTAAAAAGGTATCAAAGCTAAGGAGGCAAAAAGACCAAAAAAGGTGAAGTTGATAAGGGAATCACTAGTAGAATTCAATGGAATTTAGACATTCGATATTCATTTTTTTAATAACCAAAAATGATTGTGATCTCTTAAAATGATATGGGTTTAAGTAGCACCCCTCAACAAAAGGTTGCTCTAGATATTATTTCAGAAAATAGGCTAGATATTATCTTTCTTCAAGAGAAAAAGTTGTCAATGAAAGATATGGATAGTTTTTCTTCCAAGATTTGGAGAAGGGGTCAATGTTAGTGTATTAGCAAGGTACTATTGTTGGGGTTAATTTCTTATGGGACCCTTGTAAGCTCACTCCTTGGTGCTTAGTGAGTAGAAATTTAATTTTAGCAATGACTATTAAGAAAAGGGTGGTATACACCTTCCACAAGAATGAAACATATTTATTATGTAAAATAAATATTTATTTGTGGTGCATCTATGTGATGTGTTTAATCGCGTTAAATATTTATTCAAGTCCACTTGTAAAGTTGTATGTAATACTGAGTTAGTTATTTTATGTGTGGGATATATAATAATTAATTATTATTTGGGAAAAATATTTATATTGTGAAAACTTAGTATAAAAAAGGTAAATGAAGGATCAATGGTTTTATGTACTCATGGTTTTGAAGCACATTGTTTTATCTTACCACTTGGTTGTACTTATGTGAGTCTGAATCTATAAAATCAAACACATGTTTAGTGGGTAAGGTTGGTTGATTGAGTGGATTGTTATTGTATTGAGTTTCTTTTGTGAGTGCATATGTAAAGCATGGCATGGGATGTGTTGTTACTTTTTTGGACACATGGAGAGTGCTTTGGAGGAGCTTGACGTTTTAGAAATGTTCGTGGAAACTTTGTAAGTGCATTGTAATGTTTTATTGTTGAATAATACATAGAGTGTGGATGCTTTTGGAAGCTTGGTTTTTTCCCTCTATGGGGATTCTCCTAGGGTATATAGTGTTATCTTGTGGCTTGTCTATTTTATCTTCGCATTATGGTTATCTTGTAAGCTTTTGTGCATGTTTTTTCTCTCATGGGATTATGTAGGAAATAGATTGATCATTTTGGGTATTATACATTAATTCCCTAAGTGGTATCAAAGCTTTATTCATGGTTGAGGGAGGTGTAAGTTACTAAGTTTTGTATAGCCTTGTTTGAGTAGATCTGGTCCAATGTTGAATCCATGGCAATGTAGGAAAGATTGGAGATATTTCAAGGTATGAGGGTTTTATGCAAATTGTTTTATAGATTTGAGGTTTGGGAGTTTGAAAATGCTTGGAAACAAGAGTTTTTTTAATGTGTTTCATATGAGGGTTTTGTAGGGAAAATTTTGCAAATGGCTTCTTGAGATAAAATAGACCTCACAATTGGATCCAAGAGGCTTGAGAAATACACATTGGCATACTTAGGTCGTACAATTGTTGATTTTCTCTAGAGGATAAAAAATTTAATAATAAAATACATATACAAAAAAATTAAATTACAAAAAAATAATGATAATGAGGGGTCCGCAGATCCCCATACACTACTTACAAGGTATGTTGGTGGTTTTTTGGCTCTAGCTAGTGGGTGCCTTGTTGGCTAGCCCTTAGACCCCTGCACACTCCACCCTAGTCAAATGTGGAATCCACCACAACCTAGGAGGGGCTTAAACCAATTTTTTTAATTAAAAATTAAAACTATTTTTAGAAACTTGTGGGTTTTTTTGCTCATACCTCATCTCATTTTCCATCACTACTCTACTTGCCACCCACATGCCATCTCTTGATACAATTTAATGTCAACAATCTATATAAATTATACAAACCCCTTCCTTGGCCTCCTTATGCCCTAATAGAGCAATTTTATTTTAAAGGAAATAACTTTCACCCATAATATTGGATTTTTGACTTCCAATCATCATCAAAATTATCCCTCTAAATACTACACAGTGGTCCAAGTTTGGTCAACATGTTTTTTTGTTTATGTTAGAATTTGGTTCCTCAAGCCAACCATTGCTCTAGGATAATTAAATAGTCATATCTTTTGTATGCAAAATTGAATTTGTAATTTTGAATAGGCGTTGGAGAGAATTTGTAGCATACTACACAATGAATCATGTAGATTTTCAATTTGGTGTGCAAAGAGGATTGTATTTATATGAGCACTTGTAGGAGTCTAAAATTTGAGGTGTGATTGTATGAGCATTTAGATGATTCTTTGGGCACAAACTTGTGGGAATTTATTTTGTTATGAGACCAACATGGTATAGCATTTTTTCAATTTTGGTAATTTTTGATGTAATTTTCTATATTTTGAGAGTTTGAACTTTGATGGTGACATGTACATAGGTTATTTTTTAGTATGAGGACATGGATTGATACACATGGAGACTTGGAATACTGGTATAGTGATATTTGATTATAGCTATATCAATGATTATGATTATGGTGTCATGGATATGTGGATATATTTGAGCATAGACATGACATGATCATGTGTGTGGTTGATTGGTGGTAGTGTGTTTTGGTGTTAGGATGTTGTTCTTATCTTCAAGATGCTTGTTTGGCTCCTTAATTATGGTTAATAATTTATAGACTTGTTTAGAAAATAAAATTTATGGTTGATTTGGTGTTTGAGTCTTGAGGTCTATAAGATTATCTTCTTTGATATTTTGGTTTGTAGATTATTAATGTGATAACGAGTTTGCATGTTTCATTGTTTTGGATCTTTGAGTTATGTAATTTGTGGATTAGCTACTCCTTGGCTACAATGGGATTAATTAGATGTGGATTGTCTATATCCATAAGCTTAATTCAACATTGATGCAAAATTTGTTTGTTTTTTATTAGTTAAGAAGGGAAGGGCCTTGATCCCATGGTTACAGCCAAAAGACAAAAAAGAACCAAACGAAGGTGGGAAACAACACCACAAGAACCCAAAAATAAGTAGAGTGGTGTGCAAGCCATCATTCAACATAGTAACCATAGTCCAACCAATATTAATCAAAAACAAGAAGTTTCTACTAGAAAAATTAAAACTACGTAAACCATTAATCAAATCAATAGTGTCCCAAGTAATATTAAACCATAACATGGCTATTATAAAATAGTAGTCCGAGATTTGGAACCAAAAAGACAAAAAATGGTAAGCAGTCATTTAAAGCAACAACAAGAAGCTCTTACTTGGATTTCTTCAGCAATTCCCCATATTCGCCAATGAGGGAGATGTACTCCCTCCATTTAGGTTCCTCAGACTCATCCAACATCTTTAACACATCAGGCTTCCCCTATTTTTTTGAATTCCTAAATTTTTTGGTTTCTCCAAAAATAGCTCCCAGCATTGCCCTCCTCATCAGTCTATTAGTTACCTTCATGATCATAACTAATGATTTCTCCATATTGTCCACTTGAACTTGTCAAAAAATTAGTCGACTCTTCATAAAATCAGTGCTTGAGTCCTTAGCATTTGTCAACATTCCCATATTCCCTGCATCTTGCACATTCTCACTATCATTCTTTTGTTCCTCAACTTTCTCAATTTACTCCTCCTCATCCTCTTCATTTTCATCATCTGAACCTTCTTCCCCCATATCATATGCAAAGTCTTCAAAATCCATATCCCAGAATCTTGTTCCTCCTGAGCTTCAAACTCTTTGAATTCCAGGTCTTCCTCATCACAACTAGTTATTTCTTGTTTGCCTTTCTTGTCCTTAGAGGCAACTTTAGCCAGGCGGGTTGACCTTCTACCACTGCTTCCTCCACTCCCCTGCCCCTACGAGGTCACCTTCAACTCCTCATTATGCACACCTTCCTCAGAAATATTAATGATATCACTAGGGTTAATATCTCTTTTTAATTTCTTCACCTTGGGAAGGTCCACTAGTAAAGGTGAGTGTTTTCTCTTCTCTGACATAGCCTTGAAGATCTCCATCTCATAAACACCTTTTTCCTTAATTTTGTGCACCACTTGGGAGTAGAGAGGTTCGAGACATTGGCCTCAGGGGATGGGCACTTAGCAGGAATTAGCACCCTCCTGGAAGGGACTAAGGGAGGTGGATGGGATTAGGAGCCACAACAAGAATTTCATCAACATGAGGTTCCTCGTTATCCCTATCCAGACAGTTAGGATTATCATTTCTAGTGGCCAAAGGGTTGTCGTGAGGGTTAAGAGCTAGAGCATACTTATACAAGGTTAACATCAGACCTTGGTGCAGGGGAGGATTAGCACCCTTCTCTATATTGAGTTGCAAGGAAGACAATAAGTAAAAGGGTAAATTGATATTCTCACCATGCCTAATATGATTGAGAAGAGGGAAATGGTAAGTGTGCATCGACATATATCTTCCCTCTAAAGTAAAATACCACATAAAAAATAGGCTAATCAAAGCAAAGGGAGGAGGAATTTCTAACCTAGCATACCTGTTTTAAAACCATTTAAGGTTCTCCCCTTCATACAGGAATTTATCCATGAACTTCTCATAATCAACCCCGCTCTTCTTGGAAAATTTAATCCCTTGGTTTTGTAGATCTGTTGCTTCCAAAATGAGTCGTGTTGTAACCTCAAACTTCACCACTCCAATAGCCACACTTCCTTTCCTCTAGGATTTGGTAAACTTAGCAGTTAAATTCTCATTGTAACCCTTCAGAGATTCAAAAAATGAAACCATACCAACATTTTCAAAAAGCCTCCATAAATCCACATTTTGCTTAAGGGCCTGACAATTAGGAGGCTCAGTGCGCTTCCTTGGGCCTCCCATTTTAACACTTTGCAAATTCTTAGGTTGTTGTAGGCTATGCTTCATAATCACCCACATCTTTTGCTTTCTTTCCTTGTTGTAGAAGACACAATTTCTCCAAATGACAAAATGAGCCCATAAAAAATGCAGGATCAAGAAGTTTCTTTTAGGAAGGGCTAGTGGCACAATTCCCGAAACCATTAGCTCATCATTATTATTATAATTTTTTAAATCCTCATTTAATTTCATACCTTGCCACACTTTACAAATTTGGGGGGAGGGGGGGGGGGGGCTGACAATAGGCATATTAGCACGATTCGAGCTGACAACCCTTAGCAATTTAAAAATATCCATGTGATCATCAGACACCTCGGAAAGGGAAGAATGATTAATTTTAGTTCCTAATGAGATCATCAGATATTGCACCGTACCCCCAAAATCATCATAACTCTGTAAACCATTAAACACCTCAATATTCCCATGTTGCCCACATAACTTCGGCATATCATCTTTGAAAATTGTAATCATTTTCAAATTTCTCATTTTATATCATGTCTCTTAAAGACTTCGACATATTATTATTTGTCCAATGGGTCCACCCCATACAAATCAGAGCCACATTGGCAGCACAGTCAGCAACTTTGTTGCCCTCTATGTAGACGTGTTGCACCCTACAGTTGGTGAAGTAACTCTTCAGGGCTAAGCACTTATTAGTTATATTTTTTAGCTCCCAAGGTGGCACAACCACACCATTCAAAATATCCATAATGAGCTTGGAATCTCCTTTTATTATTACATTTTTAAAGTCGAGCTCCTTTAGAGTTTTGAAGCCTCCTAAAGCAGCCATAGCTTTAGCTTTATTATTAGAACAAACACTCATATTCACACCAAAGCTCGCTATGCAATCCCCTTTTTGGTTTCTTAGAAGACCCCCCGCCCCTGCTAATCCTAGGTTGCCTTTTGAGCACCCATCAAAGTTACATTTTATCCAATCCTTCTAAGAAGGAATCCACACCGTAGCCATTCTGGTTATTAGCATAGACCAATTGAGCATAGTGAGATCCTTCCTTATACCCCAATTCTTCTTAATCCTCATCTCTTTGTAGTTAGGCCATGCTTTGGAAAATCTATTTCTTCTAGCCTCAATATTTTCCTTAACTTATTTTTATAATCAAGCTTACCTCCCAGTTGCTTCTCTTTGCTTTCTTGAATATCCTATTATTCCTTTCCTTCCATATTCTTCGGGTAAGAAAAGGGGGAACTTGGTTCTAGAGGTCAACAATAACATTGTGGGAAAAAGGCCAATTTGACCAACTTTCTAAAAACAACTTCATTGAGTGAGGAAACACCCAGTTCGAGGACAACAACGATAGGAAGAAGGACCACACCTCCCTTGCGAATTGGTGGTGAAAGAAGAGATGCATAATAGACTCCTCTTCCTACTTACAAAGGGAGAATCTATTAACCAGTTGGAATCCCCTCCTAACCAAGTTGTCAATAGTAAGATTTTTTCCATGAGCAACAGATCACCAAAAACAGTTGATTTTTGGAACCAAGTTCTTTAACCACACCTTATCCCAAAAATGGAATGTGATGACATCCATAGGCATCTCCAATTATTCATAAGCCTTTGTAATTGAGAAACAACCTGAAGAGCTACCTTTCCAAAGCCATTCATCTTCCATTTCTTTATCAAACCACTTAGCCTCCCCAATAAGATTGTGCAACCTTAGAAGGTTCAGGTCCTAGTTGACCTGTCTTTGGCCTCTCAGATTATCCCTCCTTAATATAAATTTGAACTCCTTCCAATTAGGTTCCTCCATCTCCCAATTAATATAGTCAGAAACCTTTTTGCCACAAATCTCGGTTAAGCTTTGTTTGAGAGGATTCAGTTCATCAATAGAAGACAAAGTAGAAGTCTCAATCCATGGGTCCTTCCAAAAATTAGTATTCATGCCATTCCCAATTCTCTTTCTAGCCCCTAGCTTCAACACATTTTTTAATTTAACAAGATGATTCCATAAGGTAGAACCACTAGGCAAGTCAGACAAAGAGAGAAAACAACCAGGATTCCTATTCCTCAAGTACTTGGCTTGGAAATTTTTTACCCAGTCTTTAGACCCTTCAAGAAGATTCCATCCAATTTTAGCAGTGAGGGATTTGTTTAGCAAGGATATTCTTCTTATTCCCAAACCCCCTCTCCTTTTGGGAGCGCACACTGTTTCCCAACTGACCAAGGACAATCTATTTTTTTCTTTTGTTCTTGACCACAAAAATATTCTTTGAATCTGTTTTATCTTTTCCCCTATAAAAGAAAGAATTTTGAAGAGAGATAGGTAATAAATCAAAATATTTTGAAGGGAGGCTTTTAGTAGTTGGGCCTTGCCAATCAAGCTAAGAAGCTTCCCCTTCCATCTAGCCAGCTTGTTTTGAACTCTCTCAATCAACTAATTCCAGTAGTTATTTTCCAATCTCTTGGAGATCAAAGGTAGGCCAAGATAGGCATCAGGTAAGGCAGCTTCCTGACATCCTAGAATTTTCACCACTTTGTCCTTAATCTGTTGGTCAGTGTTAAATAAGTATATCTTATTTTTCTCATAGTTTATACACTAGCCAGAAACAACATCATAGTCATTGAGAACCTATTTCCAAAGACCAGCTTCCCCACCGAGGCTTCCCCAAACATAAGAGTATCATCAAAAAATTATTGATGGGAATCCGACATGAGAGACGAGGCAACTTTAACACTTTTAAGAGCTTTAGAGTCCACCAGTTTTTGGATGTTCCTCCCAAGGACTTCAACAAAAATTATAAAAAGGTAGGGAGAGAGGGGATCGCCTTGTCTAAGACCATGGCCACAAGAGAAAAAGCCTTGGGGGACACCATTAACCAAAATAGAGTACATTGGGGAGGTAACACAAGCAGTGATCATCTTGAAGAATCTTCCATCTATCCCAAACTTCCTAATAACAACAAAAAGAAACGACCAAGAGACTCTATCATAGGCCTTAGAAATATCAATTTTAAAGGCCATCCCATAATTCTTAGAGTGGTCCATTGGATAATTTCATGGGTGGAGATGACAACATCAAGGATATTTCTTCCCTAGACAAAACCTTTATGGTTTGGGGCAATCATTTTACCAAGCACCAGTTTGAGCCTTAACACTGGAAATTTAGAGAAGATTTTATAATCTGTATTGCAAAGGCTTATAGGTCTATAATCCTTCATAAAAGAGGCTTCAACATTTTTTGGAATAAGGGCTAAAAAGGTGGCATTCAGTTGGTTAATCAACATGCCCAACTTGAAGAAATCTCTAGCAACATTGAAAAGGTCATTTGTAACAATTTCCCAATAGGTCTGGAAAAAGGTAGGAGGAAACGCATATGGGCCAGGAGCTTTAAAAGCTCTGAAGGATAACATAACCTTTTTAACTTCTTCCATAGAAACAACATAAGTCATCATCTTTAAATCAAGATCAGAAATAACTTTAGGGATCACCTCAATAAAGTCATCATGTACCTGATTTACATTGCCAAGAGTCATATGGTGAGAGGAGAAGAAGTTAACAGTTTTCTGAGCAATTTATTTTTCAATGGTAACCGTGGAGCCATCCTCTTTGACAAGCGATCTGATCATGTTTCTAATTTTGTGTTTCAACGTGGATTGGTGGAAGAATTTTGTTCCTATCCCCTTCAGTTAGCCATTGGACGCGTGACTTTTGTTTCTAGAAAATTTCCTCCTTGTTTATCTTAGACCATTGATATCTAAGGTCTCTTTCCTTAGGACATATCTCCCCATCCACCTGACCAACCTCCATAATGTCCTGAACCTTTTAAGTTGTTTCCCAAGGTTTTCTTTATCTCAAAGATATTACCAAAGGTCACCTTATTCCACCCTTTCACTCTTTGCTTAATTCTTCTCAAATTTTCCACCAGGCAATACATAAGAGTGCTAGTTGTAGGTTCTTCCCACCAAGTTTTAACAAGAGCAACAAAATCAGGGTGGAGACTCCACATTAATTCAAATTTGAATGGGAAAGGTCCCCTATTATAATCCACATTTTTTTAAGCACCAAAGCATTATGATCAGAGCCAGACCTTGGGAGAGCGGTAAGAGAAAGGAATTGGAAGATATTCCAATTGGCAGAAATCAAAAACCTATCTAATTTTACTTGGATTATATGGTCTCCATTCCTTCGGTTGGACCAAGTGTACTTAGCTCCTTGGAGGGGGATATCTATAAGATCGGCTGAGTTTAAAAATTTTGCGAGCTCCATCATGTTGTTTGAGTAGTGATCTTGCCCTCTAGACTTTTCTGAAGGAAGGAGAGGAGAGCTGAAATCTCCTCCCAACATCAAATGGTCATCTTTTTTGTGAGAAATAACATCACTTAGTTGTTCCCAAAGCAGAACTTTGTCCCTACTCAAGTTTGGAGCATAAATATTTATTAAGTTCCATCTCTCCTGGGAAGCCAAGTCTTCAAGGGTAATCATCAAACTGTTCCTACTAACAACACACAAGGTTCCTTTTAGTTTTGAGGGATTCCAAAGATTTTCTATACCTCCTGAAGCACCTTTAGCCTCACTAACAAAATAATTCACACTAGGCCAAATGCTCAAAATAGCCTTGTCAAAAATCTCTTTCTTCATCTTAGTTTCCTGAAGGAGAACATCCACTTTATTGTCAAGAATATAGGTTTTCACCAGGAACTGTTTATACGGGCTATTAAGGCCCCTTATATTCCAGGAAAGAAACTTCATGGATAACTTACTATACAACACCACCCTCTCCCCTGAGAAGCAACCAAGGTTACTTCTTCTTGGGATTCGGTCCTACGATCGAATCCAAGGTTCTTTGTTTCCCTGCAACCACATCCCTCATATTATCTTTAGTTTTGGAGTCCTTTTGGGAAGGTCTGCCCACCTTATTCCCCCCCAACATCTGGCTTCTTTTTATTTTTGGATTTAATTGGTGCTTGAGACCACTCATCTTCTTTATCACTAGATTTAGTAGGAAAGCCCAGTAAAGACAAAGAGTCACTCATGTTTCTTGCCCCCTTTTGGGATAAGAAATGCATGTCCTCCAAAGACAAGGTTGTATCAGGGTGCACATACTCACCTTATTCAAGCTCCTCTCCCTCTCCTGAAAGTTGTACCTTCTCCTGGGGAGCTTGCTCTTTTTCCTCCATAAGTGGTCCCACCTTTGGTTCAACCTCTATAATAACTTTTTCCCCACCATTCAACTTCACCATTTTCAGAAAGCATGGGGTTGGGAGGCTGGAAACAGGGGCAAAAATGTCAAGGTTCAGGCAAACCGAGTCATTAGTTACAATAAGAGGTTCTGGAACAACCTCCAAGCCTGGGATAGGGTTAGCCTTTAGTTGGGGATCAGACACTGCCTTAACAAGGGTTGCAAAAGGCTTAGCAACAAAATCCATTTCATTAACATAGTGTTCCACAATATGATTTTTCTCCTTGGCACAAGTACCCTCAAAAAGTTTGTGCCCACAAGATTCGATGAGGTGTCCAAACTTCTTGCATTGCTAGCAGAAGAGACGGGCATTTTCATATTCCAGGGGCTGGTTCCAGTTACCAAATTTGGACTTAAGGAGGATTGAGGCTGGTAAGATCGTAGTCACAACCATGTTAACACAAATACGAGCATACACCAGTCTAGATCTCTCCTGAGTAATCTTATCAATAGCCAACAGACTACCAAAGGAGTTGGCAATACCTTTTAATATTCATGTCTCCCAAAACTCTAGAGGAAGGCCCGGAAGGCGGACCCAAGTTGGAGCTGAGGCACCCAGGTTAGCCGATGGGTCAAAGCCCGATTTCCATTTGTAGAGGAGAGAAAAATTTTAAACCCCAATTCAAAATCCCAGGGACCACCCGTTAAAACTTTCAACATATCTTCATAAACCACAAATGAGAAAAGGAAGATACCTCTCAACATTGCATTTATGGTGATGTTGCCTTTGAGATTCCAAGTGGAAGCAGCCCATTGACGAACCAGTTCAATATTTGGCCTATACGATAAAAACTCTCCAACTAACGCTAGTTTGAGATTGTCCATCACCTTTAGCATCAAAACTTATGGGACATCTACTTC
This sequence comes from Sequoiadendron giganteum, assembly GCA_007115665.2. Taxonomy (NCBI): domain Eukaryota; kingdom Viridiplantae; phylum Streptophyta; class Pinopsida; order Cupressales; family Cupressaceae; genus Sequoiadendron; species Sequoiadendron giganteum. The sequence goes on along the minus strand of CM021103.1, from coordinate 640,508,133 downwards.
CCAACCAGTCACTGATCAGGAAGCAGATTCCAATGACCTTTTACCCAAGGTTGGCGAGTCAAAACCCACCAGTTTGTCCACGTAGGAAACTAGTTCTTCCATGAGAAAAAAGAGTCAAGCCTGAAAGATGGAGATATGTGCAACTTTCCAAAAATACCTCCAGTCTTTTCCCTAGGGGAAAGGATGAAAGTACAAGGAGGGGACGTCATATGGGGAACAACAAGGTTGGCCGCTGCCACCGCAGGCACAATGCCAGACAAGAGGACAACATTCTTGGAATGGAGAGCCTTCCCGGGCCTCCCTCCTGACCATCCCATTGAAACAATCAAAACACAACAAGGGCCAATTTTTTTTAAAAATAGCCTAAGTGGGAAACTTGCAAAGCAGAGCAGAGCCGTGATCAGTACATGTCATATGTTCTTGTCTATGGTCATTTTTGCATCAGTATGTTGAATTGATATGAGAGGATGGATGATGATTTGAATGCCTAGATATTCGGTTAGTGGGAATTGTAGCATGTTTATTGTGATGTCATGGATAGCTTGGATACATGGTAGTGATGGTTCATTTCCTTGGCTTGGATATCTTGGTTCTACTTTGGTGTTATTGGCATTACAATTGAGTGTATATTAGGAGATAGTTTTCATGATACCATGGATAACTTATATCATAGTTCAGTGGGAGCTTTGGTAGTGACGTGTATTCATTATCTAGTGATGGGTGATCTTTTACAATGGTTGGGTGTCATAAACAAGATCTTGGATTATGATTATTATGCAATATGAGTGTTTTGACATCTTGAGTTCTATTGTTAGGAGATGGATATCTTCATGTGATTGGAGATGTTGATCCTTGGTTTATAGTATGTTTGGTATTTTTCCTTGGTTACTCTTGATTCTAAATTAGAGTTTTGGCATGATACATGTTCTCACGAGATCAATATATGTTCTTCAAAGCATGTGATCTCCTAGGAGGAGATGTTAGATTATGATGTCATGATTGCATTCATGATTTTGTAGTTGGATGTTTGATAGTGGCCTTATTGGTTCTCTTGGTATTGAGCACATTGGTCGTGTGCTTGGGAGCTTCATGATAGTATGTTGTTGCATTTTGAGCTTACCATGGATTGATCGATTATAGGTACTCATGGATACTTGGAGAATTGGGTGAGGGTGGAGTTCTCCTAGGATTAAAGAAATGTGTTGATACAATTACCCTTTGGAGGTTTTAGCATAAAAATTGAGGAGCCTATGCTTGGATATGGACATGAGTTCATGATCAACCTATGGAGGAGATTGTTCTTGAAGATTCATTCTAACTTGGTGTATCTTGGAGGAGCATTCGTATTCCCCACTCTCGGTCTACTCAATGTATTATCTTCTAATAGGTATAGCCCATCCTATTTTTAAACATTTATTTTAATGCTTTATCTTCTCATGGATATGGATCTTGAGCTTTGGTTGTTAATTTTGAAGGGTTCATTTAAGGGGTATTTAGTATGGTTGCCTCCTTATGCATTTTATTTATTTATGATCTCATTTATGAGAATCATAGGAGATGTCTATTGGGATTATTCCTAATTTTGAGAATGTATATTTTGAGTTTGATTTTCCTTGGTCAACAGAGGACTACATCAAGGTTGGTTTTATATGATACATATGTTTCATTTGATCTATGAGAATTTTTGATTGGGTATTGTCGAGGCTTTTATTTTGGTGTTGTAAAGGAGATCATACTTGACACAACTTAACACTTTGAAGTGTTGGTAGAAGGGCATGATATGCTTTATAGGTTTTCTCTCTTTATTCTATGGCTACTTCCTAGAGATTCATGTTCATATGATTTGGGAGAGTTATAGTGACATGTTGTGAGAAAGTATGCAACTATTTATGTGCATGTGTGGATCATTGTGATTGTTTTTGAAATTTAAGCAGCATTTTCAGGGTGTTGTACCCTTCACAAAGAGCCGAAGGGGCCAAAGAGAAACATAGTTCAAAACAGATTGAACTATAGACATAACCAGAAACAGCTGACCGATAACTGTGGAAAACAAGAGATCAAGCAACCCTAGAAACAGAGGGTTCAGAGCTGGCACCACGAGCCCGAGATCGAGAAGTAGGCATAGACTTCTTCTTCCGAAGAACAACCGACCAGGGAGGCTCGGAAACAGGAAACGAGGAGAACGATGAAAGGAGCGACCCCCCCTCAGCCACCACAGGAACACCAAGCAGCGAGGGATCCGGTAGCAAGGCAACGAAGAACGGATCAACAAGTGGAATACAAGAGGCACCCACCAAAGGGCTAACAGGGTTAGTCAGGGCATCGACAGCAGGAGCAGGGTCAGGCCCAACAGTAATAGCAGAAGGGTCTGGCACAACAGAGACAGCAGAGCGGTCCAATGGAGGATCCAAAGAAGAGAGCTCCGGGCAAGCAACAACAAGAGGGTTAGCCACCATAGAAGAAACATCTGAAGAAGAACCCACCATGAGGTGATCAAGGAGAGCATCAGTCCACCAAGTCGCAGCGCCCTTGCGACGGGCATGAGGGCAAGCAGAGGCCAAATGACCCACCGAAAGGGGAGACCCTTATAGTCTAAGAGTTGCTTCCAAGGTTTGTCCTCCACCAGCAAAACAAAATCCCCATGGAGAGGCTTGGATATATCCAGATCAACTAGTAACCGAGCAACCGTGGTGTGCCCAAACTCTTGAGTAGTAGAATCCACCATCAAGAATCGGCCAATGGTATTGCCAATAGCCTCAAAGCAAGAATCCTCCCAGAACTGGAGAGGAAGGTTTGGCAAACAGACCCAAACAGGTCTGGTATGCAACGGCTCTGTAAGGGGGTTGAAAGAACGAGCCTAGGGCCTGATGGATAGAAATACCCCACATCCATCCTCTATCCAGAATAATGCTTCGCTCGCGAGGGGAGCCAAAGGTAGCAACAAAGAAGCCCCTAGCACTAGGGTAGAGCTCGATTTCCCCAACAACCAAGGGCTTCCAGGAAGCCTTCACCCAATCATGGAGGTCTGGGAGAGATGGCCACAGACCATTAAATCTGCAGACCACACCCATTTTTAGGTAAAACTCCTCATTCTCAATAATCTCAGGCCCACAAATCACCATCGGGGAGTCCCGACCACAAGGAATAGACCTCTATGGAGGCCGAACACCATCTCTAGCAGCTTTAGAAAAAGATTTTGCCTTCCCCGCATAACTCCCAGAAATAGGAGGACGAGAAAATACAGGCACCGAAGCGGAGGCTCGGGAGAAGGTTGTCTCAGAGAAGGACCTCCGGCCAGAGGGAAAGGCATGAGCCACTGGAACAAAAGGAACAAAGGGAACCGCTCCCACACCAAGCAATGCAGCCACACCATCAACGGAACTAGGGAAGGGGGGAGCCCCAGCAACACCGACCCCAACAACCACAAGAACAACAACCACAGGAGAAACGTCATTGAGAAAGCCCCCGCACTACCCAATAGGAAGCCCGACGCCAGCCGCCAAAGAGTCCCCGCACAGAGTACCCCCGAGCCATGCCACCCCCACAGTCGCAGCAGCAACAGACGTAGGGGACCGTTGGAAGGAGAAATGCCCGTTCGGAGAGGGAATCCCGCCCAGAGCCATTTCAAAAATGGATCATTGTGATTGTTCTTAGTACTAAACAGTTTTGATTATTAGCCACACCTTGGTTTGAGTGTTGATTGGTAGACTTGGTATGCCTTGATCTATTTTCTTATTTGACATTACCCTTAGATGTGTAGGTTCTTCATTGACAAGTTTATACAGGGGTCTCGTGATTGTGATTTATGGGTTGTATATATTCTTGGTATGAATTTATTGATGTTGTTGATACCTAGGAGGTATGGATGACTAGATGTATTAACATATGTTGTGGGTTCTATTTCCAATCATGTGGATTTTTTTTACCTTTGACAACAACTTGGAGCCTTTGTTATCCTTTGGATTTGATGCTTGTGTTCTTTAGATTAGTGCATCTTCACCTTGGCTTGTTCCTTTTCTTCCCTAGATGGCATCTTGGAGGATGAGAGGATTTATAGTCTGATATCGTGGTCACTTTGGTTTTATTACAAGTATTTTGATGGAGCATGAGAACATGTTGGAGATTCATGTGGTTTCATGTATAGCTATAATGATTATTTCATTGATTGACTCTTATTCAATGTATTCAAGTGAGAGAATGTTAGGAAAAAGATGTTGTGCACCTTGTAGAAGAATGAAACATTTTAATTATGTAAAATAAATATTTATTTGTGGTGCATCTATATGATGTGTTTAACCACATTAAATATTTATTTGAGTCCACTTGTAAAGTTGCATGTATCATTGGGTCAGTTATTTTATGTGTGAGATTATTATTTGAAAAAATATTTAATATTGTAAAAACTTAGTATCAAAAAGTAAATGAGGGGTCAACGATTTTTTGTACTCATGGTTTTGAGGCACATGGTTTTATCTTATCACTTGGTTGTATTTGTGTGAGATTGAACCTATAAAATCAAGCACATGTTTAGTGGTTAAGATTGGCTAGGTGAGTGGGTTGTCATTGTATTGAGTTTCTCTTGCGAGTGCATATGTGAAGCATGGAATGGGATGTGTGGTTACTTGCTTGGACACATGGAGAGTGCATTGAAGGAGCTTGGTGTTTCAAAATTATTCATGGAAACTATGTAAGTACATTGTAATGTTTTATTGTTGAATAATACTTGAGTGTGGATACTTTTGGAGGCTGGGTTTTTCCCTTTATGAGGATTTTTTGAGATATATTTTATGTTATCTTGTGGCTTTTCTATTTGATCTCTGTATTATGATTATTTTTAAGCTTGCATGCATTCTTTTTTCTCATGGGGTTATGTAAGAGATAGATTGATTTTTTTGGTATTATGCATTAAATTCTTAACCGTGGCTTCATTTTTAATTCGAGAGAGACAATCATGTTCATAAATGTTTATGCACCTATTGAGGTAAGGTTCTACTTTGGTGACATATTAGACTTGTTTGTTCTTTAAGTCTCGTATTCCCCTAAATTTTAGCACGTGATTTTAATGTTATAATTAGTATCAGTGAGAAACTTGAAGGCATTGGTTATCTTGGCTCATCTTCTACATTGTTGAGAGATAATATATCTTATCTTAATTTGGTGGATTTCATGCAAAGAAATATAAATTTCATCTAGAATAAAAGGTGTGGAAATGATTTTATCTCTAAAAGAATTGATAGGTTTCTAGTCTCTAATTATTGGATTGGTAACAATTGGACCTTATATTCTAAATTTTTGGGATGGAAATGGTCTAATAATTGGCTCATCAAATGTTTTTCCTAGTTGCTCTCAATTCCTAAAAATCCTCTTTTTAGGTTTTAACTTATGTGGCTTGAAGATTCTAATTTGTTCAAGTTAATGGAGTGGTGGTGGATGAAAGGGAGGCTTGCCTTTGGACCAACTATGTATTCCTTTTTCAAGAGGATTTAATTTATCAATTTTAAGCTTAAAAAGTGGAATATATCCTCTTTGAAAATATTTTTAAAGGTAAAAGTACAAAGTTGTGTTTGGCCAACTTATCAACACAAGTGAATTTTAAGTATTTCTAAATAACAATCAATTTTGGTCAAAATATAGCCTAGTTAGATTCATTTTAGCTAAGATAGATATGTTTCAACAACTCCTAATCATGTAACATTATTTTTGAATATAAAAAATACCCTTTTGTAAATCTGTAAGTGTAGTTTTTAAAAATATATATTTTTAATAATTTAATTATTTTTTATTTTTATTTTTCACTAAAAGTAGATTCACCAACAAAATAATAGGTTGACTATCATGTCAAGATAAAATATTAAAACTTATTAAAAAACATTAAAAAAATATGTACTAGATAAAAGATTCAATATCAAAATGGCATAATTTTTTTTATTTGAGATAATTAGTGAATATGAAAATTGACATCAAATGGAAAAAATTGTGTTTTAATACATGCACATTTTAATATTTATTTAAAAACATGTATTTATCAAAATTAAAACATCCATGCACTAAAATTTCAAGTTATAAATATACACAAAAAAATATTATATAAAAGGTGGCATCTCATGTAACTTCATTTTTTAGCATTTTATCAACAACTAAATTATAATGTTAATTTATAAAAATCTATATTCAAATATTGTTTAATTTTTTTCAAAAAGCTACAAACATAAAAAAAAATATTAAAAAAAACACATTCTATTAATTTAATCATTTCAAAATTCATAACATACACGTCACTTTGTACTTTTGCTCTTAAAATTAAAAGTCAACTTTAAAATAAGCTAATAGAATCACATTTTAGATTAAGGGGGGCATAACAAAAAATTGTGGGAAGAGTCTATTTGATCGAAGGAAATATTTGAATGGGAGCTTCAAGAGAAGATTTTCTAGAATTAGAAATCTTAGATTGATTAACTTCAGGAAGGGGATAAAAATACTTCATTTTTTTATAATTATATGTAGGAACACATAAGTGGTAATGTTATAGCTTCTCTTATTTCACCTTTAGGAGAATAGGGGACTTCCTTTTAATATATTTCTAAATAAGTGTTAGGCTCTTTCTCTTTGATTATAGAGCACGAACCACTAACCATGAAAGAGGAGGGACTCATTCTTTATTGCATTCCACCTTTATTTTTGAAGGACATGAAAAATCTCTTTTAGATCCTATCTCCATTGAGAAGCTTGAGACAATGGTGTTCTAAATGAAGAAAGTGAAGAAACACACACTTACACTGAGAGGGGGAGTGAATCAATATAAGAACAACTTTTTCAATTTATAACTTTGGCAATCATAAGCAATGGTCAAAATATCCACACAAGTAAGATCTAGCAAATTAGAACACAAGATGCACACACGATTTTACATGGAAACCCTTGCAAGAGAAAACCATGAAAAAATATTGCTTTTATAGAAATCTTCTTACAAACTTTGTAGGCGCCAACGCATAGGAGACACTAATCCCCTCCACTGAGCACAAACTCAACAAGAGACATTGATCTCTTTGAGTGAGAGGCTCCAACCTCTTGATCTTGCAAAATAGAAGGCACCAACCTTCGAAAAGCAAAGTGATTGTAATGTTGTTGGATCTGCCCTAGATCGCTTCAAGGAATTCAATGAAACTGCCCACTTCTCATAAATTTGCCTTGAACCTTTTGAAAACTCCTCTTAGGCCTACAATTATGTTTTTCAATAAATGCTCTCAAATCTGAAATTTATCCTCATAAAAATCTGCATTGAGTTTGCTCAAGATATGTGTCTGATTTCTACTTATAACTCTACTATTTTCTATTGTAGATTTGCTCCTCCAAATGTCTGATTTTTACTCATAAGTTTGCTATGTTTCTGCTCTATATCTGCTCTTGAAATAGGAAAGATATGCAATGAATGGTTGATTAAATGACCTCAAAACCTCCTTCATTTATACCCATGACATGCCTTTTCAAATGAAAAGGTTACAACTCTTCAATGTTGGTCGACCCAATCAACATATAAATTTTATTTATTTTTTATTTTCCTTGCCCAAAACTGGGCACACCATCCTAGGAGGTCAGCCCTTAACATAAATAAATTTAAATTTTTATTTCCAAAATAAAATCCTAAAATTGGGCACCATTAAAAGAGGATCGGCCTTATGTGAATTATTTGATTTTTTCTCTTGGCAAAAGCAAGTCAGCCAACAATATGACATTATGAAAAAAATTAATTCCGTTGACATCAATGACAACAATGATTCTAACAAAAGAATAAATCTCTTATACCTTATGATTTTCTTATAATCTTTTTCAAGAATTCTAGAAAATCCTGAAAGTTAACCTATAGGAAATCCTGAAACAGTAAGTAGGTGGTCAAAGCCATCCATTCTACTTTGCTTTCTCTAATTCCCCAAAAAAAAGGGCCACCTCTTCGGACTTTTTTGTCTCATTGCTATATGCAAGATGCATTTCCATTTCATGCAAACTAGGAAGAAATTGTGGAGCCGTAAAACTAACATTTGCAAGCTTGGTTGATGTTATGGGGTGCAAATGCATCACATTGCAAGATGCAAGAAGGGTAGACAACAAAATATGGGAACAAGCACCAAAAAAAATTGGTAGAGACATCAAGGTGGCTTTCAATTCTGGTTAAACCCAAAGAGGCAACTAATATGGGGTTGGCCACCTTCTCGACATTTGCCAAGGGATTCACCCCTCTTAGGAGCTTGCATTGATTCACATCCTACACCAATGGTTAACACATCCACCCATCAAGAAAATCCAGAGTGCAAGCTTGCCATCATCTACCTTTGTAGTTTTAAATGTGTGAGATGGGGTTATCATGATAGGTCATGTGGTTTGGGGGTTTCAAAACCTTGGCTAGAGAACCAATTCACACATGGAGCTTAAACTAGTGATATTTCAGCTTTGTTTCCCCGAGGAAAGCAATCAAGTAGCATAACATCTTTATCTTTTAGGGCCCAATACTAATCACTTAAACATTCAACAAGAGCACAACATTTTCTATTTTGAAAGAAGACCATACAAATGCCAAAAGTGACGAAATAGATAATGAATGTTTTACGAAATGCATTCAAAGTTTGCACTCTTTACCTACAAAATTGGATCGTTCAAAGAATACCTCAAGTCTTCTCAAAACTGCTATAGCAGATCCTACTTTGCATTGAATGTTTTCTATGGATACATTTTAATACACAAACATGTCAACCTACGAATGACACCTTGGCTTTACTCAATACTAGTAAATGCTATTTTGCAATATTAAAAGAACATTTTGAAAACAATAAATAGAGATTAACAAAACCTAAGATCCTTACGTGGAACTATCACGGTTTGTTCTACAAAATTATAGTCGAAAGAGTCAATAAAAGTAAAACATCCAACGAAAACTTCATCCATTATTTTTATATTCTTCAAATATAAATATTTTAGGATACTTTTTAGAATAACTCAAATATTTCAACTGATGTTGCTATATGTTAGACAAAGTTAACATTCTCCACTTGTGTAAAAATTACCAAAGCTCAAATAAATATTCTAACCTCTTCTCTAATTTTAATCTCATAAATAGAAGAGGACCATAATTTATCTAACTTCTTTTCTATACTTAATCTCATAAATAGAAGAGGACCATAAATTGTCTTTTAAATATCAAAGAAAATTCAAAGATTTCTCTTAAGCTAACCTTTTGTCACACTCTAATTCTTTGAAATATAATTAACTTTTAATTCGATAGATGTTTTAATGTGTTCTTGTAAAATTGACAAAAAAAAATGGTGCATCCTATATACCTCTATTGAATGGATCGAGTTCTTCCAATTCTCAAGCAATGGAATTAAACAAATCCAAAGGCCTTTAATAACACTCCAATTTTAAGATAAAATTTTAATCACCTTCCAATTCTAGATTATAATCTCATTTTATTTGAAGTTGGTTCATTTTATGTGAATTTTAATTCTGATTATATTTTAAGAATGTAGAATTTAGATGTATGATTAGATACCCTATAATTTAACATATTAAAATTTAAAAAGACAATCTAATAATGAAAACATACACATTAGATTCTACACCTTTCCCAAAAAAAAAATTAAAATAAAACTTTTACATAATATAATTGTATGAACTTGGTTTAATCAAATTAATTTATTTAAACATTATAATTTAAAAATAATATATTATTAAACTAAAAAATATCATTTTGTAAAGCTGGGTCCAAAACTTAAAAAATACGTAACACCAACAAAATTGAGTACCTCTAACACGTCCTCCACCAATGAAATTAAGGATCACTTCAACTTTTACCACCATGATGTCTAGAAATGTAAGAAATGGCTTCCGTATTCATGTAAATCCCTAGATGCCACTAGGATTCTGTCGTACTACTCTAAATATTTCAGAGGAAAAACCTAATAATCAATGGTATATATAAAAATAAAAATCAAATATAATTTAGGCACACTGTCAGGTGAATTTTACGTGCTTAAGATTTGTTGTCAAATGGCATGCAAAGTGTTCGTATATATATATATTTTTTAAGGTACCCAAAATGCTTGAAATATATTTTAAAGGAAAAATGCTTTTATCATAGAGCTTAAAATTTAAGCCTTTCCATTTAAATTATATTTCAGTTGAAAGAAAGTTTATTGCAATTATAATTTAAAACCCTTTCTAAATAAAATTTTATTTGTTAGCTCAGAAGTCTAAAATGGAATATATTGCTGGTTGTAAAGATTTGTCACTGTTCCTCAAAGGTCTAATAATTTTGCTTATTATAAAGACTTGTCACTCTTCATCATTCTAAGCACATGATTTGCCAGCCAAACAAAGCAGGCTTTAAGTTTCCACTTCAAATTTCGCTGCCTACTTCATTAGAAAGCTACGAGTAACTTCAAAAACGATATGGATTATGTATGGGCATCCAATTTTGAAGTTTAAGGATTATGACTAAGAAATCCACCATTAAGTTTGTCTCATTTAAAACAAATAACTACAGAAACTTGTGAACACCCTCCATAGAATCATTCGGTGATCTAAAGAGTGGGATCTGAATGCGGAGAGAGTTGCAAATGGTTTCTACAAGTAATTAAATAGCTTTCAAAAAACGAGCTTTGATCAAAGATAGCTAATTATATTTGCTTGATATTCATTTTTTGGAGGATGAAATTAATTGTAATAAATACAACCCCATAAAATCATTAATGCCACAAGGAATCAAAATCTATTGTTAGTCTTATCACACATTTAGGACATCAAATGGAATTTCTGAACAATCCAATGCACAAAATTTTGCCCAGCGAAACCTCATAGATCTAAAAACATGCAAACAATGTTTAAGACAAATACTTGAATAAATATTTCTTCTGGAATTACTGTGAAACTGTTACTCATAGATATAGGCAATTTAACATGCAATGAGTCCAAAAAAATCCTCGCACAAAACAATTAAGAGTTAATTTTAAAACGAAGTAGCATGTTCAGATATTAGAGGCCTTGTTGAAACTTGCACCTCCATGGTAACTTACAAGTCATGAACAGTCAAACCTGAAAAGAATGAGAACGAATCAGAACTGCTTGCTCACATTCTTTCAAAGAGCAAGAATCGACCATGTAAAATAGGATTATAAAGCAACTGGCATTACTATTAAAACACTTCATAAACCACAATTATCCTGGTACATAACAATATCTATTAAAAGATTGCAGAGACAGGCAAATTTATCCTCGAATGCCTACAACTATCTAAAAAATATACAAATTTATCCTTCAATCCCTCCAATCATGTTCTACAAATATATAGAAAACAGGTACATTACTTCATTTAACTGACAAACAGCACAAATCCTATCTAATACATCCACTAGAATAAATATAGAGCATCAAGAAAAGCACCAAGTGATGCAAGCACATGCACCATTGCAACTGTCAGGAACATAAGAAATAACTAATCAGGTTATCAAGAGCAACAGTAAAACTACTTAAAATTAAGAACAGACCTGGTGGAAGAGATTGCTTAAGTTTGTCAGCCTTCTCTGAGTCAAAAACACAGAGAGTGTAGAGGTATTTTGAACACCTAACCTTAAACTTGACAACATCCTTGCTCCTTTTAATCTTTACCGACCTTGCATCCTTCCGTCGTGCAGTGAGAAGAAAATCCTTAATTTCATTTATTTGCTTCGGCTACAAGAGAGCACACACATTCAATTAATATCAACAAGAAAGTTTTGTTCTTTCAACACTGCAATAGCAAACATGATCTATAGCATCTTGAGTTCAATACGGGGAATAAAATCAGTGATCCCTTCTGTAATATGCTATTTTGAAAGATTTGATAAAACAGGAAGAAAATCATTAAATAACACACATCAATATGTTTAATACCACACTTGCAGCAAAAATAACTAGGAAGTACAGAAAATGCCTATAGTCACTACCATCCAGCTATTTAGTTATAACTTGGATAAAAATAATAACAATCAGTTTATGTAGAAGAAAAAAACTATTTCTTGAAGAAAATCGAACAAAAATTCATATGGAACTTCAATAGGCTTTTTCACATTTACAGATCAGCACAAACACATATCACTGATAATGTCCAGTCTTCGGCACTCAGATAAAAGCAAATGATAAAATAAGGACTGCCAGACAAAACCAATTGATACCAACTTTTGTATCCAGAATCGGGAATCCAAAAAGACACATTGAATAAGCCCATAAATTCAGACTCGATTGCTCAAGATGTAAATATACATCATATTTTTATAACTTGTGATTGAGGCATCACATTCATTTCTTGAAAAGTTAAAACACTTGATCCATTTTCAAGCCTTGTTTGATTATTTAAAAGACACCAATTAACATGTAAATTTTGAAGACATGCATGTGGCGAAAGGTCTTTTTGAATTTAACAAAGACTCTGAAGGTTACAATATAATAGATCAAATTTGGCTACTGCAGCTGTACTTAGTCAAGGACTCAAGGCCATCAGTCAAAAAGTTCGGCCCATTATATCCCAGTTTAAAATTAAATGAAGCATGGACACACAATAACAATCATGCAACCACTGTACCATTAAAGACAACAAATTATCGCCTAACAAATATGTAAGACATCTAGATTATCACTTCATCATTAGATACAACAAATTAATGTGTAATACACTTGTAACATATGTTAATGATCACTCCACTATTAGAGAGATAACAAATTAATGCCTAAAAAACACTATCCAAGGTTAACATATGTGGAAATTTTGGACATATTCACAATAGGACACATGGTCATTGTGCAATGTGGCCAGTAAGTTGTACTATGTTGAGAGAGTAATTTACAACAATGATGAACAAGATCAAGGATTTTGGAAATTTCAAGGCAGCTTAATAAGATAACTGTAGATGCAGAAGTTTACTGACCATAACATGCAAGATGCATTTCCGGTTTATACAAAGTAGGAAGAAACTGTGCAGCCCCAATGCTTCTATTTGAGAAAAACTAACATTTGCAAGCTAGGTTGGATGTTATGGGGCGCAAATGCATCACATTTGAAAGATGCGGGGAAGGGTAGACAGCAAAATATTAGGACAAGCACCAAATAAAACTCGGTAAAGACATTGAGGTAGCTTTCAATTCTAGTTACCCAAAACCCAAAGAGGCAACTAATTTGGGGTTGGCCACCTTCTCGGCAGCTGCCAGGGGATTCACCCCTCTATAGAGCTTGCATTCATTCATCCCCACAACACTCATCACATCCTACACCAATGGTTCACACATCCTCCGAGTGTAAAATCCAGACTGCAAGCTTTGCCATCATCTATCTTTGAAATTTTAAATGTGAGAGATGGAGTTATCATGGTAGGTCATGTTGTTTTAGGGTTTCAAAACCTTGGCTGCAGAACCAATTCACAGTCACACAGATGGAGCTTAAACCTTTGATATTTCAGTTTTATTTCCTTGATGAAAGTAATCAGGCAGCATAACATCTTTATCTCTTGGGGTCCAATACTTAAAAGATTAAAATCACTCAAAACATTCAGCACAGGCACAGGACGTTCTATTTTGAAAGAACATACAGATACCAAAAAGGGGGTAAAACATATATTGAATGTTTTCCAAATACATTCAATGTTTGCAGACTCTTTCACCTACAAAATTGGGTTGTTCAAAGAATACCTCAGCTCTTCTCAAAACTGCTGTAGCAAATCCTACTTTGCATTGAATGTTTTCTGTGGATACTTTTTAATAAGCATGCTTGTTAACCTATGAAGGACACCTCGGCTTTACCCAATAATGCTAAAATGCTACTTTGCATGCTTAAACCTTAATATTGCAGTTTTATTTCCTTGATGAATGTAATCAGGCAGCATAACATCTTGTTTGTGGGGGACCAATACTTAAAAAACTAGAATTGCTCAAAGCATTCAGCAAGGGCACTAGGTATTCTATTTTGAAAAAAGACCATAAAGATGCCAAAAGGGGGACAAAATTGTTGGAAATAAGCCACAGCCGGACCAGCGATGGGCTGGCCACAAGGGGCCAGTAGCTCAGTTGGTAGAGCACTCCAGCAGCAAATGGAAGGTCCTAGGTTCAAGTCCTAGCTGGTCCAAATGAACAGCAGTTCAACAAGTGGTATCAGAGCCAGGCTAGGAGCCCCAAGCACCCGCAGTGTGGCTTAAGGGGGGGTGTTAAAAATAAGCCACACCCGGACCGACGATGGGCCAGTTGCTCAGTTGGTAGAGCACTCCAGCAGCAAAGGGAAGGTCCTAGGTTCAAGTCCTAGCTGGTCCAAACGAGCAGCAGCTCAACAAGTAATATTAAATGTCTTCCAAATACATTCAAATTTTGCACTTTTTTACCTACAAAATTGGGGCATTCAAAATTTCAAAGAATACCTCGGCTCTTCTCAAAACTGTATAGCAATCCTACTTAGCATTGAATGTTTTCTGCAGATGCATTTTAATATGCAGACATGTTAACCTACAAAGGTCGCCTTGGCTTTACTCAATACTGCTAAAATGCTACTTTGATGATCAGTGAATGTTTTTTTAGGGATGCAACTTGCATTGTGCACCCTTTTACTTTTTGGGTGACATGAATTTTTACATTGTGGACACCTTTGACTATGAAATTGGACGGTTCAAAGAATACCTCAGCTATTCTCAAGTCTGCTACAATCACCCTCTTTACTGGTTCAAAGAACACCTCGGGTTTTCTATGCCTCAGCTTTTCTCATGACTGCTACAATCACCCTACTTTGCATAGTAAGTGAAGTTTGAGAAGGGAATAGATTTTGAATGTTTTCTATGGATGCATTTTTAATTGCGGACACCTTGGTCCTTAACCTACAAAGCCGGATAACTCAAAGAATATAATGGCTTTCCTCAAGACTGCTACAATCACCTTACTTAGCATAATCAGCAAATGTGCCAAGGTTGCACTAGTAGTCGATATCAACAGCTGCTTTGCAGATGATCTGGAGACGAAGAAGACTCCTTCAGAAAGACCCTATGTGAAATGAACTCTATGAGATTTCCAAAGATGACATTCTTCTGACTAAATTGTTTAATGTGCCTATTCCTAGAACAACTTAGGATCGAGCAATAAATAGCAATATGTCAATCGCTCGGAAAGAAACAAAAAAGTCACAGTTTCCAATTAAAAAGCAATTGGGTGCACTGAAGACTCGGAACACTACACACCGTCTTGTACTCGGCTTGATCTCTCAATCTATCAAAAGTCGGCTGCTAGCAGACCAAACTTGTTAAGTTGATCTATTTGAGGAGAAGCTAATCAATCTAAACAACATGAAAAGTTGTTAAAAATGACAAATGCCAACATGCAAGTTTCTAGATAAGAGCAAAATTTCTGCCCACCAATCAACAGTATTTGGGTTGACACAGGTTAATCGTATTTTGGAAGATGTTAAAAATGGATGGGTATGGCTAAAAGAACCCGGTAAACTAGTCCCTAATGTAGTATAGTGGAAACCAAAAAGTATAATAGACTATTACTGAATATAAAAAAAGCATTCGGCTAAACCATCTTCAGCAAAATAGAATCTGAAACAGACTTCAAATAACCTACAATCCATGAAGGATACAAAATAAAAACAAAAATTATGACTACATGTAGATATAAACCCTATCCGCCCAGATTTTCATTCAATGCACAAAACTGTAGTTTTTTCTTCAAAAGATATAAGACAAATATCTTTGATTGAAATCAGATTCTTATTAAAGAGAAGATAGAAGAAAACAGGTTTGTATTGCAGTTGGAAAGCTTACCATTGCAAGTAGTTGAAAGCCTCTCAATCTGAAAACTCTGAGTGCCTACAGCAGCTCCACCGCTTCTTGTATAATGGATCTGCTTCCTTCCGTTGTCAAAGATAAAAGACTTGTATCTAGCCCGACGCAAAAGGTTTGAAACAAAACCCCAGAAACCCTAAAATTATATGTTTGGGTTTTTGTATTTTTTTTCATAAAATTATTTTTATGTTTGTTTATGTATATTGAAAAATATTAAAAATAATTGTTAGTTTTTAGTTTATTTGGATGGTTTATTGTTGTTGATAATTACAATTGGACGATATATTGTTATTGTTACTATTTGTATCTTTTTAGGGCAATAATAAATTTATCTCCTAGAAACCTTTCTTTAAAGTGGTCTTTTAATATTGTATTTTTTTTACAAAAGTAAGGAAATTAATAAAATATACAAACATCTTTATATAGTATTATTTCGTACAATTTATGTGAGTTGATATTAAATTTGGTGCAACCATTATAAATCAATTTGATATTGTCAATGGAAGCTTCATAATAAAACCTTTAAGGCTATTGATATAACCAATTCCAACATTATTTCTAATTTAAGAGGATCAAGCACTTCCATTCCAATTCTATTTTAATCTAAGAAGATTTGACACTTTGATTTTCAATGCTTTTTTCCAATCTAAGAGGATTTAGCACTTCAATTATCTCTTAGTATGACAACAATGTTCATGCCATGTCATCTTCACCATTAGCTTTAGAACTATCCCAAAAGCACATGGTTATAATGTGAAGCTCTAATTTATCTTTGCTTATTTTACAGAATTCTAACAATTTTGGCCATGTTCTTTGCTACAACTCTCCAGTTTTTTTAGGACAAAAAAAAGGAAACAAGAACAAAAAATAGACTACTATCTTCAAAGGCATCCCTTTGCCTTTCACACTTTACTACCAATCTACCAAGGTAGCTCTTTGAACAAGCACAGCAAGATATTTTGTGTAGTAGAAATTTCACCTCTTGATTCTTCTATCAAATGTTTGTATAATACAATCTCACAATTTATAATTATAGTTTTGTGTTATATTTCTCATGAGTTATTTGTATAACACCTTAAACTTGATAGTTGTACTCTTACCATTCTATGATTTGTCTATATCAAACACATTTAAAACCAATTGAATATGTTGCCATAATCATCAATTCACTTAGCATTCTCATTTAAAACCTACTCTATTTAAAACTAATTTAGAGGGGGAATCATAAGAAACTCATTTATATGTAATTCCCACCCTTTGATAATAAACTATTAGGTGAGAGACATTCCATGCTATTATTATTATTAATAGGTTTAGTCCCTAGCTTATATGAAGAATTCAAATCATTAAATATCATAGACAAATTTAAATGTCGTAAATATTTAAAATGACAGTGAAAGATTCAAGTACTTAAGAAATGTTGAAGGCTATCTTGCATATTTTTATTTAATTCTAATTAAAATTAAAATAATAATTAAAACGGTCATGAAAACTATATTTGAAAAAATACTAAAGGTTGCCATAATATTTTTATATTATTCTATTAAAGTCTAAAATTTAATGAAAATGACTATGAAAGCTTTGAAATAAAATAAAACTAATAATTTAAAGAGGAGAATTCATGCTAAATAGATTCAAATCCATAATATGGTAGAATACATTAAAAGGGAAACACCAACACTGTCAACTATCTACTAGGGGTCGAGAGGTCCGTAGTCTCACAACAACACCTAAACTTCTATGTGCTCATCAACTTTATTAATGCATTTGCAACTTTCTTCAAAGTTCAACTTTCTCAAGTATCATCCTTCCATCAACTATCATGTCTCGAACAAAATAGTATTGGACATCAATATGCTTCATCAATGTATGAAAGATTATGTTCTTTACCAAACAAAATAGCATTTTGACTATCATAGTGAACTCTAATTGATCTCTAACTCAATTCCACATTTGAACACAATCTAAAAAACCAAATTGCTTCTTTACAAGCATGAGTAGTTATCATGTACTCTATCTCAATCATGGACAAAGTAGTCATAGCTTGTCACTAGCTCATCCAACTCACTATAATATTGAATAGGCTAAACACACAAGCCACTAGTAGACCTTATAATATCATGTCCCCTACCTGATTAGAATTCACATATACTTGAACCTCCCCTACCTAATCAAAATCCATATACTTTAATATACACTAAGTAATATTCATCCATAATATCACCATGATAATATATGGAGTAATCATGTGAGTACCTTACAAATACATGAAGATCCTCTTCATTGCAACCCAGTGCTCCTGTCTAAGATTACTCATGTAATGGTTCAATACTTCTATTGCTTGGGAAATGTTTCATCTAGTGCACACCATAACATACATAAGGCTCCCAAGTATACTATCACATGTAATAAATTCATCTCCTCCATCTTTATGACTATTGAAGGACACTAATCAATTAAAAAAAGTATTCCCACAAAAATTATAGGAACACTCGTCGATTTGTTGTTAGTCATACTAAAACATTGTAAAATAGACTCAACATAATTCCTTTAACCAATCCATCCCTAGGATGAACTTAATAGCCCTTAATTCTTTCATTACAAATTGTAAAGAAAGATGAGATTTTGAGTCCTTAATCATTCCTTACCATTACCAAATAACAAACTTTAATCAAAATAAAAAGTGATAATGATAAAATACTCACCACTTTGTTTATAATAAACACATTGATATAACTTAGACTTGATAAACCCCAACTCTAAAACATATGAATCAAAAATATTATACCACATTTTAGGAGAATAATTTAAACCATGTAAAGGGATTTCTTCAATTGAAAATTTAAGTTTTCCTTTCTCTTCATGATGTATTTTTTTAGTTGTCACATGTAGATCTCCTCCAAACCACTGTGTCAGAAATTTGTCTCACATTCATATGTACTCAACCTCAAAACCAAAAGTAATAAAATAATCAACTAATATTCTAATGGATGTCAACTTTGTGATAGGAGAGAAAATCATATTGAAATCTATTCCTTCAACTTGGAATTAATCTTTGGTGACCACCCACAAAATATACTTCTCAATACTACCACCAAAGTCAAAATTCTTTTTGAACAACCATTTGTAACTTGTGGGTTTCCTCCTTTAGGAAACTAAGCCAAGTTTCATGCTTCATTCATCTTAATGTAGCCTTATCCTCATCTATGGCATATTTTTAGGATTCACAGCCATCCATGGGCATTACCTCTTTAACTATTCTAAGTTCTAAGCTCGCCATCATTAGTCAATAAAGAAAAATACATCAAAAATTAGGCAAGCTATACCTATTTGGTTATTTCCTTTGTCAAGTGGACCTCTTGAGAAGGTGAGGTGCAGGTTCCACTTATTTCAAAATATACAATCTCTCCTCCTCATTAAGTCCCTCATGAACCTCTAGTTCATTATTTGGTGTAACCCTCACAATATTTTCTTGTAATTGCACAACTAACTTCCCATCCTCATTTTGTTGTTCAATTGCAAAAGGTTTGGTTTTCCTAGGGATCACATTCCTAATGTGTCAAAATTTCTTGGCCACGAGATTCTAAATCTTGTATCATTCAACATCAACACCATAGCCAATGAATATTCATTTAACAACCATGCTATCCAGCTTTGATCACTTCTCCATAGGGAAGTGAGCATATGCCCCACAACCAAAAACATGAAGATTTTGAAGCGAGGGATTTTTTCTCATTCAAACCTCTTTTTCTCAACAAGTGTTGATGGAAATCTATTGATCAGGTAACCTAGATGGTAGCAATTGCCTCTGCCTGAAACTTTTATTATCTAAACCAATTCTAACCTGAACTTACTAATCATACTCCTAACCTTTTTTATCATATTATTTATTTATTTTACAACTCCATTATTCCAAGGGTGTGTGGAGTTGTCTTATTCCTTTCTATGTCATTCTCTTTGTAGAATCTATCAGACCTTGTAGAACATTACTCACCACAGTTGCTATTTCTCAACACCTTAATATTTTTACCAGTCTAATTTTCCAAGAGAGCCTTGAACTCCCTAAACTGAACAAATACATTAGATTTAATTACAATAGAATATACCCATGTCTAAGAATAATCATCAATAAATAACATGTAATATAACAATTTGACAAGAAAGGAAAATTTAAAATACTATATACATTATAATGAATAAGATCCCACAACCTAGAAGATTTATGAGAATGAAAATAAAAATAAACATGGCTTTGTTTTCCATATATATATTGTGTGATTGAGGATTTTTCTGCATCAAATCAAGATTAGCATATTCATATACATGCAATAGAAATAAAACCCACAATGCCAATGGAATGCATAGGAAAATAAAGTAAAGAAACGAACAAGAGAGATCTCACCCAATCCTTCCTTCTCCATGGTTGGCTTCCATTGTGCCTTCTAGCTTGTTGTGATGATGAGTGTGCCCTTAGATATTGATGAGCAAACTCTACTATATAGCCTAGCCCTAAGCAAAGTGTTGAAGGATTTTAATAAATTTGCAAAAGAAGATTAATCCTACATGCAAGATGAAGAAGAAGAAGAAGAAGATAAAACTTAGAAATAGATAAGAGATATTAAGAGATTCAAGAAATGTCAAAATGAAGACAAAATTGGCATTTTATAGAAAATGCAATTTTGTATGGATGAATGAGATTAAAGATTGATAAGTGCCCTAGAATCTGGTGTTAAGATTCAAAATAACAACCCCTTAATTAGGGTTGGGGCAACTCTAGGATGAAATTCAAATTGAGTGGACAAGATTTAATTTAAGAAATTAAATCAAGGAATGAGATTAGTTGTGATAGTGAGATGAGAATTAGCAAGTAGAAAAAGGATGAGATAGAAAATCAAGTCATTTTAGAAATAACATACTTTGTGGAGAGAAATGCTATTTTGAAATTAATATTTTAAATTAACTCCAAAATGGTGAATTCATGTGACAGTAAATAATAATAATTTAAAATGATTTACTTAGAAAGAGGGAAATTGTCAATTTAAATAAAATGCTTTTATTTAAATTTAGAAAGAAAATCAATAAGACAATTTAATAATTAAGATTATTCAATTGTGGAGGAAAATTAGAAAGTGGGCAATTTTAAATATGATTTTATTTAAAATTAGAAAGAAAGTTGAAGAGGATAATAATTAAATAAATAATAGGAATTTATTTAATTATGAGCAAACATAAATAATTAATGATGTATTAAATAAATAAATAAATTTTATTTATTTAATAATCAGGAGGAAGTATTGGAGTAATAATAATTAAATAAATTTAGGAATTTATTTAATTATAGAGTGACATAAGCATTTAGCGATGTATTTAAATAATAAATGTAATTTATTTATTTAAATAGTCAGGAGGAATAAAAGACGTGAATTAATTAAATAATTAAGAATTATTTAATTAATAGTTGACATTGGACTATATGACATAATTAAATATTTTAATTATGTTGCGACGAAGCATGACATAGAAAAATGTGGTTTGCGGGTCTAGGCCATTTTTCTGTGTCTACATATTGTTCACAAAAAATAAAGTTAAGAGAACAATTATCAAACTCCTCTAAAAAAATATTATTTTTAAGGGCCATAGAATTTTCTCAGCATTATGGTGTTAGAACATTATGTTATTAGGGATCATACCCTTACGACATTTATATATTGTTCTAATATAAGGTTATAAAACCTTATATATGTTTTATTAAGCATGTCCCATTTTAAATAATTATAGTTTGATAACTATTAGATTGATAATTATTTATGAATGGTTGCTTTGAATAGGTATGATGATTAATACCCCTTAAGGTATTTTTCCACCCTTTCTCCTATATTTAAGGATGTTCTCTCTCTCATTTGAGTGTGTGAATTTGGAGATGTATAGAGAATTATATCACTATACACAAGAGGTATTTTTGACCATGTGGAAGTATGTAGAGGAGTGTCCCTAGGTTCAGTCTATTTTTTAGTAGGCTATTTTTTTGAGTGTTTTAATAAAACAATTTTTATGGGGTTTTTTAATTGAAAGGGTTTTTCGCATGTATATCTTGTGTAATGTATGAAATATATGCTTGTATTGTTCTCATTTTGTTTATTTTATATTTTGTTTACAATGATTAGTATCCAAAGATCCTAATTTTTAACATATGGCTTATGCTCTAGTGCGATAACATTGTCTTTTTGGTGTGTAACACACTCTCTAAGGTAAAATCTTGATTGAATACCCAAAACACATGATTATTAGAATGTGATATAACATATTTCTTAGTTATAGATTCCAATGATATGGATGTAGACTAAAAATCTCTTCATTGTATGTATAGGAGGACTATTATACTACATATTAATACATGCATCAAGTCGAATAAGAGTACCAACTCAAAGCCCCTTTGCAAGCATCATAGGTCCTCATATATTTTATAACCTCCAATACCAAAGACCACCTACACACCCACATCATCCATTTTACTTACACATAATAAATTATGTGTCAATTTTAGGATGTTCAAGACTTTGATCTTACCATTAGAGAATGAATCTTGACTCTCCAATAGCTAATAATGTTAAGATATGAGTTTTTGCTAAGGTATACCTTCTCAATTTATTTCATTTCTCATAATATAAAAACCACTCTTGATGGGGACTCATGTGGAAATAATCTCCAGAGTTAATCATCTATGTATTCTTACATGGACATATTGCCAAGGTTGTGACAAAGGCATCTCTTACATCCTACTAATAAAAATCATAAGAATCATCATATTCAATATTATTTTACTCTTTCTCTCTTCCTAGTCTCTTTTGAAGTGGCTCATCTTATTAGTTCCAACATTGTAATGTTTCAAATTTAAAAGTATACAATATTTTATGCAACTTTCTAAATTTTATGAATTAAATTGAAACTAAACGACCATTGTTCAATCGATCACCAATTTCAAACTCTATTTTACATATAATTTTTTTTTTTTTAATGAAACCCTCAAAGAAAATACTTTATCTATTTCAAATGTTAATCATAATTTTACAATACCAAAATTGATTATTTATTGATCTTTTTTGCACTCACTAGTATGGTGTATAATTTGGTCTAACTATATGGCCTAGTTGGGAATTCTTGTGAATGTTGTATGGCCTGATCTAGGGTTTAACTGACTACTCCCAAAAATTAAAAATCAAGCAATCCTTATTTCCCCCTTGAAATTAAAGCCACAACAGTATTTTTTTATTCGTCTTTTTTTCCTTGGATCCTTGACTAGTACGACTGGCTAGATATGTACAACTAGTATATAAAATTTAGATGTAACTTGGAACCCTTGGAGACCTTTCCATATATGCTACTAAAAATTACCTTTATCTTGGTAACATTGGAAACAATTTAGAAATTGATAACCTCCATATGCATGCTAATTAATGACAAATTATGGTTGCAATGGTTGGCTTAACTACAAAGTGTCTTAAATGTTTGAATTTTATATCCTCACTATGACAATTAGTTAAGGTAACTTAGATCCAACAACAAGTGATGTCTAAGATCAACCAAAAATTTGAAACTGAATATATATACCTTCAAATATGCTTTGGTGATGAAACTATGATATTTGCTTACAAATCCAAATCACCTACCTCTAGGATATTCCTTGAAAATCTCCAAAAACTAGTGACAAAAACTATAGTGGCACTGTAGTGTTATTGTACCAAATTGAAAATTGAAAAATATCTTCAAATACTCAACAAATTAACACAATTATGATCCCTAGATGGAATCAATCAAAATGGGAAACAAGAATTTTCATCCTTGATCCTAAATGGAGAATTCATAAGGGTTTTTATCCTCTCAAATCTTATATAAATTGAGGTTTTTCATCCTTGGATGCCCTAGTTTGATCAAACTATTAAAATTTGAAAATTAGATGCAAGGATAACTTGACTGGTGATCAAATGAGAAGCCAAATGCTCCTTTTATAGTTGTATTTTTTAGAGCCTCCCTTAACTAATTAATTTTTATTTTATTTTAAAATAATTTTCTCTCTAATTATTAAAAATGCTTTTTAATTACATCCATAGGTTCATTTTTTGAATTATATTTTAATAAAATGTAGAAATTCCTTCTTGAAAAAAACTACATAAGGCCTAAATAATATTTAAGTGTCCAAAAATGATTGGGCCCACTTAAAATATTATTAATCATTTAGTATTGGAGATGGGACATGACAATCCACCTTTCTCATAATTTTCTTTCACTCAACTAAATGCAAGCCTAGATACTCAAATAACACCATGCTAATGTGATGAGTCATGTTGTAACGTCCACAGAGCCTAGATCATATACCTATCATATGATACATCTCCTGCTAGAGAACACCAGGGGGTCGATTCAAACCTAGATTCTCAAGTGTCACTATGCTAACACCATGAATCAAACTCTAATTTCCGTGAGACAATTTTTCCAAAGAGCACTGTGATATCTACTATCTCCAACCTTCACATCATCCTTATACAACTTGTGTAACTTGATCACCTCCTTAAAAAACATCTTGAACTCATGAGGAAAATAATAAAGAAATATGCATGACTTGCAATAATATAAATACAAATATTTAAGGGATCCATGTTGAGATGCATGATTGTACTTTCCCAGAGGTTTGAATTGGATTGAGAAAGTAAAGAAACTAACTCACCATATCCTCTCCTTTCATGTGAGGGAAAATGATGCCTTTTCCCCAATGCATGAGAATATTTTCAAACTTTCACAAGGTTAAGGGCTACCTAATGAACTTACCATCACATTTTTGTTGTGCTACTCTATTTGCAATACGAATTGAACAAATTTGAACCTCTAACTAGACATGATGATAACTTCCTTTATCTCACATAGATTTTGGAACTCTATTTAAGTAAAAACACTCATATGTAAATTAGATTGTATACAAACTAAAATGAAAACTACAACAACCATAAATCATTTGAAACCACATCCAAAACAATAGTAAGGTGGCTAGATTTTTTGGTTTTCATTAGCTCCAATGGCTAAAAACCCTTATCAACAACATGATACAAGGAAAACTCTCAAAATATGTCAACTTATAGTTCTATGTGGCTAATAACAATAATACCAAGCTAGAAGAACTAAAAATCAATAATGTTAAAATGGTACAATAGTTACAATACTACAAATCCCTAGCCAAAATTATCAATATTAGTAATGTAGAGGTTGAAAACTACCATATAATGATTGAAAACTCAACAAAAAAATAGAAAACACTCCATCCCATGTTTAAACCACTTGTATGGATGCAAATGATGTAATATTGAGTTGGAAAGTGGAATAACATCAACTCTAAAGTTGGAAGTTACGATGACTACAATACTTGATATATTCCCCTTACAGCATAATCACAACATGTGATCACTATTTCTTCCCCTTATGCCTCATTTGTATTCTTGTGTAAATATATCTTAATTTGGGGCCCTTCCATCAAGCTCATGAATATTTACATTTATATTGTTACCATTCCAATTAGTTAATCTATATGAAAGACATCTCTAACAAAATTTATTTATATCTATTGACGAGAACCTTTAGTTGGCGGTCATCCTAGAGGTCTAACATCAAACACTAAATTGTGTTGATACAAAGTGACCAAATACCATCATGATCAAGTGTCTTACCTTTGGATGAAGTCATGGTTGTCACCAATTTATGTTCCTTCCACTTGGCCATGACAACTCTTAGAGATCCATTTTTGAAGCCTCATAATGCTACCTCTTTTCCATTGGGTTTTAAGTCCCTAATATACTTTCCAATAGAATGTAACCATTATATTCCTAAAACTATGTTGATCTCTCCTAAGTTTATGTCATAAGAGTCATTACACACCTTTTATCTACCATGTGAGATGACAATTTTTATCTACCATGTGAGATGAAAAATTGTCATATCTTCATGGCATGAGGAATGCTGAAGCCAAATTGTAGTATATTATCCTCTATGAATTCTCCTTCATCCATCCAAGAATGGAAAACTTGTATGGAGATTAATTCCAACAACACCATTCTATGCCGAGTCATAAAATATCAAACAAAATGACATCTATTTTTCTTACCATCATCTAGCATCAAGCACCATGTTGTGGCTATCCATGTTAAGCCATCATCTATAATATTGTATTCAAGTATGGGACATAGCTCCAAGGAGCGAACCAAGCATCCTAAGAACTAATCATTCAAAAATTTGTTAATATAATGCCCACTCATTTTTTTTCCTTGTGTGCTTTCTAATTCATATGGTATATACTACATTTTGTGTCGCATCAATGTGTTATATGATTCATGTGCTATGATGCATTGCACTAAACCTATCAATGATATCGTTAAGTCGTCAAGGTGTTCCAATTATGTATTCTTGATTCTTTTGTAGTGAATTTTCAAATCACCATTGAGGTGTTTTTTTGATGAGATTATGTATTGACATTACATTTTTTACTATGCATTATGGGGTGCATATGTTAGATCATTTTAATGTTTCAACATTACGTGTTATTGGTGATTATGTAGTGCTCCTATATCATGCTAGTTGTATATGGTTTACAATAGATGTGGTGATCTAATATTATGCTATGATTTATACCACATTGGTTGGATTATGTTGTTTTGGCTATTTATTATGTGGAGTAGGTATGCTAAATGTTTGACCTGAGTGTGTAGAAAATTTGTAGATGTTCTAGACCTATGGTTTGTATATGGAGAAGTTGGTATTATCTCATTTAGCAATCCCATCCTTCTTAGGCTTTGTGAAACATTGTGTTAACTTGGATATGATTCATTGGCAATTTCAAAATTGATATATTATGAAAACCCATAAAGTGTGGTTGAGTCATTTAAATGTGTTTAAATTATTTTCTACATTGTATTTAAATTTACTTTGAAATGAAAATTCATCAGAAAAAAAAAAAAAATTTACTTTGAAATGTGTGTTTATCATGTTTACGAAATAATTAATGCCTGCATGGAAAAAAGGCTAGTTGCCTTCTTTTTTATATTAGAGGAAATTAAATGAATCAGTTATTCATCAAAATGAGATATTTGGGTTAGTAAAATAGTTGATAGTTAAAATGTAATTTTATTTAATTGACTAAATTTATAGTTAATTAAGAAATGTCATTTAGATTAAACTATCTTGTATAAATAAATTATTATTTTTTATTGTATGTATTTCCATTCAAAGGAACAAATATATAATTAATGAAAAAATAATAAAAAAGAGAAAATGAAATAAAATTAAAAAGGGATGAAGGGAAAAGGGACTTCTTATTCTCATTATGCAATTTTATAAAAACCCTCTTCCTTTCGTTTGAGAAAAATGCAATTTGTGAGAAACAATGAATGGATTGGCTTGTAGTTGGAATTGAATTGCTTGTGCTCGGAATGGATTAGGATTTCTTGTGTTGGGTGAAGTATTGGCTTGTGTATATGCTTGCTCAAGAGGAGATTTCATCCATTGTAAGCTTTAAAAAAGGTAAGTTAATTTTAATTGCATTTTATTTCAAGGAAATTATTTTAATTGACATGCTCAAATTAGGTAGAGGCATATGGCCTTGTTATTAGATGAATAAATTAGCTTCAATTTGTAGTTTTTATTTTATATTTTAAATATTAGAAAAATTGCATTAAGATGTCAAGTTAATGCAAAATTTATCAAAATTATATTTTCTCAAAATAAAAATCAAAAGTATGTTGTGCATTTTTAGAACAAAAGGGCACTATGAATTTTTTTAATTTATTGTATTTTTAAAAATAAAAATTTATGACCTTTTTTTCTCAATTTCATCAATGGTAGATATGGGGCTTCTATAGTTTTCTAAATTTTTCTAAATAAAAAAAAATGAATTTTATAAGATTATTTGAATGAATTATTTTGTGGAGTGAGACAACTCCTTGTGTGAATGTGATTATGTATCCTTTAGTAAAGTGTCATGAAATTTTGTATTGATTTGTGTCATATCCAATTTTGTAGAATTGAAACATTGGCCTTTTAGGATTGAGGTCTAGGATAGGAAAGGAGTGGATCTTCCCATTTTTCATGATACAAAGGGATCATTGTGACATTCAAGTGGTAGAATTTGATAAAGAGATAATTAATGATATATTGGGTAAATAATATTTTGTCAAGACAATTAATGCTAGGAATTGGAAGCTATATGAGACTTGGTCTTGCTACAATGGATGGGATACAACTCTAGGAGTTGGGGAATTTTAGTGTGAATAAGGTATTTTACCTAAATAGATCACCTAATAGGTCTTATTGACATGTTAAGTTTACTTAGGTCTTAAGAATATTTTTAGAAGTCTTAGTTGACACTAGATCTTATCTCATCTAATGCCATTTACTTCTTATATCCTAGGTCATTTAATATTAGTTGTCTCGTATCATAGGATTAAGACACTTGTCATGATCTTGTCTAATGTTATGTCTCTTCTTGGCTATATAACCAAGGGGTTCTCTTTGTAGTATCATCAAGCCTTGTATTTTATTCATTGATCACATTTGATCTAATATTTTTATATCTGTTGTTATAAATTTATGCTCTTGCTTTTCTCTTTTTTAGAAGGTTATTTTTGGTTTTACATGAAGTGATCTTAGGAGCTTGAGTCCTTGAGTGGCTCTAACATGGTATCAGAGCTTCAAATCTATAAGCCCCTTCTTAGATCTAGGAGATAATTAGGCATGAGTTTTTGTTGGGTGCACTTTGGAAAAAACAAGGACCTCACCATTGAGTCCAAAAGGCCCAAAACCCCCTATTTTATTATTTTAATAATAAAAATTGTTGTCACCATACCTTCATTTGACATAAATAGTACTATGCTTACACATACACAAAATATTCTATGGAATATGTTGATTCAATCTACCTATGCAGAGATGATAGATGTTGACACCAACCTAGGTACACTAACATACATAATGTATGGATTTTTACTGTATGGATCTTGTACAATTGTATACACTTTTTTGTAGCTTGCTCAAACCCTAAAAAATGGAAAATTTTATTTTCTCACCTAAATAAAAGAATACTGTATGGATCTTGTACAATTGCATACACTTTTTTGTAGCTTGCTCAAACCCTAAAAAATGGAAAATTTTATTTTCTCACCTAAATTTCTTTTATTTAGGTGAGAAAATAAAATTTTCCATTTTTTAGGGTTTGAGCAAGATACAAAAAAGTGTATACAATTGTACAAGATCCATACAGTAAAAATCCATACATTATGTATGTTAGTGTACCTAGGTTGGTGTTAACATCTGTCATCTCTGCATAGGTAGATTGAATCAACATATTCCATAGAATATTTTTTGTGTGTAAGCATAGTACTATTTATGTCAAATGAAGGTATGGTGACAACAATTTCTATTATTAAAATAATAATAATTTTAAATTGTCAAAAAAAATTATATAGGTCATGTTCATAGTTGCTAGCCATATTGCTAGCAATGAGGCTTATTTCCTAGAGCTCCAGTGGGTGGTGCATTGACGACCACCATTGTCACTCTACCCAATTGTCGCCCTTTGGGCAATACGATTTAAAAAAGAAAATTCTAGCAACCTAGCGGTCACATGGGTGCTCAGGGGCTAAGTTCTTAGGGGCCCAAATTTGCCCTCTAATGTCCTAATAGGTCAATTATTTTCAAAATACCATAAATTTTTGTTTGGGTGTCAAAATTTTGCAAATGAGGTATCAATAAAAAGTTGGTTTCAAGCACTTCATAGTGGTTCAAGCCATTTCTCAAAATTTTCTACAAATGAATTTTATTTCTGATTGAAGTCAAATCTTCCTTTTTGGACCTCTGAGCTCATACTTTTTGCTTTATCCAATATTCATGATTTTTGAAACATTGAAAAGGTATTGAGTAGCTCTATAGTTCTATTCATACACTTTTTCCAAATTCAACCCCAAATGTCTTTTATTCAAATTTGTGTATATTTGCATTCTGGTTGATAACTTGGACACATTGAAACTTGGAGAAGTTTTGTCCTTTTGAGAAGGCTTAATTTTCAATATAGATCATATTAGAAAATTATAATTTTTTTTTTAGGATCTCACTCTAGGATATAATTATATTTTTCCATATTAGGTTCATCTTATCAATGCACAATCTAGAAATAATTTTATCTTTGTAATCACATGACATATATAAAGTGTCAAATCATAATCTTGGGGGACTCTTGATTGAGTGATTTGGGGGCATCTCTGGGTGCATTCTTTTGACCTATTTTCTAGCACTCTTCTTTTTCATGGATCATTCTAAGGTTCCTTTGCTAACATCATATAACTATTCAACTTGGCATCAACAAGCATGAAGTGTATTAATGAATCAAGGTCACTCTCTATATGTTGATAGCAAGGTACTTAAACCTAAAGATGATAATAAAAAGATAAAATGGATGGTTGAACATGCAAAATCATGTCCTTGTAACTTATTTTCTCAAGATATATTATTTCAACTTGAATCATGTAAGGATTATCATGAAGCGTAGAATAAATTGAAAATATTGTATGGCACTATAAATAACATAAAAGGCTATCAAATTGATAACGAATTGATGACCCTCGATGCTAAGAACTTGTACAACATCCAAGATTATATCACTAAGGTTAATAATCTAAGAGAAAAATTTAAAGCATATCAAATTCATAAAAAGGACATTATGTTGTTCTATTATGCATTGAAAAAACTTGGTCTTGATTATGCAATTTTTTGAGATGTTAACACTTGAACAACAAATTATTTTTTCTATGGGTCTCAAGAAGTCATCTCAATATCAAGCTTTGTTGGTTAGTTAGGTGAAATAGTTAGAAAAATGTGTTAAGAAACAAAAGAAAACAAAGAATAATCCATATTTATATCAAGCACAAAACAATCCTCTTCCAAAGAGAAATTATCTAAGAAGGAGAAGCCTACTTGTTCATATTGCAAGAAAACTAGACACAAAGAACATTATTGTTATAAGAAGGATATTTGATGAATTGAAACATATTTATGAGAAGAATCACATTGATCCACCTTCTAAAATGTTTGAGAATACTTCTTCTTCTTCAAAATAATATAACAAGGAAAAATTCCATGTAGGTTTTGCCTCAACATTAGGATAAAATAAAGAGCAAGATTTGTGTGCTTCTACAAGTCTTGGATTGGGGAGATGGCTTCTAGATTCAATATAATCTCATCATATGGAATCTTCATAGTCCATATTCTCTTATTTTGACCCTTGTACTATATCACCTATTTTTATGGGAAACAATGTATATATGCATGTAATTGGGAAGGGATCTATTAATATTAGGGAGGGAACTTTCAATGATGTTTTGTGTGTACCCCATTAATAAAACAGTCTTCTTTCCATCTATCAAATTACCCATGGTGGAGTAGGAAGATTGTGGAATTAAATCTTGATTTAGTTATCATTACAAACTTATATTGTAGAGATATTATTTCTATTGGGATGGTCAATCATGCCTCTCAGTCACACACCTTTGTAGAATTTTCTTCTAATGATGGATTTGATCTTTCGACTATTGATCACACTATTGAATACACTCAGATACTAAGAGGTAGGGGATGAATCAATATCTACCAAAACTTAAACCCTTCAGATCTTAAACCCTTCAACAATTTACAAATTCAAACTATTGAGAATATCAACAACCCTTAACCAAATAGACAAATCTTAAATAGATCAGAAACACTTAAACATACCAACAACAATGAAAGATAAAATAATGAGCACACATGAACAAGATAACGCCATATTTACGTGGAAAACCCAAGGAGGGAAAACCATGAAGATAAATCTCTCACTATAGAAGCTCACTTCTTACAGAATTATAATTTGTTTTAAGGCTCATTGCCTAAGGAAGCACATTGCTCTCGTAAGGACTTGTAGGCCAAGGCACAAAACCTTAGGTAAAGATACAAGGGACTTGCAGTACTAAAGTGCACAACCCTAGGGAAATATACAAATTACAAGGACCTGATGAGATTCACTATCTCAGAGCAGGATACATGAAGATTTAGGAATTATAACATATGTCAACAATACACTCTACTGACTAAGGCGTTAAAGCTCATTTCTCTTCTCTTTTTTACAAATCACTAATTCAATTCATCTTCAATCATCACCACTTCCTCACTCTCATCTTGTAACCAAAATTTTCTTGCATTTATATCCTCCACAAAATCTCAAAACATCAATTAAGTTAGCTAGAAAGAATACAAACAATGATTTGATCGAGTTTGCCATAAAAAGATAATGTGGTCCTATCTAGAAGATAGAGAGGACCAAAACAATCTCATTACATCTTCCAATGTGATCTCAAATAACTCACACGTTGGCACACATCAACTCAAGTTAGCAACAAGGAAACGTGTAGATGAAACATGTAACACAATACTAGTCGACCCAAAAACACACTTACAATTGAATTTACTCAATGTGGTTCTCAAAAAGATAGGTTAGGAACCAAATACATCTTAACACAACTTCATATGTTGGTGCAAACCCACAAGCACACAACACAAGCAAGATAATAAGCTCGATTGGCCAGATATCAACAATTTCCCAGAAAACCAACTCAACATAATATGCAACACCAAAGAGATCAACTATTGACGTGTGAACCACAAAGAGATGTTCCATTAACATCTAACGACGCTTATAAACACTTTTTTCACACTTACATGCCACAAACATCCACCACACACCAAAAAAATACAAAGTACTTCATCTTAGAAGCACATAATGCACAACCAAGAGATGAAACATTAAAAAACCAACTTATAGAGGACATCAATACATGAAAGCAAAATTGAGACACTACACAAGAACTAATAGCATTTCCACCAAGCTAAAGGAGTAGAAACATCAATGTAGAGAGATATAAATCATTTTTTGGACCAGTCTAGACAACCAACAAAAGCTACCAACTCACGAAAATTATCAAAAACCTCCTCAACAACACTAGTGACCTAAAAAGATAGGAGTGAAACATCCACAAAACACAAACACTAAATCCAAAACTGCAATACCATATCTTCAATAGTGGAGGAATGTTGAGCATTCTCCCAAATAACCTTTAAAGCATCTTCTTGAAATAAAAAATTTCACCAACTTGTGGAGACTAGAACTTCCTTACAACAACACATACTTACTCTAGAACAATCAAAGAGAATACAACATAGTAGATACCATCAACATCTCTCCACCTTTAACATTACTTTTAATCCTCATCCTAATACTTCTAATATTAATATATCATCATGATATCATCTCTTATACTTTAATTGATATCAACTAAGGCATGACAACCAACCATGAACATCAACAACATCAAAGGCATGACATGCAACCAATGCCAACCAATCATCATAGAGTATCAACAACATACAATTGAAAGTACCACAATAGAATGCACCAATGATAGCCCAAAATAAGTGGACATAGGAACCAATGATAACCCATTTGAAACAAAAATCTCACAAATCTCCCCAAGTGTTGACAACAAATGCCAACAAACTCACCAAGTGTTGACATCAATGACAACCAATGCCAACACACACTTTTACTGTGGAACATGATTTTGAGGAGAATTTTGGCTACTTGAAATTGGATGCTCTCAAATGTCATCCATTCCTTGAGGCTTACATTACATATCCTTCATCTATTGTTACATTTTATGATTCTTATGTTGCTACTTGTGATTCAATGCAACAAGATATACAGTCTTCCAAATATGGCTACTTAGGATGAGTACTTGATAGAAATTATAGGTCTATTTGTATAGTCCCACATTTCAGATTTGGTAGACAATATTAACTGCATATATCTTCTCATTGATGAAGATGATTCTTTTTCAATTATTGTGAGAGAACACTCTGATCCTCTTGTTCATTCTCTACACGGTCATTCATCACATTTTGACATGAGTGTGGAAACTTTTAAGAAGCATTTGGAGGAGGTATCCTTGTCTTTAGAGTAGGTAATTTTGTCTTTGGACCATGTTCTCCATTAATTTCTACTATA
Organism: Sequoiadendron giganteum; assembly: GCA_007115665.2. NCBI lineage: Eukaryota > Viridiplantae > Streptophyta > Pinopsida > Cupressales > Cupressaceae > Sequoiadendron > Sequoiadendron giganteum. The sequence continues at coordinate 640,474,173 of CM021103.1, read as the reverse complement.
TTCTAGATTGTCATCTTCATTAGTGTGACCTAAAACACCTAACGCGATAGTGGCAGATTTCAATATCAACATAGAAACACTTGAGTTTTTAGGGATTTCATACATCTTAAGTTTTCTTCCTTTCAAGAATAGAAGACACCATTCACACACCTTTATTTTTGTTCTTCCTAAGGGGAGGAACATTTTTCAACAATCATGGACCGTCTTCTACATTCTATTTCAAGGATTTACCATTTTACATTGAAGGGGGGTTGCATGGTCTTTCTTATTTTCTCTTATGGGGGGAATTTTTCCTCACATGGGGTTTTGTCCTCAATCTTCATTAAGAGAATTTTTTAGTTTCTCTCTTTTGGGGAGGATTCTTTTACCACTAGGTTTTCTCCTTTTCTTTGTTTGTGAGAGATCATTTATACATGGGTACCTAACATGGCCTAATAGCCAAGATCGATCATCATCCTTGCATAATTTTCATTTGTCTCCTTCTTCTTAAGTTACACTTAATGGGGGTTGTTTGTGTGAATAAGGCATTTAACTAACTAGCTCACCCAATAGGTCCTACTCACATGTTAAGTTTACATAGGTTTTAGGATTCTTTCTAGAAGTCTTAGTTGGCATTAGATCTTATCATATCCTATGTCATTTACTTCTTGTATCCTAGGTAATTTAATATTAGTCATCTTATGTCATAGGATTAAAAAAAATCATGATCTTGTCTAATCCTATATCTCCTCTTAGTTATATAACCAAGGGGTTTTCCTTGTAATTTCATTACATTAAATTGCATCATATTTCTTTCATTGATCACATTTGATCTATATATTTTGCATCCATTATTGCAAATTTATGCTTTGATTTTCTCTTTTGCAGAAGGTTATTTTTTGTTTTGGATATGGTCCTAAGAGCTTGAGTCTTTGAGTAACTTTAACATTGAACATCGATGTGATATGAATTTAGGAATTGGTAGTTGTTATATAATCTTAACTGATTATGTTCTCCCAATCTTCTAGCAATTTTTTTAAGGCTACTGCGATAAAACTCATTGTCTTATATATATGATTTTCATCCTATTAGATTTTGGTATTTGATATGATTTATGATCATTTATTTACATATGTTAATTGAAATTGTTTCATGCATTAACTTATATGTGCTTGGTTTGGTTTGGGTTGCAATGAAGGTTGATTAGGATTAGGATGGAGGTTGGATGTAAGATTTGGATTGAAAGAAGTAGTTTAGGATAATAAAATGATTTGGTCGATGAATTGAGTAGGATAAAATATTAAATTATGGATTAGATAGAGATGGGTTGATTAAGCTAGGAGGACTAGAAGAGGAAAAAATATTAGTGGATTATCATTAATACGAGCGAATAGGGAGGAGATTTATGTTTGGATTAAGAATATTGGTTATGATTATAAGATTTTCAAGGATGTAAAGGGATATATTTGCAAATCAAACTAAAAAATTATGTAACTACACAAGCACCGATATATGCAAATGTTGAGATGCAAAGGAACAAATTAATAAATAATTGATTAGATCAAAGATAGGAAAATATTGAGTTTGGATGAAAAAATGATGGGATTTTAGATAAATATTTGGAGGAAAATATTGGATGGTTGATTAGGGATGGAAGACAAATAAGGCTAATGTGGGATGGTTGGAGGAAAAGGCTTGGTTTTTTCCTTAATTATAGACAAATTGATAACACACCAAACAATCAAGTTGGATGAGCGGAGATGAGTTTTGACAAGAAGACAACCCAAGAACAATAAAGATATAATATTAATAATGTGGGTGTGTTGATTTTTGTGGGCCCACAAATATATAATATATTTAGAGGTGGATATCTAGGGAATGCAAGGTCATGGATCACCCATACACTTATTACCATGGAGGGCAAGGTTTTACCCACAACTAACCCTATCTTCTCAATTTGAAAGGATAGTGTGAGTAGCTTCTCAAGCCTTGTTAGTGTTTACAACTAATTCCCAAAGACCTCTAAATATTAGTTGCTTCTTATGCTTGAAGGTAAGGGAGTTGCCCAAAAAATAGGAAACTATTTGTTAAGATTAATTTCCTCTACACTTTAGGCTCTACAAAATATAGGTGGGTTTTAGGCTTATGATATAATTTAAATATTTTAAATATGACAACTAATGATATCTAGCATATTACTTCTCATACACACTCGACAAGGATTCTCACAACAAAATACTACAACCTTTGATGTTCTTGCAAATATTCAAGACCATGTATGATATACAACATTAATTATCAATAAATTACAATTAGTTTTAGATTTGTGATTTTTAAGATTTTCTTTGGGACTTGTGAATGGTATTTTAACCTCATTGATGCCTATATAGTGTTACAGAGTCATAAAACCTTACAAAACATTATTCACAACAATTTTGTATATTCTGATAGTCAATAGTTTGTTATTACCTTATAATAACAAGACCAACTAAAGACTTACAACATGATTCTACTTATGAATCAATTTGCAATTAAAATATCTCTTATATTTCAATGAAAGCGATTATATATTTCTTCAAATAGAAGTTATCAATAAAATACACTATGTAAGAAGTTTGTAATGGAGAACTTGATAATTCTTGATTATTTTATTGATGAAATATATTTCTTTATAGAGTTGGAGACAATAACATATTGAAACCATTCTTCGAATAGAAGTTATCAATAAAATACGCTATGCAAGAAGTCTGTATTGGAGAACTCGATAATTATTGATTATTTTATTGATGAAATATATTGCTTTACAGAGTTGGAGACAATAACATATTGAAAGCATGTAATCATATATGGCTTGATAAAAAATACATTGTTGCTATAGAAAATTGTTACTTACCTTGACAATAAAACCCTAACAACACTTTACAGACTTGTTGGGTGAAAATTTTGTAATCTCTTTTATAATAAGTACACTACACTAATCATATGGGGGTGTGTCCCATTCATGATTCTCTCTTCTTTCATAGAATATGTTTACAATGTTTCACAATTTTTATTTCTTCATGCGATACACTTTAAATAAAAGCTAAGCAATAATTTCCAATACTTCTAACTTGTCAAAGCATAGTCTAGGAGTACTAGTATAATAAAGATATGTAACAAGAAGGATCACATAGGCACAAAGTCATTCTGTAGTCTTCAATAAAGTAACCAACATTGCAAACGAAGCACATAGTCTTCAATATACTTCACAAACAGATTCATGAACAACATGAGCAATTATAAGCACAAAGTCTTATAGATCATTCATCAATATTATCAGAAATTTCACAATTCCAAGCCAAAGGTGTTAATACTGGTGAATCATCTATAAGACTTTGTGCTTAAAATTGTTCATGTTGTTCGTGAATCTGTTTGTGAAGTATATTGAAGACTTTGTGCTTCATTTGCAACACTAATTACTTTATTGAAGACTATGAAATGACTTTGTGCCTCTATGATCCTTCTTGTTATATATCTTTATTATACTAGTACTCCTAGACTATGCTTTGACAAGTTAGAAATATTGGAAATTACTGCTTATGTTTTATTTAAAGTTGTATCACATCAAGAAATAAAAATTGTGAAACATTATAAACATATTCTTTGAAAGAAGAGAGAATCATAAATGTGACACACTCCCATATGATTAGTGTAGTGTACGTATAATAAAGTTTATAATAGCTTACTTAAGTTTTAGTAAGCAATAAGAAGGGTTCCTCCCCTTTCTCAGAGGAGAGATTTTATCTTGCATAACTGTGGCTGAAATTCAAGTTTTGTAATCTATAAAAGAGATTATAGAATTTTCACCCAACAGTTTTTTGGCAACTCTGTTGGGGAGGAGAAAACTACCAAAGAAGGGAAACCATCCAGAGAAGAACAAGAGAATAAACTACATGAGCAACCTGAGGAAGAAGATGAAGGTGAAAGTGAAGAATCTGGAGATGATGAACAATCAAAGGAAGATCAAGAAGAGGAAGAAGGCGACGAGGAAGTAGAAAGGCATAATGAAGAAATGTGGTTGTCTCCACATGAGAACATCATTGAAGATCCCCTCACACATCATCACCTGTCATTGCCACAACTCCTCACACTCTTCATTTTCCCACTTCTCCTCCACCCCCTCTTCCAACTTCACCTCCATCTACAATAGGTTTGCATGCACTGAAAGTGACAATTCCTCCAACAATGCATTATATTCTTTCTACTCCTACCAAGAGGCCGGTGTTGCAAAGTATAGATGTTCTTTTTGGAGCTCCTTCATCAATTCCAAGTTTGTCATCTCCGTCATTCAACATATCTTCTCAAGCTGAATTTGATTGTTTCATGAACAAATCATTGTCTGATACATCAAATTTATAGAATCCAGGAGCAGTGATGACTGAAACAACACCAATTGTAACTACTACATTTGTTCCTACAGATACAACTGCTACACAAGAATTAGCACTAGGTCAAGGAGGTAATGTTTCATTCCTTCCTCCATGGTTAGCTTCATAAGCATCCAAGTGGAAAAAGTAGATGGTATCTCCTAATGAATTGTATCTTGAGGAGATAGCTCCGCCAAAACCTAAGGGGAAGAAAAAGCCAAAAAATCACTCTAGGTTGCATATGGATAAATTGGGGTAAAAGTGTGTGGATAGTGCAACACCACCACAAGGTATGAGTGAAGTCAACATGGAGGACTACACTATCACAAGAATTGAGCTTGGAAATATTACACATGCTAGTGCTAAGGATGATGCTCAAGCATCTTTGTTTGCCTTGATGGAAAAATTTGATAAGTTAAAAGAGATTAAAGACATGTACAAAGAAAGGGCTGAGCACTATGCTTTAGTGTTGAGAAGAGTCACAAAATATTCGGAGAATGTGAAACCAATGACAATGATGAATATTGAAGAACCTGTAATCCAGAAGATTGAAAAGTATTAGTCTAAAGGAAAATCATATACGAATTTGTTGATAGAGTAATCGAACAAGGTTCACAATACATGACTGTTGTGATAGAAAGAATTGCCCAAATATCTAAGATGAATCTAGAGCTGGACAAGATAGTGCATACACTTTCTGCTAAGCAGAAGGAAATGGAGTGGCATCTTGAGTCTTGGTTGCAATTGAAGGAGATGAAATTGAGCAAGTTAGTGGAATTTGGAGTAATTCCCAACAAGGAAAAGTATGTATAGATTAAAGAGTCTATCAAGAACCACATAAAAGTCATCAAGAATCTCATAAAATATGTACAATAGGTACAAGAAGATTTTGAAGAACATCGAATTGTCATGGTGAACATAATTGAAGAGTTATCGGGGAAAATTCTTAATGACAATCACACATTCCTCTTAGCAAGTGAGGTTGTTCAAATATTCAAGGAAGCTATTAAAAAAATTTGGAAGATGAAGCCTTTTCATTGAATTCAATGGATGCTTTGTGTGATGTACAGTTAACCTTTGATAATCTCAAAATACATCTAGATAGATGTAAAAAGGTTTTTTCTGTTGCAAGGAAGTCCGTCACAAAGTTCCATACTATCATTGATTACACTTCTAGACTGGATGAGACAACAATGCAAGAGATCATGAAGAGATATGAAGATTTCCAAGCCAAGAGCAAGGAACCATAAATCTTTTTGTGTTTCCAGAGATAGATAGATTTTTATGCTTTCTCTATACTTTATGTAAATAGGTCTTGATATTTTTAAATGTCATTTTGCAAAATGTAATTACATGTAAAAATGGAGATGTCCTCCTACATTCATGGACATCACCTTTCAATAAGTAAATAGTTAGTTAGGGTTTTTCCTAGATTAGCTCTCTTCTCTCATCTGTAAATATGAGAGGGTTCTATTGTATTATTTACCTTTTGTCTTATCCAATGAAGTGCTACTCATTTGTGAAGCAATTTTGAAACTTTGAGAGTTCTTATTGTGAAACTATTTTTCAATCAATAAAGAAGGCTAAATTGCATACCAAACTTTGTGTTGGGTCAATTTCAACGAATGTGAGTGTTCTTATGTCTCTCACATAAGTTTATCTTATTATTGGATTGGATTAGCAATATTTTATTAATTGAGATTGGATGGATTTTGAGTTGATTTGTGTAGACTTTGTGCTACACCTTTGCTTGTAATTGAGAAATTACTAATAATATTGGTGAATGATCTATAAGACTTTGTGCTTATAATTGTGAAGTGTATTTAAGACTTTGTGCTCATTCACAACGCTGGTTACTAGATTGAAGAATTCTTTATTGAAACTACGAAAAAAATTTGTACCTCTGTGAGCCTTCTTATTATGTATATTTTATCATACTGGTACTCCTAGAATATGCTTTGACAAGTCAGAAGTATTGGGAATTATTGCTTAGGTTTTATTTAAAGTTGTATCGCATCAAGAAATAAAAATCATGAAACATTGTTAACATATTCTCTGAAAGAAGAGAGAACCATGAATACAACACACCCCCATATGATTAGTGTAGTGTACATATTATAAATTTTAGAATAGTTTACTTTAGTTTTAGTAAGTAGTAAGAATGAAACCTCCCCTTTCTGAGAGGAGAAATTTTATCTTGCATAACTGTGGCTAAAATTCAAGTTTTGTAATCTATAAAAGAGATTTACAAAATTTTCACCCAACAAGACAAAAAGACCTGACTTAATATACAATTCCTAAACCCTTTACAATGATACAAACTCCTTTATAAAACAAGATAAGCATGTCACAAAAGACAACCAAAATTTTGTTTTAATCAAGTGGTTCAAGAACCTTCTAATAGAATATATTACTTTCATAGAAGAGACAAAAGTAGTAATCCTAAAGTAATTTGAAGAAGCCAATTGATTCAAATTGTTGATGAAGACCAAAAGTTGACACCTGAGTTCAACTACTTGTAACCTCATAAAACATGAAGAAGATGGAACCTTGACAACCATGCTAACATGGAAATTTGATCTAACCTTTGTATATCTCTAACCATGAATTATAAATTTATGTTGAAGGCCGATAAAATTTAATTACCTTTGTAATTTTATTTGCACAAGCCCCATATCTTACATCTAGCAGTTCCTTGGCCTCTTTACTAAAATTTTCCAAACTTGACTCCAACCTAATTAATTAATCCAAATTATTATTTAGCAAGGTTCAATCAAATTTCCTACTTGCATATATGAAGGAACATAGAGAAGGAAACATTGTGTTGAAATCACTTTTCTATTGCTCAAAATATTTGATAATTACATTATTTTCTAAAATATTAGGTGTCAATGCCTCTTCTAGTGATTCAAAAGATTTCAAATTATTTTTTAATTGTATTTCCTATCTAGTCTGGTAGGTTTAAACATATCCTAATAATCCCACCAATTCAAATGTGCCTATCGATTCCTTTAGAGAATCCTCATCATATTTAGCTTGTGCATAGATCCCTTTATTACTAACACTATAAGGATACAAGTACTTAACATATTCTCTAAGGTGTGATCATGTTACATGTAATTGACATAAGAATTTCTCAAATTATTATATCCTTTTGAAGTGTCAGTTAATGTATAATACAAGATATTATACGGCCAAGTATATCATCAATAAGGTTGATAATATTTTTCTTCCCATATTCCATAGTTGTACTCATTTTCTCCTTCAAGTCTTCAATTCTTAAATTCTTAAATTCTTAAAGAAAAAGTGTCTCTATGTTGAGTGGATTGCCTATTGAGCTTGATTGATGGGTATTTGGCTCAAGTATAATGCATTGGGAAGGGTGAAGTTGTGATCTACCATTATTGTACTCTTGCAACAACTTTATGTGATATCTTTACAGTTATCAAAATCTACTTGTGACTTCTTAGCTGCAACTTCACTGAATAATATTGTATTGACCACCAAAGATGTAACTTAGGGTGTTGTTGTATCTACTAAACTTCTAATTATAATATTTAATGCAAGGTACCTTCCATTGCTTGCAACTTGTGGCTTTTGTGTTTAAGGAGCTATAGCCCATATTGCTAAAGTTTTAAATATGGTACTAAAACCTAATCTAAAGTATAGATCCTTTGCTTTCTCCTCAAATTTTAGTGCTTCTTCACTAGTTTCCTACCTCTTGATTGTTTTAAGTGAAATGTAAGAAGCCATATCCCACCCTGATAGTAGCAAGAGACCAATTTCTGGTACAATCCTTCTTCCTTCTTTGGGAGTGTGTTTCTCACATCAAAATCCACCTCTTTGAGAGATTCTTGAGTTATTTTCTACATTGCTTCTTATGCGGCTTCTTCTCTCTTCTTATTCATCTTCTTGAGGAATGCTTCCATATTATTTTTTTATCAAGAAGTCCTTTAATTCCTTTGAGTTAGTTAATTGATCATCTGAACGAAATTCAGTGTAAGCTAGAGTTCTTACATTTTTTATTGCATTCTCACCTGTATTAATACTTATCAACATCCTCCCTCAAGGGGGATTCTTGATTTGGACACTAGGTCAAGAATAGGACCTAGTTTACTTTATCATATTGTGGAAAAATCTCCCCAATTTACTTGCTCTTTGAATAATTAATTGAGTACTCAACTGAGAGGGTTTGGGTGTTGGCATTTGTTGTCATTGATGTCAACACTTGGTGAGTTTGATTGTTGTCATTGGTTGTCAACACTTGGGGAGATTTGTGAGATTGTTGTTTGATATGGGTTATCATTGGTGCCTATGTCTACACTCAATTTGGGTTGTCATTGGTGCTTTTTTTTTTGGTGTTTTCAGTTGTATGTTAGTGATACTCCTTGATATTTTTTTGGAATTGGTTTTATGTCATGCATTGTTTGGATAAGTTGTTGATGTTCATGGTTGGATTTCATGCCTTGTTTGATATCAAGTAAAGTAGTATTGAGTATAGTTGCTATCATAAGAGATAATATCATGATGATATATTAAGATAAGGATTAGAAGCATTAAAATGAGGATTAGAAGTAATGTTGATGGTGGAGAGATGATTTTTATGGTCTCCAATATGTTGTATGATATCTCCTATTGTTCCTAAGGAATTATGTGTTGTTGAAAGGAAGTTTTGGTCTCCGCAAGTTGGTGGAAGTTTTTATTTCAGGAAGATGCTTTGAAGGTTGTTTGGGAGAATGCTCCATATTCATCCGTTGTTGAAGATATGGTCTTTTGGTTTGGAATTCAATGTGTGCACTCTATGGATTTTTCACTCCTATCTTTTTAGTTCACCTGTGTTGCCGAGGAGGTTTCTAGTATTTGTAGTGTATTGGTAGTTTTGTTGATTTTATGTATTGGTTTGAAAAATACTCCACATATCTCTACATTGATGTTTTTCTCCTGCGACTTAGTGGAAGTGCTCTTAGTGCTTGTGCAGTGTCTCAGTTCAATTTTCATGTAATGGTGTTGTTCGCAACTTTGTTTTCCAGTTCTATCTCTGGATAGTATCTTCTATATTTCCAGGATGAAGTATTTTGTTTTTGTTCAAGTTGCAGTGGCTATTTGTGGAATGATGGTGTGAAAGAAGTGTTTGGAAGTGTTGTTGGATGTTCGTGAAACATCTCTTTGTGGTCCACACATCATTGGTCAATCTATTTGGTGTTGTATATTGTGTTGAGTTGGTTTTCTAGGAAATTTGTGGATACCTGGCCAACAGGGCTTGTTATATTGCTTGTGTTGTGTGATTGGAGGTCTATACCAGCATATGAAGTTGTGTTAAGATGAATTTGAGTCTTGACCTATCTTTTTGAGAACTGCATTGAGTAAATTAGTTTGCAAGTGTGTTTTTGGGCCGATTGGTATTGTGCTACACATTTCCTTGTTGTTGACTTGGTTTGATGTGTGCCAAGTGTGAGTTTTTGGGATCACATTGGAAGATGCAATAAGATTTTTTTTGGCCATCTCTATCTTCTAGATATGACCATATTATGTTTTTGTGGCTGGCTTGTTGAAATCATTATTTGTATTCTATCTAACTGACCTAATTGATGTTTTGAGATCTTGTTGAGGATACAAATGTAAGAAAATTTTAGTTGCAAGATGTGTGAGGGTGTGGAAAGTGTGAAGATGAATTGAAGCGATGAGTTGTGAAAAGAAAAGGGAAATGAGATTTAATACCTCAATCAGTAGAGTGTATTGTTGATGAATGTTGTAATTCCTAAGTATTCATGTATTCTACTTTGAGATAGTGAATCTCATCATATCCTTGTAATTTGTATCTTTCCATGGGGTTATGTGCCTTAGTACGAAAATTATCTTGTATCTTGCCCTAAGGTTGTGCGTCTTATCTTGTAATTTCATAGTAGTGAGCCTTAAAGTTGTAATTTTGTAAGTAGTGAGCTTCTATATTGAGAGATTCCTCTCTGTGGTTTTTCCCTTCTTGGGTTTTCCATGTAAACCCAATGTTGTCTTGTGTATGTGTGTTCATTTCCTTATATTCCATTGTTTTTGATTATATTAAGTGTTTTTGATCTGTGAATGAGTTGTTGATCTTTCTAAGAGTCTAAATTTGTATATTGTTGAAGGGTCTATGGTCTAAAGGGTTTAAGTTTTTGAAGATACCGATTCACCCCCCTCTCAATATCTGGGCGTGTTCAACAATTGGTATCAGATACAAGTTCCTTTGAAAAAGCTTAATCACTTGAGGAAAGGTCCAAGATGGCACATGATGGAACTTACAAAGGTCCTAGGCTTGATGGGATAAATTAATTTTTTTGGAATTTGAGGATGGAAGGCCATCTAAACTCTCTAAAGTTTGGTGTTTGGCAGTCTGTCAAGGATGCTTACACTACTCCTCCAATAGATCCAACTGATATTAGGTTGTATGAGAATAATTCCAAGGCTAAGAATGTTATCTTGTGTGGATTAGTTGATTCAGAACTTTTGAAGGTAATGAATTGCAGTTCTTCTAAGGATGTTTGGAGAAAACTTAGTAGCATCTATGAAGGAGATAATAAAGTAAAGCAAGCAAGGATGCAACTTTTCAAGAGTATACTTGAGACCTTGAGGATGATAGAGGATGAAGACATTTCTAACTTTATATGCTCTAGGTGAATGAAGTTGTTACTGTCATTTGAGGTCTTGGTGGAGAAGTGAAAGAAGATGAGATTGTAAAGAAGGCTCTAAGATCTCTCCCTAAAGCTTATAGTCATAAGGTGTCTACCATTAAAGATTCTAAGGACTTGGATTAGTATTTAGTAGATGAAATTTTTGGTGCTCTCATAGCCTTTGAAATGATAAAATTTGACAAAGATGTTCCAAAGAAGGAAGCAACATTCAAAACCAGTAAAAAGATAGATGATGAAGCAACTGATCAGAACGATGACTTTGATGAGGTAGAAGCAAAATTTGTGAGAAGATTGAGGAAAGGCACTAACAAATACAAAGGTAAGTTACCTTTCAAGTGTTTCAATTATGAAAGGATTGGTCATTTTGTATCTAAATTTCCTTATAAATAATTAGATGATAGTAAGAAAAGGGATAAGTTCAAAAGAGGTTTTTATTCTAAGGAGAGAAGTTATTCCTCAAAAGATGATGACAATGATTCAAAAATGAAACCCTATTCATGGCTTTGAAAGAAAAAAATGGTGATATTGGAAAATGTATGAGGTCTGGTACTTTGCAAGTTGATAAAAATAATAAAAGACCTATGGCTGTGTCAACTGCCTTTCATGCAAAGGAAGAATAAAATGCTTGGGTGATTGACAGTGGTTTCTCTAACCACATGATTGGTGACAAGAGAAGGTTCATCAGTCTTAAGAAGTGTAATGTCAGAGTATAAATTTTTGTGGTGATGATTCAACACAAATATGTGGAAAGGGTGCCATAACAATTGATGGAAAGAATAGGACTGAGGATGTCCTCTCTCTCAAAGGTTTGAAGCATAATCTTCTCAATGTCAACTAGATGTGAAATATAGGATACAATCTTACATTTCATGCCAATGGTTGTGAGATCAAGAAGGCAAGGTCTAAAATCTACTAGTTGTCAAAGGTAAAAGGACATATAGAAATTTCTATCATCTAAAGGAATAAAATGGAAGAATCTGCTTATTGGCTCAATCCGATGAGTTTTGGTTGTGGCACAAAAGAATGGGAAATATCAAATGAGATCCCATACTCTATGCCTATATTTTTCTAATCTTTTGTCATGACAAGAGTATAACTTCCTAACTTGTTTGACGACCAATTCAGAATCACCAAAGACTAGCAACATTTTGACTTTCTTTCTTAATGCCATGAGTAACCCATGAAATAATGCTTCATATTCCGCTACATTATTTGTGCAATAGAATTGTAATCGATGGGTAGAAAAATACATCTTACTTGTAAGATTGATGATCTCGAAGCTTGCTGATGAGGTGAAAATAACCTCATCATAATAAAATCTGGAAAGCTCATTCTTGCTAATTAAATCCTAAGCCTATGCCAATTTATTAAACTTTAGAAGAAGTAATTGCTTATTTTAAGAAAAATTATGCTTTCTTTCTTTCTTTTAATCAATTGAGGAAATTGTCCAAAGCAGGTTTAATGGGTTGATTTGAGTGTTGTTGTAGGGACTAACAGGTCATCATGTGGTTGTTGCAGAAGTTTAGCCAACACGTGCCTCAAAGTAATGCTGCGAACCCACTCCTTGAAGCCTGGATGATGCGCCGAAGATTCAGTTTTATTTCATTTAATTCAGTTGTTCAAAACTTTATGGCTCTTCTCAAACCTTCTGCATGTTTTAAAAAGCTTTAAAGATATCAAGTTAGTTTTTAGTTAAGAAAGAATTTTTCAATGGCTATCCACGCCATCGTAAATTTAGGATCTAGTTAGAAAGTTATCTATAAAATTATAATTTCATAAGTAATAAAGGAGACAAAGAAGAAGTATCGTTATGTTGTTTACATGGATTTGCAAATCACTGTTGAAATGAGTTATCTAATTCCTGTTTATTGGTAACTATTGAATTCAATGATGGTGACTGTATGTCGTAAGAAGATTTGAGAGTCTGTAGTTTATGTGAGTTAAAGATGAAGTAGTAGCCCGCGAGCTGGCCACTCGAGGGGAGTTAGCCTAGATAGATAAGTATTTTATTGATTAAGTTATTTCCTTTGTTTAAATTGTTGTTTAGTAGAAAATAACAAGTTGTTGAAGAGTTAAGTTAGTTTTTCCATAGCACCATTGTCTTTAATTTGTATAATTCTACTTATGTAGTTGATAATATTTCTTTAACTATTTAGAAGATGCTTAATTGTTTGCTTCCTTACTTTTCTGCTTCTGTAGTTTACCAGTTATTTAGTTTACTTGTTTCCATGTTTTTTAGTTTAGTAGTAATGTTCTCTAGATTAGTTGCCTTATGCTTTTTAATTTAGATTTCCTTGATTTTCTTATAGTAAAATCATTTTCGAGTTAAGTAGTAATGGCTTTGGTTTAGTCTCAACTTCTATAGTTTAAAAGAAAAACTAAAAATATAAAATGGGTTGTTTGAATAATCTCCTTCTGCAAACTGCCTTGGACACTACCTGATCGACAATTGATATTCAATTATTCTTAAGTAGTAGGACCTAATGACAACCTATCACTTTTTGGCACCGTTGCTGGGGATACTTCTTAAAAAGACTTTGAAAGTCTTTTTGTTTAAAAGTGTTATTAGAAGACGGTTTGAATAACTCAGTTTTATGCCAAAAATATCTTAGTCAGCTTTCTTTTCTGCATGGTTAGGAAAAGGGGCCCCCACAAACGTTTTATACCAAAAACCCCCCCAAAATACGTAACTATCATACATAGGGAAGCCCAAGGCTCAGATGACCACACTTTTGAAGAATTACTTGAGCCTACTCCACTTGAGGCTTTCCATTATTTACCTGTTGAGCAACTGGTCAAACAACCAGATATTGAGGAAGTTGTTTTTGAGGAACATACTCTTCTAAACACCATGGGAGATCATAGAGTTGAACCTAACCACAATGAACCTCAGCCTCCTAGAACATTTACCTATCCTATCACATTGGATGTTGATGATGATACTGCCATGAAGAACATCTCTCCAGCTTTCCTTCCAACCTTCCATGGCTTTCCTTCGGAAGACCCTGACCAATTTCTCTTCGAATTTAAAATCCTATGTCAGACTTATGATTATAAGAACAACAATCAGAAGTTGAAGCTTTTTCCGGCAACTTTGAAGGACTCAGCAATGCGCTGGTTCATGGGATTGGGTTCAGGTAGTATAACATCTTGGGAAGAAATGGAGACTATTTTCTTGCACAAATACCATAGTTACTGTAGGGTGAGTAATCGCAAGAGGAGTTGTTTAAGCTAAGGAAAAATGAGGATGAAATTTTAGAGGACTATCTCGATAGGTTCCTCTTCCTCTCTAGGAGGTGTGGAGAAATGACCATTAGTGTAGAGATTCTAAAAACAATATTTCTTAAAGGTCTTGATGATGACGCTCGACGAAACCTTGATGTATGGGAAAAGGTGACGTGTATCAATTAACTCTTGAAGACATATGTGAGCTTTGTCGAAATTTCTCCCGTACCAGGGGAGGAATCCACAAAACTAATCTTTTTAAAGGGTCGAATGAGATAAGTAAGCTCCGTGAAAAAATAGAAAATCTAAAAACGGATATTCTCGTATAGTTGAATACCACCCTAGATGGTATACAAGCTAAAACCCGCAACCCTGAGACCTTGTCAATATATTATCCAAGGTGTCAGAATAAACACCTATTGCATGAGTGTCCTTTAGATAAAGTGAATGTTTGTCAGTTGTGTGAGCAAAATCATCCTACAAACCAGTGCGAGCTTTTAACATATATTAAGAATACTAAGAAAAAAACCATTCAGGTTGAAGAATAAATACATGCTTTAAACCAACGTCAAGGAGGTAATTTTCCTTATGGACAGAATCATAATCCTACATGGAGACCACAAAATAACTGGGCTCATAATCAATGGACTCCATCTTGGAATCAATCACCTCCACCTCAACCTAATTGGGGAACTCCTTCTTGGGGATCACCTAATTGGACAAACCACACATGGGGCAATCAACAATGGCAAAATCAACCCCAACAACAGTGGTACCAGCAACATATAGTACCCCAATGGAATCAGGCACAAAATCCATTCTATACTGAGCCAAGGAGGAATCAACAATAGAATTTGTTACCCCGAACTCAGAACCCTACTCAGCATGAGCAAACAAATCAACCTCAGCTTCCAGTGCAACCGCTTCCCAATCCTAAAAATAATCACCAGAATACAACAGTTTATTCTATAGAACATGAAAATGTTACTGGGCTTAATGCAATATACTTCAGAAATGTGCAGTTGCATTCAGAAATATACTTCAACCACCAAATATTGAAGAAATAGAGGAGGAAACTGAGCCTACCAGTCCAACAAGAGACACATCGTCTAAGCAAGATATTACTCCTCAAGACAACGAGCCTTTTTCAGCTACAGGAGCTGCGGACTTGCCTCAGGGGGAGGAGGATCCACTCTTAAGTCAACATAAGGAGGATCCTGTTCCAAGAAAGAAAAGGGTGGCACCACGTCCAGAACGTTTAAATTCCATAACTCCGGAAAACACTCCGGAAGTATCTTTGGCTACGAAAACTGCATTAATTTAGGAGATTAAACAGTTGCAAATTGAAGTTCCTTTGTTGCAAGCAATAAAAGAAATCCCTGAATTAAACCAGTTAATAAAACAATTATGTATCAAAACACTAGGGAGGAAGCCAAAAATGATAAACACCATTCATATTGATGGTTATTTAGCTGATTTTATGTCTAGAAAGACTATTGCTCCAAAATACGATGATCCTAGAAGTCCTCTTATAACTGTTACGATCAATGAGGTAACAATACCAAATGCATTAGTGGATCTAGGAGCAGCTATTAATGTGATGATAGTGGATGTAATGGAAAAATTAGGGTTAAATGATATATGTCTTACAACCACAGTCTTACAAATGGAAAATCAGTCTATAGCCATCTCGAAGGGTGTCATTAAGAACGTTCTTGTCAAAGTTGATGGATGGGATTATCCAGTTGACTTTCAGGTGATTCAATCACTTACACCTAAGGATAGCTATCCTATAATCCTTGGAAGACCTTGGCTAGCTACGATTGTTGCTAAGATTGATTGTAGGGAAGGAGGAATGACCATTTCGCATGGCCAGGATAGCAAATGCTTGTTCTTATATCCCCTTGCTAAGCTTACTAAACATGAAAAAGTCTAGGTTGATGAACCTAAGGAATCAAATGGTTCAGACAGTTTAGCCTCCCTAGCCATGGTGGTAATTAAACAACATGGGGAAGAACTAGAAGAAGAGTTAGTAAACGAGATAGCACGCCTTGCTATAACCCAGAATGAGGAGGAAACGGTAGATGCTCCAAGAATTTTTGGACAACCAATTGATATAAGTGGAATAGAGCATAGTTACAATACAATGGGAATTTCATGTCCCTTAGCAAATATGATTCCCAAAATAAGTCATTTATATGAGGATATCACAAGGTTTCACCAACTGGTACCTCATAGTTGTCCTCTTAATACGTTGTTACAACCTATGTTTATTATAAGCGTAGTTCATCCTGGAACAAAATCGATAATGCTATTACCAGGAAAAACATTGAACATCAATAGCTGGTTGAAAGAAACTCAGGAGGATAAGTTGTTTAGCATGTTGGTACAAAGATCCAAAGCTTTTGCTTGGGATTATATGGACATGAGGGGAATTCACCCAAGTGTTTGTACTCATCATATTTATACTGATATCAATATAAGGCCTGTTCACCAGCCGCAAAGGAGACTCAATCCTGCATTAAAGGATTTGGTTAAAATTGAGATTGAGAAACTCCTTCATGCTAGATTTATTTACCCAATCTTTGATAGTAAATGGGTATCACCTATGGTGGTAGTCCCAAAGAAAAATGGGAAGTGGAGAATCTGTGTAGACTATCGAGAACTTAATAAAGCCACTTATAGAGATTATTTTCCCTTACCATTTATGGATCAAGTCCTGGACAACTTGGCAAGGAGGAAGTATTTCTCCTTTCTGGATGGATTTAGCGGTTATAATTAGATACAGGTTGCTCCAGAAGACCAAAACAAAACCACGTTTACTTGCCCTTGGGGCACATTTGCATATAGAGTGCTTCCTTTTGGACTATGCAACGCTCTAGCAACCTTCCAGAGAGTTGTTCTTACTATATTTTCTGCTCTCATTAATGACTGTGTAGAGGTTTATATGGATGATTTTACAGTCTATGGATCAAACTATGATGAAGTTCTTCAAAACCTAGATCGAGTTCTGCAAGTTTGTGAGCAAAATAGACTATCCCTTAGCCATGAGAAATGCTTAATAATGGTGGAGCAAGGAATAGTCTTGGGTCATCATATTTCCTCAGAAGGAATAAAGGTAGACCCTAAGAAAATTGAAGTCATCCAACAATTGACAACTCCTCAAACTCAGACAAATGTAAGAAGTTTTCTTGGACATGCTGGTTACTATAGAAAATTCATAGAAGGCTTTAGTAAAATTACAGCTCCTATGTTCTCTCTTTTACAGAAAGAAGTAGAGTTTGTCTGGACATCTGAGTGTCAACAATCAAAGAAAAACTTGTCTCTGCTCATGTTCTGAGAGGGCCAAACTGGAGTATTTCCTTTCATATCTATGCTGATGCTTCTGATGAGGCTATTGGAGTAGTTCTAGGGCAAGAAGATGAGAACATAGGGAAGTATGCTATATATTTTATCAGCAAAAATCTTACTGCGGCAGAAAAGAATTATACAAAAATAGAAAAAGAATTCCTAGTTGTTGTTCATGCTATCAAGAAATTTTGTCATTATATTACGGGGTATAAGGTCACAGTTTATATGGATCACTCAGTTGTGAAGTACTTAATGAACAAACCTGTGGTACATGGTCAAATCATGAGATGGCTATTGCTTCTTCAAGAGTTTAATGCCACGATTCTTGATAAACCAGGAAAATATAATGTGGTAGCCAATTTTCTGTCACGAATCAAACATGAGAAAGATGACATTACCCCTATTCAGGACGATTTTCTAGATGAAAATCTATTTGCGGTTTCTGTAAAATCACCTTGGTTTGTAGATATCATTAACTATTTAGCTGCATCTGAGATACCTCTTGGATTCACATCTAAGCAAAAGAAGTGACTAATGAGGGAGAGTGCCCCATTCAAGTGGATTCATGGAATGTTATTTCGTTGTGGTCCTGACATGATTTTGAGGAGATGTGTAAGAGCTAATGAAACATACAGTATTTTGAGGGCCTGTCATGATGACCTGTCGGGAGGACATTACTCTACAAAGAGAGCTTCCCACAAAGTCCTAGGTGTCAGATACTATTGGCCCTCAATGCACAAAGACATTAAGAACTATGTGCATCATTGTGATGACTTTCAGAGGGTAGGAAGACCAACTGCTTCTTCAAAAATGTTTTTGTAGCCTCAGGTAGTCCTTGAACCATTTAAAAAATGGGGTTTAGATTTCATCAGACCCATAGATCATTCCTCTCAAGGGAAAGAGTATATACTGGTTTGCACTGACTACCTGACAAAGTGGGCAGAAGTTCAAGCCTTGAGAATAGATAGGGAAGAACAGGTTGCAGACTTCCTTTATAATAAAATATTCCTTAAATTTGGAGCCCCTCGAACTATTGTAACTGATCAAGGACCCCAATTCATGTCTCGAGTGCTTCTGGCATTTACCAATCATTTTTCAGGTAAGCCATAAAAATTCATCTCCTTACCACCCTCAAGCGAACGGCCAAGTCGAAGTGACTAATAAAGAACTGGAAAATATTTTGATAAAAATAGTCTCTTCTGGAAGAAAAGACTGGGCCAGGAAGCTCCCTGAAGCCGTATGGGCATACAATACTACCTAGAAATCTACGACTGGATTCAGTCTTTATGAGCTAGTTTTTGGGAAGAAGCCTCTTCTTCCCATAGAGTTCGAGTTACAAACTCTATGAACGACAATGGAATTAGGTCTAAATTTAAAAAGAGCCCAAGTTGAAAGAGTTATGCAACTGAGCGAATTAGATGAAATCTGTTTAGATGCCATTCATCAAACTAAACTAATTCAGCATCAACGGAAGGTATGGCATGATAAACATATTAAGGAAAAGGAGTTTCACAATGGAGATTGGGCCTTGTTATTTGATTCTAAATACAAATACCATAAGGGCAAGCTCAAAAACTCATTAGTTGGGACCTTATGAAGTTGAAGAAGTCTTTACGAATGAAACTGTTTGGTTAAAGCCAATTGATGGCGACACGCGAACTCTATTGGTTAATGGTCCTCACTTACGAGTCTACCATAAGCCAGTCAACAGGGAAGACTTTACAAGGATGGTCGAAATGCAAGGTGAGGTTGAATGTGTTGACTCTGCCACGACAAAGTCTATTCAGTAAACATGTTAAGCTGCTGTTGTTTAAAAATAAAATAAAAATAAAATAAAAAATAATAATAATAATAATTAGACATGTGTGTTGATATATTTCCTTTCATTTAATCTTTTGTTGTTTTTGGGACTTAGCTAAAAATATTTTTCCATATTTTTGCAGGACTTCTCAAAAAATAGAGAGTAACTTCAGGAGTACCCTCCAAAGATGCTCTGAAACGTTATGGGACCAATGCTCTAGAACTTGGCATTTTCAAAATCCCAATGCTCCGGAACTTGAATTGAGTTTATCATGATGAGGAGGCATTTTGCATTAAGGTTCAAGGTGATGAAAATTATTTTCTATGTCACTCAAACCTTTCCATTTTGTTGCTGCTCCGGCTACATCTTTTAGCAATGCTTCAAAACCTTTCCATTCCATTGTTGCTCTGGCTGCATCTTTTAGCGATGCTCCAAAACCTTTCGATTTCGTTGCTGCTCTGGCTACATCTTTTAGCGATGCTTCAAAACCTTTCCATTCTATTGCTTCTCTGACTGCATCTTTCAGTGATGCTCTAAAACCTTTCCATTCTGTTGCTGCTCCGGCTGCATCTTTCAGCGATGCTCGAAAACCTTTCCATTTCGTTCCTGCTCCGGCTACATCTTTCAACGATGCTCTGAAACCTTTCATTTCATTCCACTTCGGCTGCATCTTTCAGCGATGCTCTGAAACCTCCATTTCATTCTTGTTTCAGTTGCACCATACATCAATGCTCCAGAACTTATACACTCGTTCAAGTGTGTTGACCAAAATACGTGCTCTAGAACTTGTTCGGTTATCTCCTGCCACCTTTTTCAAAATTTTAAATTTTCTGCGATTCTTTTGCCAAAATATCTGATACATCTGTCTTTCTATTTTTTCTCTAGTTATAGGTAAGCCACCCAACTCCATACTTCTCATTGACAGTTTCGTCCCCCATAGAATTCTGCACCATATCATAATAACTCCGCCATCATTTCAACCAATGCCTTCACGTCATCTTGTCAAATCTGTGAGGATTAAGATCTTTGAGCGATCACAGAACGAGAGTAAGTATTAATTTTTGCTTTAAATAGGTAGTTATTTTCAAATAAAGAATAAAAAATTGGCACGAATATCACCTCCAAATTAGTAATTCATGCCACCCGGTGATCAATCACTTGTATGGCAAGCCTTTCACAAACCTCCATGCAGATTGGAAATCATTGAAGCATATGTTGCAGATAAAACAAATAAGTAATTCCAGAGGCAATATTTTCAAAAAGAACCTGCATGGGAGCTTTGTGTTGGAATTGAATTTCTTGTAGTGTACGAAATCAGGAAATGGGGGGTGGAAAAAGAAAGGCAGAGCCAGATTCAGTAGAAAAATTATTGGGGTTGAGTAGCATCTCCAGATTGTTCAAGGAAGCAGGGTGGTTAGACTTCCTCAGGAAATTTGAAGGCCATAATGAAAAGCTGGTAAGATCCTTTGCTGAGAACTACACCAATGGTGAAGCGATACTTCAGGGGAAGCGTTTTAAGGTAAGCTCTAAGATTATTTCTTGCTTATCTAGATTAGAGCATAAAGGCATAAATATAAAAGAAACCTCTCAAGTAACGTACCATAAATTAGCTGAATTGTTTGTTAGAGAAGGAGACCCATATCCAATGGTGGTAGTGAGTACCAGGGGGAATAACAAGGGGTTCCAAAGAACTTCCATATTAGAACCCTGGGGTACTGCTATTGCATGGATAATAAGGTACTTTACTTGTGAAGGTCAACTTACCATAGTTGTAGGGCCTGCCTTTCGTATGTTGACCCATCTACATCAGGGGAAGGAGGACCCAACTCTTAGGGTTAATATGCCAGAATTCTTGTTTTATTCCTTAAATACTTCCATGGAGAGGTATAAAACAGGGTCTGGGCCTTTGAAACACCATGGGTTAATTCAACTAATCTACAAGTATCACTTCTGTAAGAAATCCGAAGGGAAATGGGAGAAATTTATAGAGCAAATGGAGAAGCCTACAATTGCAAGAACCATAGAATTAGGGGAATCATCCCAAAAGGCTATTCCATCATCCAGAGCAACCTCCCCTAAGGGCTCTCCGGCTCCAGAAGCTCTTAATCCCACCACTCCTGGTGAGGATTTTCCAAACCTCTGTGGTGATAAATTCCAAACCCCTGACATGCAATAACATATTCATGTTGTTTATTCTCACACAAGTAAACCAAGAAAGAAGAGAGCAAGGAAAAATCCAACACCTATCATTTTGCAAAAATCACCTCCACTCAGAAGAAGTAAGTGGTTGGCTTCTGAATTCTCCGAAACCCCAATACAGGGTGAGGAGGGAAGTTCACAAAAGAAAAAGCCTAAGTGGCCACAAGAACCCATAGAAATTTTAGAACAACTCAGCGGAGATGAAACACCCCTAAATAGAGAAGATTCAGGTGAAGTATTTCCTTTTCATTCTGCACATATAGAGGAAATTTTCAATGATGAAACTCAAGACAGAGAACCTATAGGGGATTGCAGTGTGCCAGAAAATATTTCACCTAGTGTAGAAAAAATTGTTGAAACAATTGAAACCAGTTGTGGTAGTGCTGAATTAGAAAAGTATAAACTAGAAATTGTTGATTTACAGAGGCAATTGTGTAAAAATAATGAGTTTATAGAATTGCAGAAAGAAGAGTTGGTTGTACAAACTACTATAATAAATAAAAGGGATCAGGAAATAAAATATTTGAAGCTACAATTGCTCTCAGCTTTCGAGGAGGACAAGAAAATAAAGACCGAGGAGTTAAACACTTCTATTAGCAAAATAGTTGAACTAGAAGAGGATCTAAAGGAATGCACCGTGAGACCCCAAACTGAGTCCAAAGCAATACAAACTAAACTAGTTATAACTAATTGGTTCTAGGTTAGTATTCTGCCTCTACTAACAAAATGGATGGAACAGTGTTACTTCCTCAAAAATGTCCAAACTGAAAATCATAGGCTCAAGAAAGAACTAGTGCTCCTAAAGGAGTCATTTCACAAAGCCTACAAAGGGAAGCAAGATGCCTGTCAACTTATGGACTGTTTGCTGAATTGTAGAAGGCCATCAAGAATGTAATCAATGTTTTTAAATGAACAATGGCTACGATGGAAACTATTCAGGATCTATAACGATCAACCTTATGAGCCTAATGACAAAGAGTTTGTAAAAATATTTGTAGAATCAACTCCTGAAGATCAGGATTTAATTTGTGAATTCTTTCTGCATGATTTGTTATTAGAAAATCATACAAATTTCTTTATTAATCTGTTTGTTGGAGAAGTAGAATTGTGAGCATTTATCTCAACTATGAGAAATCAAATTCATTGGCAAGAGAGAACAAAAGAATTTGTACAGGCAGAGAAAATAGCAGGTCTCTAGATCAAGTCCCCAAATTCAAGGCCCGAGGGGTTCAAAACTACATTTTTGTCTCTTCTGGTTAATGAAAAGATGAGGGAAAGGTATGACAATAGCCTTAAGATGTGTTATGACAATTTCATAGCAAATGGACATAAATTAATTGGCAAAGCATGGCATGCCTGTGAGGAAAGGTTCACCCCTCTTCCCGTTTATTTAAAGAAAAGAGAAGTTATTTCTCCTCTAAACATCAGATGGTCATTCAGAAGGGCTGATGCTCTAATTAAAATCATTAAAACACTCAAAACAAAGTGGATTGGAATGAAATACAACCCCCCCTTGCTACTGAATCCACCCTTGGCTTTTAATATTTCCACAGATCAGAATGATAAACTCTTTAAAGAATGGAGAGAGAATGTGATGTTTCATAGAGGGTTTATTCATAACCCTGAAGCTTTCGATGCATCAACCAAGGAAACTCATGATCTCAGTACTCTTTATGAAGAATGGAATAAAACTCAAGGATTTAACTATGGAGCAGGAGGACCTACCAAAAATTAGGTAGGGGAGGAAATGATGAGGTGAAAATAACCTCATCATAATAAAATTTGGAAAGCTCATTCTTGCTAATTCAATCCTAAGCCTGTGCCAATTTATTAAACTTTAGAAGAAGTAATTACTTATTTTAAGAAAAAATATGCTTTCTTTCTTTCTTTTAATCAATTGAGGAAATTGTCCAAAGCAGGTTTAATGGGTTGATTTGAGTGTTGTTGTAGGGATTAACAGGTCATCATGCGGCTATTGCAGAATTTTAGCCAGCACGTGCCTCAAAGTAATGCTGTGAACCCACTCCTTGAAGCCTAATGATGCACTGAAGATTCAATTTTAGTTCTTTTAATTCGGCTGTTCAAAAATTTATGGCTCTTCTCAAGCCTTTTGCATGTTTTAAAAAGATTTAAAGACATCAAGTTAGTTTTTAGTTAAGAATACTTTTTCAATGGCTATCCACGCCATCGTAAATTTAGGATCTAGTTAGAAAGTTATCTATAAAATTGTAATTTCATAAGTAATAAAGGAGACAAAGAAGAAGTATCGTTATGTTGTTTACATGGATTTGCAAATCACTGTTGAAATGAGTTATTTGATTCCTGTTTATTGGTAACTGTTGAATTCAATGATGGTGACTGTATGTTGTAAGAAGATTTGAGAGTCTGTAGTTTATGTGAGTTAAAGAAGAAGTAGTATCCCACGAGCTGGCCACTCAAGGGGAGTTAGCCTAGATAGATAATTATTTTATTGATTAAGTTATTTCCTTTATTTAAATTGTTGTTCAGTAGAAAATAACAAGTTGTTGAAGAGTTAAGTTAGTTATTCTGGAGGACCATTGTCTTTAATTTGTATAAGTCTACTTCTGTAGTTGATAATATTTCTTTAATTATTTAGAAGATGCTTAATTGTTTGTTTCCTTACTTTTTTGCTTCTGTAGTTTACCATTTATTTAGTTTACTTGTTTCCATGCTTTCTAGTTTAGTAGTAATGTTCTCTAGATTAGTTGCCTTATGCTTTTTAATTTAGCTTTCCTTTATTTTCTTAGAGTAAAATCATTTTCGAGTTAAGTAGTAATGGATTTGGTTTAGTCTCAACTTTTGTAGTTTAAAAGAAAAACTAAAAATATTAAATGGGTTGTTTGAATAATCTCCTTCTGCAAACTGCCTTGCACACTACTTGGTCGACAATTGACATTCAATTATTCTAAAGTAGTAGGACCTAACGACAGCCTATCACTTGCTCTTGCTCCTTGCTTGGATTTAGAACCATCAAAACGCAATGTCCAAAACTTGGAGGGACTCTTTCCTTTGAAGCTGATGGAGCAAATATCTTCTCTTGGTTGCACTTCTATCTCTATACCCTTGGGCGGCTGCCTACACACAGGCTAGCTTTAATCTTGTTGGTCTGCCATATTCTCTCTTGGAGTGATTTTTCTTTTGATGTGTTCCACTGCACTTTGTACTAGCTAGGCAACAATAGTTCTTTAAAATCCATCCTAGATCCTAGATTGAGCTAGTATTGTGCACACTTTTGCATGAATTCCTGGAAGCCATCGAGCAACCCAAGATTTCCATCTTCCTAACATTCTTCATCTTCAGACCATCAAAACTTTGTTGTTGTTACGAAGATGAGCCAAATTAGTAGGGATACTACATTATATGAGGACCTCTTCGGCCTCTTCTTCTCCATCTTGGTAAGTGAGAAAAATAATTGCCTAACTCCGTCTCTGCAAACAACACCTCATTGGTATTGTTGTAATCAATAATCATGAACTTCATTCGAGGCTCATGCTCAATGTAAATTTGGTTTGGTAGTCCCTTTCAAGGTAGCCATAGTTGTGAATAATCAGTCGCAACATAGCCATTCAAATCTCGAGTGAAATCTCTTTTGAATATAATGTCATAGGTGTCAGGGATATCAACCACCTAAATATCAATCACTTGATGTACCCTTGGATCAACTGCCACTTGCATAGGGATCCTATTCATTTACCCCATGATGTTCACCTCATTTTTTTCTAATTGTGTTACCTTCCGCCTAGATGGGGTTGGAGTGATCCCCAGTGATTGGCATACTGCAAACAACATGATGTTGGTAGATGCTCCTTAATCTAGCAAGCAGTTATGTAGATTTTTGCCAAGTATTCATATTGTCATAAGGAAAGGAGGGGTCTCCAATTTCCCTTTGAACAATCCCATGAAAACATCATCTTGGGCCACCTGAGTCTTGTCCTTGTCACTACATTTATCCCTTATTTGCACTTGACCGTACTCTTTGGTTGGTGGTTTGTCCAACAACTGACTTTTACTAGTTTGCTAGTTTGAGGGCCAATCAGGCTTCTTTCCTATGATTTCCTTGATCATGGGTTCATTATTGGAGGTGTCAAATGAAACTGTCTTTGCAGGTACCTCTTGAACTAGTTTTGAGGGAGTAATTCCATTCAATGATCAGAAAAAAGGAATTTTTGATAGTGGACACCATTAACAATTTAAAGGTTGATAGACTCACTTTGAAATTATTTAATTCCTCTACTACATATTCCCTCATTTGCTTGACCTCTATCTCAGAGAGTGTGTTGGGCAGCATTGGCAGATTGGTTTTGAATTGCATTGGTCTGCCTATTTCTATTGAAGTATTGGGTAGGCACTTCAGGATAGGTTAGATTGTTGTTGGCATTAGGATCAGGCAGGGTATTAAAATTGTTAGGTGAGGTAGAGGTCATAAAGGGACCACCAACTTGTCTATTTCTTAAGTTGTAAGGAGTTGCTCTTTGGTAGAACATATGGACTTCATGCTCACATGGTTCTTCCTCATCTACGAGACCATTATCTACCGAATCAAAGAGATGAGATAGGGATCTCTCAGTACTTACCTCTTTCGCTCCTCCTTCCTTGGTTGTAGCCTCATTCATTGTGATTTCCTTCTTGGGTGAGTTTTTGTCACTTTGCGGGAAGGGAGCTTGGTTAACCACCAATATTGAAGAATCATACGGATCCAATGGAACAATGTCTCTACAACTTGAGCCATCAACAACATTTTGGACTTCCACTTGGAATATTTTTGTGATGGTTTGGAACTTCAAGAAGTCCAACTCAAAATGCCTATTCATCTTATGAATTCGACACCATCCAGATAAGGCAACTTCAACCAAGTAAACTCCACTAGTCAATTTGTTTGTGCCTCTCGGTTGGTCAAGAGGTGTGGGGACGCCTTCATTATTTGGCCTAGTATTCCAAGTTTTGTTTTGTCTTTGAGAAGGTCTTCATTCGAAGTTCTACCCTAAATTCTAACCTCTTTCATAATTCTGATCTTAGGATGTACTAGAGTCACAATTGTCTCGTTGGAGGTTGGGTTGAATTCTTCTTTGAGAAGCTTGCAACTATTTGTTTTGGTTCCTTAGATGAGTCATCTCAGTGGATAGCTTCTTCACTAGTTTAGTTATCTCATCGTTTTGATCCTTATCTACATTATTCTATTGAGGCACTAAATTTTGAAGGAAAAAAGGTTGTGACAAAGGTTGGTTTTGTTAGACAATTGGGAATTCAAAGTTCTACAAGTATGAGGGTACTTGGGGTTGTTGAGCACATGTCTATAGTTATGAATCCTATAAATAGCTTGGCACTAATGGAGCCTAATTTATTGGCTGTCCTGGGTGTGGAATGATTGATAGTTGTGGCACTAGATTCATCAGTGGAGTTTGGTGTGCCAAATCCTGGGTAAGTCCATGAATTTGAGAAGGGTTGGTGGTAGGCCCCAATGAAAGCAAAGAACCTACAATGTTCTACCTTGAGTCCTTACTTGCTTTTACTACCTCAACATAAGCATCCACCAATCTTGCTAGTGGTTGGTGTGTCAGTTTGACCAAGGCGGATGTGAGGTTGTCCAGGGCAGCATAGTATACTTCGCTTGTTGAGGGATCATCAACTATGTAGGGTGGCTGCAGCTTCACGTATGCCCTATGAAACCTATTGTTAAATACATTGATAGGCTCATTGAATTCCCTTCTTACTAACATGAATTGTGGGTACAAATCAGTGGGGTTGATTGGAACCTTGAACTTTTGTAGAAAAGTATTCTTCATGAGGTCCCAGGAGGTAATGGAGCCTGTAGGTAAATGGATGTACCAATAGAATGCCTCATCCCCTAAGGAATAAGGGAAGAGTCTATAAGAAACATCCTCATGTTTGATCTGCATGTCCTTTAATAATGTTTGGAATATCTTGATGTGTTCTTTTGTTGTTCGTTGTTGATAATTCGGGTGAAACTTTGAGCAAAAGCCTTCCAAATTCTTTGGCATGTAATGGTAGTCATTAAAGGACAAAGGTGATGGGTTATTTCCCAACCAATCCATTTGGGGAAGTGGAGGTGGCAATGGATGTGCTACAATAACTTGATGTTGAAGTGGGGCAATAGCTGGGGCAACGCCTTGTGAATGGGGTGTGGGGGTGAGGACAATACTTTGGATGTGGGAAGTGAATGTGGAAAATGTTGTTTAAGGGGAAGGGGAAGATGGAGATGGAGGGGATGGAGGTTGAATGCATGGAGTTGAAGCTCACACTTTCCCTTTCTTGGCTCTCCTAGCCCTAGTAGGGGTCTATAGCTCTTGAAATTCTCCCTTATTTGGTGTGGACCCGAGTACTCTATGAAATATTTGAGGGGAGAAGAATCCAATTCAATCCAACTTAGCCAATGCCCTCCTAGTGCCAGTTCTATTGATGGGTGTTTTTGCACATCTCAACACAAAAATCACACAAGTATGATATCTCTCTTGAAAGGTAATTTTTGTAACTAAGTTTTAGAAATCACCCCAAGGTCTCTCGGGTTTCAGGTCATGACTTGCAAAAACAACTTAGTTGATTGATGTGATTTGCTGGTAATCACAAAGGGCATTTATGGTTTACTAAGAATGGGAAATTGGGTCTACAAATGGAGTTTTATAAATTTTGGAAATGAGTGAACAGTTGCTGCAAGTTCAAAACAGCAAACTAAAACTCCTTATTGCTCATTGGATTTGACTCTTCAAAGATGCTTGAACTTTGTTTTTACTTCAAATTTTAAAGAAACAACAAAAGGGAAAAGGGGTTAGAAGTTTCCTAGACCTGCAACTAATGATGAATAGTAACAATGGAGGATGCTATAGTGGACATACTTCCTAAAACTGAGTTCCAATTAACCAAGGGCAACTCATAGTCTCATGAAACTAGTGCAATCTTCAAAGGGGCATTGCAGATTTTCAAACTGTTCATTCACCATTAAAGCATAGATAACAATTGAACTTAAGTGCAACACTATAAATAAGCTCGGAATAAATTTACACAATATTTTATCATCAATAAACAAAAAAAAGTATGAGTTAGGAAGACATCAAACACATTAGCATACATCCACAATTAAAGTTCAACATGAACCAATAACTGAAAATAACTTGTAACTTGGAACAACAAAACTAAAATTCAGTACCTAGAGATAGAATCATGCACACATGAGAGAAATACACAAGAAACCATCAAAATAATGCTTTTCTCATAAGTTTTTGCAGCAACATGTCTTTACAACAACTCATCATCTCCCTTTGAAAATGAGAGGATACCCCTATTTATAGTTTTCCAAAAGTGAAATGAATGGACAAGATTTAATTACAATGAATGGCTCAGATTCATTCTCACTTAGGGTTTCACCTACCCCCAAATATATTACAATATAAAATAGACTTTTTTCCTTCTCCCTATTTTTTCCTTTAGCTACTTCCAACTTTTACAACTATTTCAGCAAGTATTCATAATCAATAATAGGCTTTCCAGCCTCCTTCTGTGTTGTTGCATACTCTACAAACTTGTAGATCATGGCCAATAGCTTCTTCTCTTCAGATAGCTCGGAATTGAGGATCTGAAAGGCTATCTTCTTGAATATTTCAGTAATATGCTCCCAATGTTTAGTGCACTTGGGTGTAGCCTTGATAACTTGTTATGATTGAGTGAAGGCCCTTGCAACAAAATCCATAAAATCTGGTGATAGTATATCACCAACTCCTTGCTCCATTTTCTTGTGAAATAATGGCTCAATCTTCTCCAGATCTAGCTCAAGGGTAGGCATCTCATAATCTATCATCATCTTTAAATATTCTCTATTGTTCATCTGGTGTTCCACCACCCACTCATGATCGAGCTCTAATTCATGCAAGGCATTATCCTAAATCTCTTTTGTATAATCGAGATTCATTTGCCATGTCTCAACCAACCAATGATCCTCTTTTGGCAACTCTAGCTCCTTTACCCATGTTTCCCGGGAGAGTTTAAGGATGCTCTCCAACTTCAGATAGGTGATTTGAAACAACTCGGGAAACTCCTTGTAGGTGCTTATCATTTCTTCTACTTCCTTCTACAAACTCTAGTTTTTTTTGTACACTCTAACTGCTTGACGGATGCCCATGTCGCTATTATATATGAACCTTTTGAACCAATCTGTAGTGGACTTGGTCCAATTGTTTCTCTTCTCCATTTTACTTATCTCCTCCTTCGAGAGCAATGAGGGTGCCAGTGATTCGGTCAAAGTTGAGGGTGCCAGTGATTCGGTCAAAGTCTCTTCTTCTGTGGAAGTCCACTATTGAATGTGAGTGGTGAGGTTTGCCACTTGTGCTTTCAACTCTTCCTTAGTGGAATGGTCTTTATTCATCTACTGTATAATGGTGACACTGACCCCTGAAGGTCATCCATCTTTTTTTCATGAGTTGTGAGGCCTAGGTTGATAGTAGATACGTGATAATCTTGCCCCTGAATGATGCTCACCTCCTTATCTACTCTTGGGGTGGCTATTTGCAATTTTCAAGACCCAAAAGCATCAACCATGATTTGTTATCTAATTTTAGGCTTCTTATCCTTTTGATTTCTTGTTTGAGCTCTGGACAGTATGGCCTCTAATCAGGCCTTAGGATTAGCAACTACAAGAGCTTTCTTCCTCAGTTATTTTTCTAGCCATGCGAGGACCTCTATTTTATGCTTTGGTGATTCATGATCACCTTCCTCTTCATTTTCTTTATGAGGTTCATCCTCTTCATCACTAGGAGCCTTTTCATCATCCTTCTCTTCTTCATCTGAGCTTTCTTCTTGTACTATTTTCCCTTTTTCAAGCTCAATAGTTATTTCATCTTCTGCAGGCTTATCTTCCTCCGGTACTATCCCTTTATCTTCTAGATGCTCAATCTCAACATTTTGCTTGAGCTCAACGCTCTTCTCTTTTACCTTATCTTCTTCTTTATCCTTTTCTTCCTCCCTTCCCAGAGGAACTTCTTCCTACATCAGACCCTCATCTTGGCCAATTTGTGGAAGCTCTTCAAGTATCTCCATATCAACATCTGTGTCTGATTTCCCTTCCTCGAAGCGGTGCTCCTCGAGGTGTGTCTCCTAAATTTTGTGCTCTTGGGGTAACTCTTCATCTAGTTCTTGATCAAAAATTTCAACTTCATAACGCTCATCATGCTTATCATTGCCTTCATCTTCAGATGTTTGTTTCCCCTCTTCATCCAAAGCTACCTTGTCAATATTTAGACTCAATCCTCCTTATCGGAGTCTTCCAATTCTTCAACAACATCCCTCACAAATTCTTTAGTTTGCTCCGCACTGTGCCTCTCCATTTCTTCTGAAATATGCATTGTTGCTTCCATCTTTGGTGGCTCGATCGATGATGGAGGGTGAGGAAAAGTGGAAACAAGCTTGGCCATTAATTCTTGGACCTTGGGGTCAAGGATCAACTTGGAGAGCTAAATTGGCACATTTTGCATATAGGTCACAAAGGCTTGGGGAAATGTGGGTGGTGGAAGAAGAGGAATCCAATACCATCATTGGAGCAATGGGCGAAGCAGAGGTGAGGTGGACTAAGATGTCCATGGTGGATGGCTATGAGATGGGAAAATATTTGGAAATGGAAGGTGGTGGAGTGGTGGAAGTAGTGGTAGAAGGAATAGAAGTGATAGCTGGGGGTGAGCGAGGTCGCTCAGATTCTTCCTCCTCCTCATGTTGTTGCTCTTCCTCCTAGATAGTGGGAATTTCAAGAAAAAATGTTCTTGTTCTCTTTTCCTTCTTTGATGACTAACCCTCCATTTCCTTCCTAGAGTACACCTTGTGTTTAGGCCTGTGTTTAGGTGCATCCTTCCTCTTCTTGGATCAAGTGACGGGCGGTGATTTGGGAGCTTCATCCAATGAACTTGCAACAACACCACTATAACTCTTGCTTGAAATGTGATCTTTGAGCTCCCCATATGTGAGCTCTACACCTTGTTCTTTTAGTTGATTTATTTGTATGTCAACCCATTGTCGAGTTCTTTGTTCAATAGGGCAGGTGAGAATGTCTAGGTCAATGACTTCTTCCTTAGTACAATCAATGATTGGTAGTGGCATATCAGCCAAGGCATTATATCTTCCATCCATAATGTTATCATCCTTGACAATCTGGTCAGGCACGGGAAACAAATTTATGAACTTCACAAATTGGGTGGTCGTTCTCATGTAATGTCGCATCTGGACTTCCTTGTCATCTTCATAATTCGCCCAAAATTATTCAACGTGAGGTCGGTGGGCATGCTATATCCCAACCTGCTTCTTCAATTTTCCATGAGGATACACTCTTCGTTTATCTGTGTGCAATTCCAGGCTATATTCTACAAGTTCCTTCACCGAGTATTCGACACACAAGTCAGCTGGGCAAGATTACATTCCTTTCCCAAGTTTGAGGGGATATGGGACCCCTGCTCAATGCTTGTTACTTAGCAATGTATGAGTAGTCTACAACTATCGAGTGAGCTCCAATAGAATAATCCAGTCATTAGGGTAGCATGAAAACCGATAAGGTTTTCCTGAGAACCTCTCTACCCTGATGCAGGTGAACTT
Organism: Sequoiadendron giganteum; assembly: GCA_007115665.2. NCBI lineage: Eukaryota > Viridiplantae > Streptophyta > Pinopsida > Cupressales > Cupressaceae > Sequoiadendron > Sequoiadendron giganteum. The sequence continues at coordinate 640,441,939 of CM021103.1, read as the reverse complement.
CAAGAATTGGATGAATAGATAACCAAAACCCTTTATGATTGCTTTAGCACTATGTGTTACTCTTCTTTCAAGGTCTCCCCCCCATGAGTCTAATAATATGCTTAATGAAGGCATCATTTACTCTTTTGCACTCCTTGAAATTTATGTATTGCAATTGGGGGTAGCAATCGTATACTTTAAGTTCTCCCATCTTGGTTCCCAATGTCCCAACACAGTATTGTCCTTTATACATGAACTTTACTACTAGAAGGTAGATTAGATACGAAGTCATATAGAATTTGGAGGTCTTCTTGACTGCCATGAATTGATTGTGTAGATTGTTACTTATCATCTTCACCCAATGGAACCTAGAATCTCCTTGGAGGATCTCCTCTACAAAATAGAACATCCATTATTCAAAAAAGGTGGTAGTGGGAAAGCCCATCACCCTACTTAGGAGAATAACCAAGTCATGATACTCTTCAAAGAAATCACTTCTATACAATGTCTGGGGTACCTTGCTGACACTACCCCTCTTATCCTTTAACCATACTTGATTTATTGTCCTCTTACATCCTATAGGGTCATTTTTCCACATTTATTAGGCGTATTCCTTTTCCACTTCTTCCATTACATCAAAAGTTGGAATTCCAAATGTATTACTGATAGATTTGGCAAACAGGTCTGCTAGTACCCTTTTGTCTTTGGCAATTATTTTCTTGTTGCTAGTGTGGTAGCATTCTCGATAGGCCATTACCAACTATGGGGCAACCAATGCAAGAGGAAAGCTAGCCGCCATTGCAAGACCACTTTATTTTATTCTTCAGGCTTCTTCCATAGTGGTCCTATCCATAACCCTCTGCCTGAACTCATCTATATTTACATGCCCTAGGTTAGTGTCAGAGATTGTGTCCCAGTTGGATGTGAGATTAGAGGTGCACTCTACCCTGTGAAATTGGTACTCCATTTACTCCTTTTCCTCTTTTACTCTAGGGGTTCTTGTAGGATTCTTTCCCTTTTCAACTTTCTCCATAGGCTTCCCTGATGGTCCCCCAACAGGTTCCATAAATCTTGCACAAAAAGAGTGCAGTAAGTGCATTGACAAATTAAGAGGGAAAATTTCAGTTAAATCCTACAAATTTAACATTAGATGCATTCATATACCCTCGAAAGATCATAATATTCATCATTGTTCATCTTTTGGAGCTTGTTTAGGCAGTTTAGGAGAATGCAGGCCTAGGGATGTAGGTTTCCCCTTAGCAGAAGTTGTTATAATGAACATCGTTATAGAACGACATTGGGAAAGGGGAAGTTCATAGACGACCACTCGCATGGAAGTTTTTGCATGGTATGCTTGATAGGAAAATCCCTTGTGAAGAGGTTGGGCATGTGCAAAAATATATGGTAGGTCACCTTAGTTGTCTTTCTTTATCAAAATGACCCTCTTTGCTCATGCGAGTGCAAGGGTTCTGGGTGTTGTTGATGGGAGGGCCATGAATGTTTTGCCGCTAAGGAGCAGCTAAGGGTTGACAACATCCCACATGCAGATTTTCGCATGGTGGAACCCACATGATCATTTTCTTTCATGAGTTTGATTCTAAGTTGGAGGTGATAGACTATGGAGTCGAGTGGTGCAGAGACCAGCCAACAGAGGGGCACTAAGGATTTATCATTAAGGAACAACTTTGATGGGGTGGATTTCCGATTGTGGCAGCTTACATGGGAAAACCGACTAGAGAGTTGGACTTACCAATTTATCGAATATTTTAAGTTCTAGTGTGGATTCGGAAATGCAGAATGACGTGGTAGCTTCCCTATTAAACAAAAAAAATTGATCATCAGCAAGCCACACAAAGCAACCTGCAAGGTGATTGAGACTTAGTGAAATTTATAAGTGTAGGGTGCAGCCTGCTCGCGATGACAACGAAGATGGAGCCCGCATGGTGAGAGGCCATGGATGTTTTGCCACTAAAGAATGGTGTTGAGGGGACAAATTTCATCATGGGGTGGCCCACATGATCATGCCTGCCAAGGGATTAGGTTTACTTCGACCGACTCAAGCACTCATTATTAGGTGCATCAACTTTCTATGCAGGGTCTTATACGGATCGGGAGGTTGATGGAGTCTATCCATTAAAGAAATTCATTTGTTAGGCGGACCTCCTATAGCGGAATCCCATGAAGATAAACTCGCAAAACCAATAGGATTCAGACTTGGCATAAAGTGGGGTTGGGATGGCGAACATCTGTGGGAACCACACCATTAATCACAACAATGCATGTATGGGGTTCCGCACGAAAACCCCAAAGAAAAATCCTTTTTCATAATGACGAATGTGGCAACGAGGGAAACAAATGCTGCTAGCATTCGATTTTAGTTTACACTCGGTGTTTGGGAAACCCATGACAAGTCTCAAAAACAACACTAATTATAATCACTTAAATCTATAGTTGCAAAACATTTGGATAACTCAAAAACTTGGTAAAAAGAAATAATTGTAAACCCATACCTCAAAAGCGTGTGAGAAGTTGAAGCATATCTAGCTCAAATTCACAAGGAGGGACCTTGTGCACGCAGAGGCTTCTTTCTCTCTTCAAATTCAAAATGTGAGGTAAAAAAGATAGCCAAGGAGTGGGATATTTATAAGCAATTTGGTCATTAATGCACACATTAACTCCTCGATACAATGACAACTTAGTAGGTGAGGTGCAAAAACTTGTGCTAGCTTGGGTGTTCGGTTAAGAATCTTTTAGTGAAATGAGGTGCAAAGGCCGCCTTGCTGGTAGATGCCAAGATTCGACCGCTACATAGCTGCAAAACATAAGCAAAAATTTGCATAAGATGACCCATAGTTGCGAGCCCACCAAGCTTGATGGGTGTAGTGGAAAATGGAGGATGAAAACCTGCAAGAGCTCAAGACTTAGTGAATTTTGGAGTAAATGATTTTGTTCAATGGGAATTGGATGAGTTTAATGCTTGTGACCAATTTGGGCTCAAAAATAAGGGCACATAAAACAAGGCAAAATTAAAATGACCCAATGGGAGAAAAATGGAAAGAGGGGTCCCTGATCCGAATGAGGCATGTGTGAAATAGGCACAACACTTAGAAATTTTGATTCAAGGTGTGATGAATGGATCTTCCTTGGTTACTCAACTAGAATCAAGGCATACAAATGCTACAACAAGAGATTGGAAAAGATTATTGAAATCACAAATGATAAGGTAGATGAAGATTTATATCATATCTCATAAGAATAAGAAGTTTACATATTTGATATACCTGCCTAGATTGAAAAAGAAGAAGAGAAGAAACCAGAACCAGAGAAGGTTCTTGAGACTCCCACAAAGTATATTCAGAAGAATCATTTTGCATATAGATCATTGGAGAAAAGAATGAAGGTGTACTGACTAGGAGAAGATTTGAAAAAGCAAGTGAACTTATGTTTATTATCAAAGGTAGAGACCAAAGACTTTGTTGATGCTAGAAAAGATGATGGTTGGATAAAGGAAATGGAAGAGGAATTGAATCAAATTGAAAAGAATTAGACATGGGAAATTATTCCCAAACCAACTGATAAGAATGTGATAGGAACAAAGTGAGTGTTCCAAAACAAGTTGAATGAAGATGGTGAAGTTGTGAGGAACAAATATAGATTGGTATGTAAGGGTTACTCACAAGTTGAAGGTATTGATTTTGAGGAGACTTTTTCTCTGGTAGCTAGAATGGAGGCAATAAGGATGCTTCTTTCTTTTGTTGATCACAAGAATTTCAAAGTCTATTAGATGGATGTCAAGTTAGTCTTCTTGAATGGAGATCTAGAGGAAGAGGTATATATTGAGAAACTAGATGGTTTCTAGATATCAGAGGATCTAGACATGGTATGCAAACTCACAAGTGCAATAGTGATCAAGTTTTCCTAAAATCTCAAATGCTATGGGTTTTATGATTCCTTCCAAGGAAATTAAGAATGTAATATGTAAGATCATAAGTAATAATCATATGGAGTTCACTCATATACAAAACTTATTGATGTTGGAAAATTTTATACACAACATTGTTAAGATGATGGGTGGTGCAAACTGGGCAATCTAGTGACCAACTAGCTTGTCATTCTAAAACTTATGTGTGAGGTGATCAATGCAATATCTACATCACTATGGCCAGAAATAATGAAGATCTTAAGCAAGAAATAATGCTTTACCAAGACAAAATTGTCATGAATAATATGGAAACCTATGCCTTCTTCATATCCCATTAGGATGACATTTTGTGATGCTCGTAAATTGTAAGGTTGTAAGAAATGGTATTTGGCCTACGTACAATTCTTCATTCTAGAGAATATTATCTATGCCTATAAATTTTCCTTGCTTCATGTACTATTTTCTTTTCAATATTTGATAGAATGGGAGCTACCCCCATGGTAGCAATTTTCCTATAAATAAGAAATATGAATAATAAGAACAAAAAATGAATTAACTAATTAAGGGTCAAAATAAGGTAAATTTTAATGTGGTTAGGTGTGGTCAAATTTAGGTGTTTATATTAGGCTTCATAACTTTCCTTGTAACACACACAAGTTGAATATGTTGTTGTGAGGTTCATGTATTGGTTTGATAATGGTTGTGAATTATTTTGTTAAGATTTTTGTTTCTTGTATTTATATACATGTTTGGGAAAGGATTATTATGTTGGGAATGAATCTTTCTCTTTCAATTTTAAGATACTCACATGTGTAGGGTTAAGGGAGGTGTGGATCCTTTCTTGGAGAAAATATGCTTTCCTTATAAAAAAAATGGAATTAGTTGTCATGTGTGTTTTATGAGATGGAAAAATATGCATGCCTTGTGAAATAATTTTAACATTGATTGTTTTATGTAAGAGTCTATTACAAAAAATCATTGGAATAATCATAGAGAAATTTATCAAGGTAAATCCATGGTGAATAAGAATTTTCTGACAAATAAGTTTTATACCTTTAGGGTGGAGGATGGTGGGTGTATGGCTAAACATATAAATGCCTTCAATATGATAATTACCGGTTTCACTTCATGGGAGTGAAAATGCAGGAGGAATATTGGTGTTTGAATTTGATGTGTTCTTTGCTAGATTAATGGGACCACCTTGTTATGGCCATTAGGAGCACTACCACCAAGTTCAAGATGGATGAAGTTCTTTCATCCTTGATTTCAAAAGAATGAGAAGAAATTTCAGTCAACCCCTAGTGATTCATGGAAGATCTGAAGAAAAAGGAAATAAGGACATGAAACAAGATAAGTCTAGATCAAAATCATGTGGTACATCCATATCTCCTGGTAATTTCAAGTCAAAAAGTTAGAACTACACAAAAAATGGATATCTAAGAAGATATTGTAAGGAGGAGAAAAAAAAAGGAATATTTTGATAACGAGTCTGAGAGATCCTCCCAAGATGAAAGTGATGCTTTTGTCATTGCCTTGGCTACTCGTGCATCAAAAGGTGCATGGTTAATAGAATTTGGTACCTCTTTTCATGTGACCTCACATTGAGGTTGATTTAACAAATATGAAGAATAAGATGGTGCTAAGGTGCACCTAAGAGATGATTCTCATCTAAAGTTTGTTGGTCATGGTATAGTCTTGATTTGATTCCCTAATGGACAAGCAAAGGGGATCAATGGTGTACTACATATCGCTAGTTTGGAATAAAACCTAATTTATATAAGTAAACTAAATAATGCATGTGTTCAAGTTATTTTCTTGAGTGGAGGGTGCCAAATGGTTAGATGAGCTATGGTTCTTGCTAAGGGTGTTTAGGTTGACACTTTGTTTCAACTAGATGCATGCACAATTTAGTGTAATAGTTATTCAATTCCTATAGTGAAGATATATGCATCATATTCACCTTCACCAATGGAACCATAAACAAAAAGGTATGTTGTGTATGTTTCTGATGGTCATGCTTTCTAAGTACCTAAGGGTTCTCATGCTTTGTAGACTAAGCTATTAGTAGATAAAAAATGTTATGGAACCAAATGATGGGTCAGGTAAGTGGGAAGGGTTTAAAGACCCTAAAAAATGAAAGCCTTGTAGAAGGGTTAAATGATTGTAATCTTGAGTTTTATTTTTGTGAACATTATGTATATGAAAAAAAAAACCATATTTAATTTTACTCTAATTCTTATAAATCATCTGGGGTGTTGGAATCAATTCATTCCAATGTATTTGGTCCTATTAATTTTCCTTTGATTTATAAATCTATATATAATGTTTCTTTCATCAATGATTATAGTTCAAGGGCATGGGTATATCTCCTTAGAAGTAAATATTAAGTTTTATGTTATTTAAATAGTCAAAGGCTCTTGTAGAAAATCAAACTAATAGGAATATTGAGACTTTGAGGATTGATAATGGTGGTGAGTTTTGCTTAGAAAAAAATGACTGTGAATTTTGTTTAGCAGAATTTGATAGATTATGTAAGGACCATGGGATAGAAAGACATATAGGACAACTTTGTTCATCCCTCAACAAACCGGAGTTGAAAAAATAGTGAATAGGACATTGATGAAGAGGACTAGGAGTATGTTGAGTGGGGTTGGCCTAGAACAAAAGTGTTGGGAAGTAGTTGTCAAAACTTGCTACTTGGTTAATAGGTCTCATACATCAACTCTTGTTGATAAGACACATATGAAGGTGTTGTTGGGAAAAAATCCTTGTTGAGATATCTTCGAGTCTTTGGTTGAGAGGCATATGCACATGTTTCTGAGTAGAAGCAATCAAAGTTTGAGAATAAAGCTATAAAATATATTTTCATTGCTAAGGTGTTTGTGTGAAGGATATAAGCTTTGGGACCATGTTTCTAATGGTTTTTTTATAGAAGAAGTTTTATCTTTAGAGAAGATAAATATTATTTCATAGTATTGTATCCAAAGAAGGATGAAAATAAATATCTACTTCAATGAACCCTAAAGACCAAAAAGGTTGATCTAGAATCAAATGAAGGACCTAAAGAGGAAAAGAACTCAAATAGTTTTGAATAAGAGATAGAACCTCCACCTCAGTCATTGAGAAAGTCCACTCGACAAAGGAAATAACTAGAAATTTATGCTCCCCTTGATTTGAGATGTATTTTTTCTTTTATTACTAACACTAATGATCCTAGGATTATAAAGGAGGTTATGGGTATGGATGATGGAAAGTCCTAGAAAGTGGTCATGCATGAGGATATGGCTACCTTCAAGAAAAATAACACATGGGATGTAGTACCTTTATTGGATGAACAAACACTTGTTGGATGCAAATGGGTGTTCAAAAGAAAGAAAGGGTCTAATGGTAGTGTTGAAAAGTATAAGGTAAGATTAGTTGCAAAGGGTTATTCCTAGGTTAAGGGATTATATTATGGTGAGATATTCTCTCTATTAGAAAAAATGACGTCCATTCAATTTCTATTCTCTTACAACAGTGTATGATCTTTAGGTTGAGCAAATGGATGTGAAGACAACATTCCTTTGTGGTGATTTGGAGGAAGATATTTATATGACGCAAATAGAGAACTCTATTAAGAAATGTAAATAACATTTGGTTTGTAAATTGAGAAGTTCTTTGTATGGTCTTAAGTAATCTCCTAGGATGTGGTACCAAATTTTTAATTCATTCATGTTAAGTTTGGGATTTTTGAGATCAAAATTAAATCATTATATCTATTATAAGATGGGTGGTGATTGTATTCTCATTATTGTATTATATGTTGATGATATGTTATTCTTTGATAATGGGAAAACTTTGATATTTAAAGTCTCAATTTTTAGTATAGTTTGACATGGGCTTAGGGGAATCCAAGTAAATCTTAGTTATGAAGATCAAAAGAGATAGAGAGAACATAAAACTTTGGTTGGGCCAGAATAAGTATGTGAACTCAGTTTAAAAAGGTTTAAACTAAAATATTATAGGTCATTACGTGTTTCAGTTACTATAGGGACAAAGTTATATGTTGAACAATGTCCAAACTTTCATATTGAGATGGAGGATATGAGTGGAGTACCTTATGCTAGTGTCATTGAGAGTTTGATTTATTCTATGGTTCGTACAAGACTATACATTTCCCAAGTAATGGGATTCCTTAGCCAATTTATGGCTTAAAATCTTGGACGAGTACATTGGGATACAGTGAAAAGGGTCTTTAGGTATTTGCAAGGTACCTTTGAGTATTCCTTATTCTATCATGGTAATCCTAATGGGGACATAAATTATATTTGTATTTTTGGATTTATTTATTCATTGTTATCTACTGAAATTGCACCCTAGCTAAGATTCAAGATAAAACATGTTAAGCTGCAACACTTAGCTTTTTAGAGAGAACGTGGGATATTTTTTGGGTTATGGGTCACCTGGATCTGGAAAAGAACCTCTAGAGAAGGCTGAATTCCTAGTTGGTTATCACCTACTTTACTAAATTTTGAGGAGAAAAGGGAGAAAGATTGCATAAAATGAAAACTAAATTATATGGTGATACACCTAAACATTACTTGAATTTGAAACCAGACTTCATACACTTGCTTGTAATGACTAAAGATAAATTTGCACAACTCATTTTTGTATATTCTTGCAAAAGTGCTTCACAAACAGGTTTTAGTGCTCAGACTCCTAGAAGGAAAGTTAAGTTTCACATCCAAAAATCTTGTACACCTTTTGACACAATTTGTAACCTGCATAAACATACCTTCTACATAAAGGTTCTAAAACTGAGACAAAGCTTCAAGGAAATAAACATTACTTCACTAAAAACTTGATCAATCAAGTGATTGAACACATAAATGCAAATAATGAGTAGGAAAATATTTCAAGTCAATAATAATCAAGGTCTTTACCGAATTTCATCTCCAAAATTGAGTTACAATAGCATGAACAAGATCTGTGAAAGGACTGTCACTATCTCCAAGAGCTGCATGAATATAAATCTCTTCAAAATGAGTTACCAAAGCATAAGTAACCAAGCTCCACCAAAATAGGAACTGGAAGCTTCTTGGGTCGGATGGCTTTCAAAAGCCAAAAAAATAGCAACTAGATTTTCTTCAAATGAGATTCAAATAACCTTGTGACCACAAGTTACCAGTATCCTCATTATGTTTCCCACCCTCCCACTCTTGCTCAATGTCAATATCCGCTAGTATATACCCAAAACTAGTCTCAAGAAGATTATTTTGTTCGAAAGCAACAGTCTTGTCCTTCTAACCAGCTCCAAAATGATGAAAAAATGGAGATTGCAAATATCAAGGACCTGTTGCTGGAATATTGGACTGAGTAGTTGGCTGAGATAGAGAGGCAACATGAGTATCAAATGCAACAAGAAGAGCTTTCTCATCAAGCTTATATTCAGCACCAATAGGATATGGAGGTGCAAAGGTATGAGCAAGAGTTGTTTGATAGACAAGTTGCAGTTGAAGAAGAAGAGACTCTTGATCAAGATAGCTTGCTCCTCTAGGAGAAGATTAAAAATGTGAACCCATTGCATTTAGCTATAAGGTGTTATCAAGCACAACAACAAAGGTTTGAACAAAAGAAGAGTCAGGGAAAATATTCTTTTGTTTTAGTTAATAATTCTCCTACTACTATTGAAAATGGTCCAAATATTTCAATGGCTTAGTTTGGACAACAACAAGAAAATAGAGTTTTTGAGCTCTATGAGGAGTAGTGTTTGGCTAGATTTGATGTTGTTAAGCATGCTATGGATGAGAAGGCTAATTTCAAGCTTTATGAAGAGGTTTGCACAAATATAATTAAACATTTTTGTTCATGATTGGTTGACAAAGAACCAAACCTGCTAGAAGAGGTTAACAACCATGGCAAGTTGGAACAACAGGTTCACAAACTTGACGAGATGTTGAAACAATGGGAAGAGTCTCATGAACCTGATTTGCAAGGTCCTAGCTGGTTAGAGGAGCTTCCATTCTGCTATGCAGAGGAGTTGGAAGCTGATAGACCAATTGAAGGATGGTTTGATGAGGCTTCTTCATTGTTTGAACACTTTCCTCCCTTCATTGAACAAGACAAGCATGAATTGGAATGTCTTTCTTTGAGTGATAGTGAGGATTTTGAGCAACTTCCATTCTGGTGTTCAAAGGAGCTTGAGGTTGTTGCATTGATTGAGGATGTGCTGGAAGAATCTATTTCATTATTTGGACATTTGCCTTCCTCCTTTCAAGAAGAAAGTTCTATTTTGAGTATCCTGGAGGTTGAATTACATGCAAGTATTGTTCAATTTGAACAAGAGAGAAATCTCGATACTACTCTTCAAGATGAATTCAAAGCAGCTGATCTCAATTAGGAAGTCAACACTGGCAGTCCAAATTTTGTTCATTTTAAGGGCTATCCTATCATATATTTAGCCAGTTTAGAGGCCACTAAGTTACCAGAGCTTATGCTTGCACCCATGCATGAGGATGCAATTGAAGAAAAAGTTGATTTTGAAGTTGTAGCTGAAGGTGATCAAGTTCAACTCACTTGTCCAGTTAGGGATAACAATAAGCATCATCAAAATCAGATTTCCAATGAGTTTATTTGCAGTTTTCATGAAACATTGCAAAAATTTGTTAAATATCTTCATATGTCTCATGCTCTTTTTAGCAATATATAATCGTGTAATGTATCAATTGATGATTAGGAAGGGTTGTTATTTTGCAAATTCAGTTAGTGGTTTCGTTTGACCAGATTATTTTCTGGTTAGCATAGAATAGAGTAGGTTTAGATATCAGTTTCATTCCCTAAGTGTTGTTTCAACACGGTTAGGTAGTTTCTTTCTGCTATTTTATTTTGAATAAGCCAAGGTGTCATTCATGTCTATCAATCTGAGTTACAGAAGTTTTGAGTCTATTTTCTAAGTCATGGGCCTAGTTTCTAAGTGACTCTGTGCCCAATGGATAAGCTAGGCAACTGGTCAACAGTGTTTAGCAGGCAAACACTCTGCAGAGGTCACCAAAAATGTTACCAGTGTTTTACTCACAACTCAATCAAGTGGAGTTAATTGTTTTTTAAAATGAGAAAGATGAGGTACATTTTAAATTTTTCTTCATTACATTCAGATATATAAATGAAAATAAGAAAAATATTACAAAGGTTGTAACAGATTATTGCATTCATACAAGTGCATATAATAGAGAAAAGTAGTCTTTATTGAGTGTAAAAATATGCATTATCTCATACAAGCCATGAGATTAACTTAGCTTATTCAATGTAAATCATGAACAATATGTACATGAATAAGTAAAAGTAAATAATGAATGTGTATACAAGGAAAGTAACTAGCCATTGCCTGTGAATGACTGGTTCTCATGTGTCTTTTGCCTTGCTATTGTCCCAAGCTTCGTTAATCTCTTTTAGCTCCTTTATGCTCCTTGTCCTGCATATGACATTAGCGATGGTGTTAGAGAATACTCTAGGCAATGATTGATTATAGACGTTACATGCACATTCACCCCTATCCATGTATACACTGATCATAATCTACATTAGGTAAGTTGAATGCACATTTTAGGTGTCCCTGAAAACCATTAGAGTCATCATACACATGTAAAATAAGCATTTATTTCTAACATGTTTGTTCCATGTGTAGTAATAGGTGTTATCATTTTATATCAATTCAACATGTGGGATTAAATGTGGCTCCCGCGAGGGTTGAGCCTAGCATGCTGCTTTGTTGTGCTTTAAGAGGCATAGAGAGGTATTTTTTCTCCTTATGATTTATTCATTCAAGCACACATTAGTTGTGATAGTGGGATTTTATGTCACTGTCATAAATGATATATTCTTACTTAAAGAAATCACAAAGAATGAATTCAATATCCAAGCATTAAAACAGTTTAGGAAAGTGCAATGATGTACCTTTCCATAAAGTTATAGTATAGATATATGTATATGCTCATGGGACAACAAAGGATCAAGGTTGTATACTGTTTTAAAGCAAAGAGTATATTGATATGTAATTATTTTTTTCACTGTCATATACTAAAAAATTATCCTAAAACAATGCACTGGAAGTGGTAGAATACCTTTCTCTTGTGATGCACCTATTACATGCATTACCATCAAGAGAAGGTTTGCATCTTATAAGGGACAATACGTTTGAAGCTATAGTGTTATGAAAAATAAAACCATGGTATTCATTAGGACACAAGGTAGGATTGTAAAAAGTGCAGTCATCATTAAAAAGAAAAGTAGGCAATAGAGATAGGGGTAGAGATTTGGGCCAACGGGGACAAATATTTCTGTGGTACACTCTGATTCAACAAGACAAGTTGTTGATATGAAAATTTTGGATTCTAAGACATACAAGAATGTGCCATGTATGGATTCTGCAGGCAAAGGAGCTATCAATCTATGGAAATGCAGTGACCTTGGTGTCAAAATAATTGTCTTGGTAACAACAACTTGTGCAATAAAAAAATGAGCAGTGGCTTGAGTATAAATTGTCAATACCCAGGAGAGGATTGTAGAACAGTTATGATACTATGAAGGACAAGCACACAGTAAAAGTGATTTTCAATTTATATGACTATCATAGCTTAAGAGGAAAACACATAAGGACCAAATTCCATAATCAATGATTATACAGTGACAACTACTGATATCCAGGGTAATGAAGCAACAATTTGGCTTTATGGTTATGTGATATACTTATTAACCATGCAAAGACTATTGAGAAAGCAAAAGAAAAATAAAATTTCCTATCTTTAGCATTAAATCCAATTGGCTTACTGGTGGGGAGAAATGCTTACATGATATTCATGTAAGTTACAAAGCAACTGCTACGGAGGTGAAGATTTGCAAATGTTTTTGCTTGAAAAGCAAGGTATAGCTCGCAACCATAAAATAACAGATTTTTTAATCTATGGAATGGATAATATGAAAAGCCTCAATGTAAAGTGGAACCCATAGCATATTAAACCTGGGATAGCTACACAAAAAATGAATGCATTAGGTTTTTTTTTCTTCATTCTTTTCTTCTCATAAAATGCTGACAAATTAAGCCCACAAACCGCGGCCATGAGCACTGAAGACTCAAAATGAGTGAAGCATGAAATATTGAAGTTTGGGTGAACCTTGGACTTGCAAGTTAGCGAAAGGCCAAGCCAAGAACAAAAATTAATGAAAGGATGCAAGCCACGGCCTGCAAATTCGTTTCAAGCTTCGATTTTAACTTGTAGCAAGATGTGAAGCCATATATACAAGAAAATAAACCCAAAATGAAAATAGAGTGAAAGATTCTCATGGGGCTAGTGACATACAGTGAATGATGAAACCCGTGACATGTAGCTTTTTTAAAAATCTTTAGATCTATGCAAAATGGAAGTGCAGGTTTCAAGGTAGATGCAAGCAAATACAAAATAATGAAATCAAGGTTTCATATGGATATAGATGGAACTCACCGTGATCTGGACAATGAAATCCCTTCAGAAAACTATCTTTTCTAGCGACATGTGAGCCTTAATCGGTATTCATCCATGGCGGTGCCTTAGCTTTCCCCAGAAGCTTAAATGAAAATGAGCACATTTTCATTTTTCTTTTGCTTTTTAGGGTTTCTTAAACCCTAAGTGGAGAATGTTGATAGGTAAGAAAGGGTATTTTTACTTTTTCTTTTGAAAAATAAACAATGCAAACTAATTGACTCATGGCCTTAAGACTTGCGAGTCTTATGTGTTATGATTTAGTTTACTCTTAATGTATGCCACCTATGAAAACCTTTCAACACTTAATCTCTTTTTGTGGACCAAATATTTTTTTGCATTTACCTTAATGTATAATACTTAACTAAGCAATGTTGTTATAAATTACTTTGTTAAGATGTTATTTTAATGTAAAATTATGTAATGTAAATGAAAGGTCATTGAGTTTGATGTTTTTTTCAAGTATATAGGGGAGTTGTGAGTAGTTTTCCAACATGTGGAGAGGTTTTAGGGGTGATCATCACCTTGTGGAGGGAATATAGGCTTCTTGACCAAGTATTGAGCTTTTGGTGGGTTGTTTCATGTGTCACCTTGATGGACAAAGTCAAGTTTAAATTTTTCACATATTATGGGCTCATTTGTTGAAGATCTTGTTGCTCAATTTATTTTTTATGGAGGCATCCGACCCATAGAGCTTCTAGGTCCTATTTTGATGGTTTTTTGTTGGGAGTTGAGGGATATAGTCACTTATGTGACTTAATTGTAATGATTTCTTGATATGAAACTTTCTGTACTTAGTGATATTTTCAATCCTTTGACAGACCAAGCATATTTTGTAACTCATATTTTCTAGATATGAAAATCAGTGGAAACCATTGGAATATCAATGAGTTTTGAGAGTTCTTGCCTTCATTTCTTTGCTTCATAGTGTGCATAAAAGTGGTTCACCAAAGATTTTTGTGAGGTATTATCATCTCCTTTAGCTTTGTCTTCTTGCTCAACACTTTTAAGCAAACAAGTTTGTTTATGCAGGTCATAGTTTGTGTCTATTTTCTATAAATAGCTTATGGTTGTGAATTTAATTTTCTTTCTTAAATCCTGAACATTAGGACCATATTATGAAATACTTATGCCTAAAATTACAAGAATAGGTTGTGAAAATTCAAGTTTCTCAATCATTGTATAAGAAAGTGTTAAAATTCTGAATTTTATGATCCTGTTCAGTTAGGTGTATCACCAATAGAGGCAATTCTTTTTATCACTTTAATTATTTCCAGTTTATCTTTACCCTTTTCATTCACAATCAATAGAATAGGTGATACCAATAGGAAGCCGACCTTCTCTGGAGGTTGACCTCAAGATACAAGTAACCCACAACTTTTGAGGTCTTCCCATGTTACACTGAGGTGTTGAATATCAGGTTCAATAGGGTGCAATTTCAGTAGATAACAATTTTGGCACGTTCGGTGGGACTGGAACTTGTTTCAGTTCAAATTTTCTAAATTTTGGTTGTTGTTTAGTGTGTACAACAGTTAAATTTTGCCTTTTGAGGTATTTCAAATACATACCTGGTGACTTTGAGACTCTGGTTTAGTGGAAAACCAGTGATATTGTTACATTGAAATATTGAGAAACCGGTGTTTTTCTCAATGTTATCATCCTTTGGAGGTAGTTTAAACACTAACACCTGGTGACTTCGAGTTCAACTTACTGGTTTCAGTAGTGCTAGTTCTGGTATGTTTCAAAATTTATTGAAAGAAAGCAAAATTAGACTTTCAGTCTTTTGAATGAAAAAATATGTCTTTATTTTATGGAAGTATATCATATCATCCTCCATTTCATGAGAATGATGCTCATTCACATCCTTATGCTGGTTGTATTTCAAATAACCTTGTGACCACAAGTTACCACTATCCTCATTATGTTTCCCACCCTCCCACTCTTGCTCAATCTCAATATCCGCCGGTATATACCCAGAACCAGTCTCAAGAAGACTATTTTGTTCCAAAGCAATAGTCTTGTCCTTCTAACCAACTTCAAAATGATGAAAAAATAGAGATTGTAAATATCAAGGACCTGGTGCTGAATTGGACTGAGCAGTTGGTTAAGATAGAGAGGCAACATGAGTATCAAATGCAATAGGAAGAGCTTGTTCGTCAAGCTTGTATTCAACACCAACAGGATATGGAGGTGCAAAGGTATGAACAAGAGTTTTTTGATAGACAAGTTGCAATTGAAGAAGAAGAGACTCTTGATCAAGATAACTTGCTCCTCTGGGAGAAGATTAAAAATGTGAACTCGTTGCATTTAGCTATAAGGTGTTATCAGGTATAACAACAAAGATTTGAACAAAAGAAGAGTCAAGGAAAACCTTCTTTTGTTTTAGTTAATAATTCTCCTACTACTGTTGAAAATGGGCCAAATATTTCAATGGTTAAGTTTGGACAGCGACAAGAAAATGGAGTTTTTGAGCTCTATGAGGAGTAGTGTTTGGTTGGATTTGATGTTGTTGAGCATGCTATGGATGAGAAGGATAATTTCAAGCTTTATGAAGAGGTGTGCACAAATATAATTGAACATTTTTTCATGGTTGGTTGACAAAGAACTAAACCTGGTAGAAGAGGTTAACAACCATGGTGAGCTGGAACAACAGGTTCACAAACTTGAGGAGATGCTGAAACAACGTGAAGAGTCTCATGAACCTGATTTGCAAGGTCCTAGCTGGTTAGAGGAGCTTTCGTTCTATTGTGCAGAGGAGTTGGAAGCTGATAAACCAATTGAAGGATGGTTGGATGAGGCTTCTTCATTGAAGAAGACAAGCCTGAATTGGAATGTCTTTCTTTGAGTGATAATGAGGATTTTGAGCATCTTCCTTTCTGGTGTTCAGAGGAGCTTGAGGTTGTTGCATTGATTGAGGATGTGCTGGAAGAGGCTATTTCATTATTTGGACACTTTCCTTCCTCCTTCGAAGAAGAAAGTTCTATTTTGGGTATCCTGGAGGTTGAATTACATGCAAGTGTTGTTCAATTTGAACAAGAGAAAAATCTGGATACTACTCTTCAAGATGAAGTCGAAGCAACAAATCTCAATCAGGAAGTCAGTAATGGCAATCCAAAGTTTGTTTGTTCTAAGGGTTGTCCTATCAAATATTTAGCTGGTTTGGAGGCCACTAAGTTACCAAAGATTATGCTTGCACCCAAGCATGAGGATGCAGTTGAAAAAAAATCTGATTTTGAAGTTTTAGCTGAAGGTGATCAAGTTCAGCTGACTTGTCCAATTCTGAACAACAATAAGCATCATAAAAATCAGATTGCTAGTGAGTTTATTTACATTTTTCATGAAACATTGCAAAAATATGCTAAATATCTTCATATGTTTCATGCTCTTTTAGCAATATATAATCATGTAATGCATCAATTGATGATTAGGAAGGGTTGTTATTTTTCAAAGCCAGTCAGTGGTTTTCTTTTACCAGCTTCTTTTCTGGTTAGCGTAGGATAGAGTAGGTTTAGATATTAGTTTCATTCCCTAAGTGTTGTTTCAACACAGTTAGGTAGTTTATTTCTACTATTCTGTTTTGAATAAGCCAAGTTGTCATTCATGTCTATCAATATGAGTTACAAAAGTTCTGAGTCTATTTTCTAAGTCATGGGCCTAGTTTCTAAGTGACTCTGTGCCCAATGGATAAGCTAGGCAGCTGGTCAACAGTGTTTAGCAGGCAAACACTCTGCAGAGGTCACCAAAAATGTTACTAGTTTTTTACTCACAGCTCCATCAGGTGGAGTTAATTATTTTTTAACTAAGAAGATGAGGTACATTTTAAACTTTTCTTCATTACATTCAGATGTATAAATGAAAATTAGAAAATTATTACAAAGGTTGTAACAAATTATTGCATTCATACAAGTGCATATAATATAGAAAAGTAGTCTTTATTGAGTGTAAAAATATGCATTATCTCATACAAGCCATGAGATTAACTTAGCTTATTCAATGTAAATCATGAACAATATGTAAATGAATAAGTAAAAGTAAAAATGAATGTGTATACAAGGAAAGTAACCAGCCATTGCCTGTGAATGACTGGTTCTCATGTGTCTTTTGCCTTGTTGTTGTCCCAAGCTTCGTTAATCTCTTCTAGCTCCTTTTCACTCCTTGTCATGCATATGACATTAGCGATGGTGTTAGAGAATACTCTAGGCAATGACTGATTATAGACGTTACATGCACATTCACCCCTATCCATGTATACACTGATCATAATCTAAATTAGGTAAGTTGAATGCACATTTTAGGTGTCCTTGAAAACCATTAGAGTCATCATACACATGTAAAATAGGCATTAATTTCTAACATGTTTGTTCCATGTGTAGTAATAGGTGTTATCATTTCATATCAATTCAACATGTGGGGTTACCAGTGGCTCCCACGAGGGTTGAGCCTAGCATGCTGCTTTGTTGTGCTTTAAGAGGCATAGCGAGGTAATTTTTCTCCTTATGATTTATTTTGAATTCAATATCCAAGCATTAAAATAGTTTTAGGAAAGTGCAATGATGTATCTTTCCATAAAGGTATAGTATGAATATATGTATATGCTCATGGGACAACAAAGGATCAAGGTTTGATACTGTTTTAAAGCAAAGAGTATATTGATATGTAACTATTTTGTCACTTTCATATACTCAAAAATGATCCTAAAACAATACACTGGAAGTGGTAGAATAACATTCTCTTTTGATGCACTTGTTACATGCATTACTTTCAAGAGAAGGTTTGCAGCTTATAAGGGACAATATGTTTGAAGCTACAGTGTTATGAAAAAAAAACCATTGTATTCAACAGGACACAAGGTAGGACTATCAAAAGTGTTGTCATCATTAAAAAGAAAAGTAGGCAACATAGATTGGGGTAGAGATTTGGGCCAATGGGGACAAATATTTCTGTTGGACAATCTAATTCAACAAGACAAGTTGTTGATATGAAAATCTCAGATTCTAAGACAACAAGAATGTGCCATGTATGGATTCTATAGGCAAAGGAGCTATCAATCTATGGAAATATAGTGACCTTGGTGTCAAAAGAATTGTCTTGGTAACAACTTGTGCAATAAAAAAATGGGTAGTGGCTCGAGTATAAATTGTCATATCAAGGACATCAAACAAATACCCAGGAGAGGATTGTAGAATGCTTATGATACTATGAAAGACAAGCACACAATAAAAGTGATTTTCAATTTATATGACTATCATAGCTTAAGAGGAAAACACATAAGGACCAAATGCCATAATCAATGATTATACAATGACAACTACTGACATCTAGGGTAATGAAGCAGCAATTTGGCTTTATGGTTATGTGATATACCTATTAACCATGCAAGGTCTATATTGAGAAAGCAAAAGAAAAAAAATTGCCTATCTTTAACATTAAATCCAATAAGCTTACGGGTGGGGAGAAATTCTCACATGATATTCATGTAAGTTACAGAGCAACTGCTACATATGTGAAGATTTTCAAATGTTTCTGCCTGAAAAGCAAGGTATAGCCCGCAACCATAAAATAACAGAGTTTTTTAATCTATGGAATGGATAATATGAAAAGCCTCAGCATAAAGTGGAACCTAGAGCATATTAAACTTGGGATAGCTACACAAAAAATGAAGGCATTAGGTTTTGTTTTCTTCATTATTTTCTTCTCATAAAATACTGAAAAATTAAGCCCAAAAACTGTGGCCATGAGAACTGAAGACTCAAAATGAGTGAAGCATGAAATATTTAAGTTTGGGTGACCCTTGGACTTGCAAGTTAGCAAAAGGCCAAGCCAAGAACAAAAATTAATGAAAGGATGCAAGCCATGACCTATAAATTCGTTTCAAGCTTCGATTTTTCCCTATAGCAAGATGTGAAACCATATATACAAGAAAATAAACCTAGAATGCAAATAGAGCAAAAGACTCTCATGGGGCTGGTGACATACAGTGAAAGATGAAACCTGCAGCATGTAGCTTGTTTAAAAATCTTTAGATTTTTTGCAAAATGGAAGTGCAAGTTTCAAGGTAGATGCAAGCAAACAAAAAATAATGAAAATAGGGTTTCCATATGGATATAGATGGAGCTCAGTGTGATTTGGACAATGAAAGCCCTTCAAAGACCCTCTTTTCCAGCGACATGTGAGCCTTAGCTTTCCCCAGAAGCTTCAATGAAAATGAGCACATTTTCATTTTTCTTTTGCTTTTTTTTAGGGTTTCTTAAACCCTAAGTGGAGAATGTCGATAGGTAAGAAAGGGTATTTTTACTTTTCCTTTTAAAAAATAAACAATGCAAACTAATTGACTCATGGCCTTAAGACTTGTGAGTTTTATGTGTTATGATTTAGTTTACTCTTAATGTATGCCACCTATGAAAACCTTTCAACACTTAATCTCTTATTGTGGACCAAATCTTTTTTTGCATTTACCTTAATGTATAACACTTAACTAAGTAATGTTGTTATAAATTACTTTGTTAAGATGTTATCTTAATGTAAAATTATGTAATGTAAATGCAAGGTCATTGAGTTTGATGCTTTTTGCAAGTATATAGGGGAGTTGTGAGCAGTTTTCCAACATGTGGAGAGGTTTTAGGGGTGATTCATCACCTTGTGGAGGGAATATAGGCTTCTTGACCAAGTATTGAGCTTTTGGTGGGTTGTTTCATGTGTCACCTTGATGGAAAAAGTCAAGTTTGACTTTTTCACATATTATGGGCTCATTTGCTAGAGATATTGTTGCTAAATATTTGGATTTATGGAGGCATCCGACCCATAGAGCTTCTAGGTCCTATTTTGATGGTTTTTTGTTGGGAGTTGAGGGATATATCAATTATGTGACTTACTTGTAATCAGTTCTTGATATGAAATTTTTTGTACTTAGTGATATTTTCAGTCCTTTGACAAACCAAGCATATTTTGTAACTCATATTTTCTGGATATGAAAATCAGTGGAAACCATTGGAGTATCAATGAGATTTGAGAGTTCTTGCCTTCTTTTCTTTGCTTCATAGTGTGCATAAAAGTTGTTAACCAAAGATTTTTGTGAGGTATTATCATCTCCTTTAGCTTTGTTTTCTTGCTCAACACCTTTAAGCAAACAAGTTTGATGCAGGTCATAGATTGTGTCTATTTTATGTAAATGGCTTATGGTTGTGAATTTAATTTTCCTTCTTAAAGCCTAAACATTAGGACCCTATTATGAAATACTTATACCTAAACTTACAAGAATAGGTTGTGCAAATTCAAGTTTCTCAATCATTATATAAGAAAGTGTTAAAATTCTAAATTTTATGATCCTGTTTCAGTTAGGTGTATCACCAATAGAGGTAGTTTTTTTTATCAGTTTAATTATTTCCAGTTTATCTTTACCCTTTTCTTTCACAATCAATAGAATAAGTGATACCAATAGGAAGTCATCCTTCTTCAGAGGTTGACCTAAGAATACAAGTAACCCATAGCTTTTGAGGTCTTCCCACGTTACATTGAGGTGTTGAACATCAGGTTCAATAGGGTACAATTTCAATAGATAACATTCATCTTGGGCTAGACATATTGATCATGAAAGATCTACCAGTGGTTATCTTTTCACTATGTTCGTTGGTGCAATTAGTTGGATGAGTAAGCGATAGACTATGGCTGTTTTTTCCACTATAGAAGAAGAGTACATGGTAGAAAATCAGTCTTGTAAGGAAGTCATTTGGCTTAAGATATTGTGTCTACATATTGGGCTAGAGGCAAGATCCATTGTGATTTATTGTGATAGTCAAAAGTGATATGTTTGGCAAAGAACACAAAATTTCATACGAGGAAAAATCATAATGATGTAAAATACCATTTTTTTGAGATATAGTAGAGGATGGGATGGTGATGGCGGAAAATTTGGCACTTTGAATAATGTTGCAGATAAATTGATAAAGCTAGTGAGTGTAAAAAAGTTTAGGTGGTGTTACGAGTTTATGGGCCTCTCAACCCCTAGAAATTAAATAATAGGTTTGATACCCCATTTAATCTTCCAAAGTGTTCAATAAGTGATAATTTTGGGAAAGATGTCTCAACCTTGCTCCTAATGTTAATATTATAGGTGTGATTTTTGGGTATAAAATGGTAAAACCTAATTTCTAGGCTATAGGTTTAGTTTTAGGCTAAAATAAAAATTCTTGGTTTCTCAACACCACCTTTAGGTTATGCCTATTTCACATATCTTTTCAAGTGCTTCAATTTAAAAAAAGAAGGGGCTCAATCAGCCCACCAAATCAAAATTTATGGCCCTCCAAATTTTGTGTTGGAAATGTAAAAACTCGTTGGATGTATAAAAGAGCTATAAAGGAGATTTACACATGTCAATCAACCTATGATTTGTATTATAACACATCATAAAGAATCTTTGTTTGGGGGATAATTTAGGTGTCATTTTTAGGTGGTTTAGCTCATGGATTTCAAAATATCATTTGATGGTTTTAAGTTTTGCATCTCCTATCTTTGGTTGTTGGTATTCTTGTAAATTAAATTATTTTACAAATTTATTACAATTGTGATTTAGTAAATAATATATTGAGTTTCTTGTATAATTTGATCATTTCTTGAAAAAATTGAGTGCTTAAGGAAAAAGTAGAGTAATGAAAACTAAAATAATGAAATTTGGGAGCAGAGATTGGATAAAGAAGGTGAAGGAAAATTCAAAATTGACATTGCGGATATTGCCAGAGGGGATGAAAGGAATTAGAAAACAACACTTTAATTGGAAAATTATTGGGAATTAAACTTGCAAGATTTGTAATATGTGATTGGATAGAAGAAAAATGGAAATCAGTGTAGTTTATAATTTTTTCACCGAAAGGTTTTTTGTGGAAATATTTAGAGAGCAAGTAGAAAGGGATGAAATAATGGAAAATGATTAATGGAAGTTTACTGATGCTCATTTGTTCCTACAAAAATGGTCACCAAATTTTGATCTACTGGATAGTTCCCCTCTAGATGGGCCAATTTGGATTCACTTATACAATTTGTCATTCAAATATTGGTATGGTCTATGCCTAATAAGAATCAACAACTACATCAAAATAAATCTAGATGTAGACATGCATAAATTGGAAACCCTTATACACACTTGGATCAAGGTGTTAATGTTTAAGAAGATTCCAAAATTGATAACCCTAATGACAAATGTAGGGGCTTGGAGGTAAGATCTAGAAATTGAAATCCCCAAATTATTTTTCTTGAGATGCAAAAGCAAGAATCATATGGATTCAAGGTGAAGAAACCCACCACCACCAATCAAGAAGGAATGGAAACCAAAGGACACGATCCAATAGGGAGAGAAATGTGTCTAAAACCCATGAAACCACATGGATTAATAATGAGGCCAATCTAGAGAAGATACTAGATATAAAAATATACAATCAAAAGCAATAGTTCCATACAAGAGAGAGGAGCCTAGTAAAGAAAAAAAATCGATAGCGACACAAAATTGAAAGAAACCATGGCTAACGATTTGGATATAGTTGATCCCAGGAAAATTAGCTAGTCTACAACAAAATTACTAAACTCTAAGTTAAATCTATCGGATTCCAAACTGACTACAAATCCAATAAGCAAAAAAGAGATGAGGCATAGGTGAAGGATAGACCGCAATTAAGACCTACCTACTAAGATCTAAGGGAGGAATCCCCTCTTGGAGAATAATGAATATTATATCATGGAATTTTAGGGATATTAACATCTCTAACAAATGGTGCATGATCAAGCACCATTTAGATAAATAATTGATCAAAATAGTTTTGTTATAGGAAACTAAATTGGATAAATTAGAGGCATAAACCTTTATCAAGCATTGTTGAGGGTGGAATGGGCTATTTTTGGAGGCCAACAATGCCTCAAGGGACATTGGAGTAATGTGAAAATAGGGTAGAATTGATATTGACCTAATGTCATCAAATAACAACTGACAAGCGGTAAATGTACGAAGCCTAGCTTCAAATTTAAACTTTTGCATTTTTAATGTTTATGGACCTTCAAAGCGTGATAAAAAAGAATGCTATGGGAAGCTTTAACGAAATAATTTTCCAATCTAAACCAAGGAGATTATATTTTTGTTGGAGACTTTAATGAAATAATGAACACTTCAAAGAAAATGGGAGGTCTAGGTAGAATATCATATTCACAACGAGATTTCTCATATTTAAGTAGTAATTGTGGACTTATAGATATAGTTCCAACTAATGGCTCATTCAAATGGATGAATCACCATATTGGCTTCGTAAATATAGCAGAGAGATTGGATCATTTTCTACTATCACCAAACTAGATATACATTGTAGTCCTTCCAAATTCATAGATTAGGACCATTTCAATCTCATATCATTACCTTGTTGATTTATGTCTTACTGAGGACCAATTGCCCCTAAATGCCAATTTAGATTAAAAAAAGATGTGGCTCAGAAGTAAGCAACTAATACCATTATTGAGCAATGGTAGAAAACACCAAAAAATTTGAAAGGATCACAAAGGTATATAATATGCAAAAAACTAAAGTTCATTAAGGAGAAGCTAAAGATTTGGAATAAAAAATCCATCAAGGATATATTCCAAGAAAAAGAAACAATTGAAGCAGAGTTGGAAAGTTTGAATGAAATAGTCATTAGAAATAGAATGAATCAAGAAAAATATTAAAAATAAAACAATTTACAGTTGATGATGCAGAAGCATTTCAGGCGTATGGTGATCTGCATCAATCAAAAATGTTTCAATTTGAGTTGTTTCAATTTTGGTTTTTGTTTTGGAATATGATTTAACTTTGAAATTTCTAGTTCTCGGGAATGAGCAATATGACATTTTTGTCATTTCATTTGACAAAAAAATGTCATGTTCATTATATGATTCAATTTTTTTAATTTACTTTGGCATTGTGGTGACCATTGGATTTGACTTGATTTAAATTTCATTGGAGATAATTGAAGATAATGAATTTAAAATATTAATTAATTGGTTGGGTGTGATTTTATTTTAGTTGTTTAAATTCCCAAATTTGATTACAAAATGACTAGTAGTGAAAGCAATAAATATATAATTATTTTCAATGTTAATGTGAAATACAAAAGGTTGCAGTGAAAGGCATAATGTGGAAGACAGTTAAAAACATATATAATAAAATCACTCTATATGTAGAATGGTAAAGGTCGCATCTCATGGAGGAATACATAAACAAAATAAAAGGGGAAGTCAAAGCAACTCAGGAAGAGAACTAGGGGGACACAAATGAAAAGGGAAAAATAAAAATTATAGAGTGAGAAGAAAAGGAGGATTGGTAGATTGGTCACACCATAGAAAATATCAGTTTAAACAATTAAAAACAAAAATAAAATTGAATGAATAGAGGGGAGAATAGGCCCACACCATCATGGAGAAAATATATAAAATGCAATGAAAATAAGAGGTACACATGATAAAAGTGAAAGTGTAGGTAGGAGAGAAAACAGGTTGTGGCTGGGAATAGGAGGATAAAAAATAACATTTGAAATGACTATGAAGAGAAATGATGAGAAGGGGCGCATAGCATAGAGGGAGGCATATGATGTGCATGACAGAAAGGGAAGGTCGTGTAAGGAATTGAGGAGGACAAAAATAAATGTAATGCAAGGAGAATAGAAAAAGGAGGTTGCAGCCAAAGAAGGGAAAAAAGAATGAATGACAAGAGGGTGAGAAGAGGAAGGTCGTGGAAGAGGGAAGAAGTAAATTGAGAACCAATTAAATATAAATGATTTCATAATGAACTTGGCAAGGTGTGACTAGTGGAGAGAAAATAATAGAGATAAATTTGAGTTTAAATATTTTCAGAGGAAAACATTACAGGGAGTGCATCTGAAGGAGGTATGAGATAAATGAAAGATGAATTGCAAAGGTACCTGAAGGACTGCATACAAGGAAATTAAAATGTAGAATGGTACTAGAATAGAATTGAAAGAGTGAAATTTTGAAAATTGTAGACTTGCTTGTAACTGATTGAAGGAGTACCATTTCAACTTATCTTTGTTTCATGTTGTCATTGAAATATGTTAATTAGTTCTTGTGATTTTTAATTGATTTTAATTGATAAATAAAATTTAAAATTTAAAATTGTTGTTTGGCTATGAATTTTGCTAGTCTAATAAGACTTGCAATTTCAACCTACACCATTTAGTATCAAAGCTAGAGAAGATTTGAGAGGTTTGTGATGGTGGTTGGAGAAGACCCTGAGAAGTGGTGTTTTGGGTAATTGGAAGGGAGAAAACCCACAATTGTAGAGGGTAGCAACATGGCATATTGAGGGCATGGGTAGAGAGGACCATGAAATTATGACAGTGTAGTCATCATGGAGATATTGAGAGGCATCAGATAGAGAATGAATGTGATGGAAATAGTGTAGTACATGCGATACATGTCGGTGAGGATGAAGATGAAGTAGGATCCCTCAAAATTGATTTGGAGGATGAAGGAGAGAACATTGTTGAGAGTATATTTTTGAAAGCGATGGTGAAGATTAGTAGTAAACCCCAATTGGGCCCTCTTGTTTATAAGGGGAATTTCAATCTTGAAGACTTGATCATTTGGATTTTAGAGATGGATAAATACTTCGATTATGAATCGATTGAAGATCCAAAACATGTGAAGTTTGTGTGCACAAGATTGAAGGGACGTGCTTCCTTATGGTGGGATCATGTGCAAACCAAAAGGAAACAAAGAGGAAAAAAAAATGTCAAACCTTGGGAGAGGATGGTGACAAAGTTGAAGGAAAAATTCCTGCATGTTGATTACCAAATTAGTTTGTTCAAAAAGTTGCAAAATTTGAAATAAAGAGAGAAGAATGTGCAAGAGTACACGGAAGAGTTTTATAAGTTGAGCATACGAGAGAAAAATGTAGACAATGATGTGGAGAAAGTATTATGGTATGTAAATGGGATATAAAATTATATTCAAGATGAAATGATTATGATAAGAATAACTAGAATTGAAGAGGCATACCAATATGCATTGAAGGTGGAAGAGAAAATAACAAGAAGGTAACAAAATAGCTCCAAAGGTAGAGGTAGATCTTCATGTGAAAGAGAACAACACAATAGTGGTAAAGGTTACCAAAATAAGTGAGATGAAGCAATCATATCTCATGCTAGAACACAAGAAGATAAAGGAAGACCATAATTCTCAAGAGGAAGAGGAGATTACTCTTATGGAACAAGGTCATTTGGAAGAGGTAGAGGAAGAAGTTTTAGCAATACATGTTTCCAATGTCGAGAGATGGGACATCAGGTATTTGAATTTCCACAAATCCAACATGATGAAGGTATGGGAAAGGAGGCACGAGTGCATGTAGCACAGGCTAAAAATGAAGTTAAAACTTCACTGAGGCATGGAGAGGTACCCGAAGAATGAGAATCATTAATGTTTTGAAGAATTTTATTGAATCCAAAAAAGGAGAAATCATAACCAATCCAAAGAATAAATTTATTTATAACATGGTGCAAGGTGGGTGGAAAGTGTTGCAAGGTCATTGTGGACAGTGGTAGTACCGATAACATAGTCTCCAAAGAAATGGTGGAAAAGTTGAAGATGAAAAGAATCAAACATCCCAACCCATACTGAGTTTCTTGGTTTCAAAGGGAGTGTTATTTGTTGGTGAATGAGCAATGTTTGGAAATTTTTCAAATTAGTAATTACAAAGATAAAATTATGTGTGATGTGATGCCAATGGGTGCATGCCATATTATTTTGGGAAGATCATGGCACTTTGATAGAGAGGTTTTTCATGATGATATATTGAATACATATGCAATAAATAAGGATGGTAAAGAATATGTTTTAAATCCTTTGAAAGATAGAGAAGAGGAAGTAGGGATAGCTCCACTATTTGTTTTATTTCTAGGAAGCATTATTTGAAGGACCTAGAAGAAGATGAAACATCTTTTGCAATAATTCCAAAGCTTCAATAGTTGGGAAAATGAAGGAAGAGGATAAGAAAGAAGAAAAGAGGGAGTTTACAAATAAAACATGTCTTTTTGAAGGTACAAAAGTGAATAAATTGGAAGTTGCAACTGAAGAAAATGAGATAAATTTTGGTTTTCCCGAATCTTGCACTTGTGAAGTATATAATGATTTTCATCAATTCAAAATAATAGAAAAAAGAATGAAAGATTTGAAAGTCATTGTGCTACAAAATGTTGATGAGTGTGTTGGAATTCAAGAAGGAAAATTTGAAAAATAAGTGGTAAGTGTTGACAAGGAAGTGATGGATATGTTTGATTCCCATGATATTGGTAGGGATAAGTATGCAGGTATAGTGGTGAGTGAAGAATTAGGGAAAAAAACCTGGTGGAGGTGGATGAAGCATGGTGCATTGAGTTCCATGAAACAAAGAATGATAGGGGGTCACAATTGGAAATGAAATTCAATTTATGGTGGAAGAAGTTACACAAAGGAAAATAAGAATGAAGTGCAGATTTGGTGGAGGAAGATGGATAATATTTCAACAAAGTGTTTGAAAAGTCAGAGAAAGAAACTTTACAGGGCATCTATCACAGTAGGGGAGTATGATGCAAGTTGTTCCCAATTTGGGAAAGTAGTTCTACTACTCAACTCTATTTTTTGAGCCAAGCTCACAAATTTTCTTACTTGACATGTTTGATGTAGTAGTGTCTTGGGTGTATGGCGATTTGTATTAATCAAAACAATGTTTCAGTTTGAGTTATTTCAATTTTAGTTTTCATTTTGGAGTGTGAGTTGACTTTTTTATTTTTTCAGTCCTTGAGAGTGAACAATGTGACTTTTTTTCATTTCATTTGACAAAAATGCCACATTCATTATATGGATCAATTTTTTTAATTTCTTTTGGTGTTGTGGCGACTGTTGGATTCGACTTGCGTTTGATTCATTGGAGATCATTGAAGGAAATGAATTTAAAATATCATTTAGTTGGTTGGGTGTGATTTTATTTTAGTTGTTTAAATTCTTGAATTTGATCACAATATGATTGACAGTGAAAGAAATTAATATATAATTATTTTTAGTGAATGTGAAATATAAAAGGTTGCATTGAAGGGCATAATATCAAAGGTAGTTTAAAAAAAAAATCTATCATGAAATCACTCTATATGTAGAATGGGAAAGGTCACAACTCATGGAGGAAGACATAAACAAAAGAAAAGGGCAAGTCAAAGTAGCTCAGGGAGAGAACTAGGGAGACACCAATGAAAAGAGAAAACTAAAAATTGCAGAGTGAGAAGAAAAGGAGGATTGGTAGATTGGTTGCGCTATAGAAAAGATCAATTTAAACAATTAAAAATAAAAATAAAAAGTGAATAAATAGAGGGGAGAATAGGCTCGCACCATCATGGAGAAAATATATAGAATGCAAAGAAAATAAGAGCTACACATGATAAAATTGAAAGTGATACGGGTAGGAGAAGAAAATGAAGTCATGACTAGATGAATAGGAGGATAGAAAAATAGACATTTGTAATTCAGGAGATATGAAGAGACATTTGTAATTCAAATATGAAGAGAAATTATGAGGTGGGTTGCACAACATAGAGGGAGACATAGGATGTATAATAAAAAGGGAAGGTCGCGTAAGGAAGTGAGGAGGAAAAAAATAAATTTAATGCAAGGAAAATAAAAGGAGGATGTTGCAGCCAGGGAAGGGAAAAACAAAGAATGAATGACAAGACAGTGAGTAGAGGAAGGTCGTGGAGGAGGGAAGAAGTAAATTAAGAACCAATTATATACAAATATTTTTAGAATGAACTTGGCAAGGTGTGGCTAGAGGAGAGAAAATAATAGAGGAAAAGAACAAAGATCAAAATGATTTTAAATATTTTCAAATTAGAGAGTGTTAGATGCAATGCATTTGAAGGAGGTATAAGATGAATGAAAGTTGAATTGAAAGAGGTATCTTGTTATTGTGAAGGATTGGATAAATGACTGGATAAAAGCAATTTTCCATACAGGGAAATTAAAATGCAGAATAGTACTATTGAAAGAGTGAACATTTAAAAATTGAAGACTTGCCTGTAACTAATTGAAGAATTAATAAATAAACCATTTCAATTTTTATTTGATTCATGTTGTCATTTAAATGTGTTAATTGGTTCATGCAATTTTTAATTGATTTTAATTGAAAAATGGAATTATCAATTTAAAATTGTTGTTTGGTTATGAATTTTTGTTAGGAATTAGGTTTTGTACACCTTGCATAATGTTTAATTTATTATTATGTGTGTGTTGCACCTAAGGGGGCCTAGGAATACATGCATCACTAGGAGTAAACATTCTTCAGACCAATTTATGTTGTATGTAAGATTGGAACATAATGTAAGTTGTAAAAATGTATTTATTTAATATTGGGGAAAGTAATTTAATAAAGTACCCAATATTAAATGTGGGGTCATGGTTTTGTAATCTTAGGGTTTTATTCATATGGTTTTATGTAATACCACTTGGTGGTTTTGTGTGAGATTGTTTCTATAAAAGAAATGAAAAGGGTAGTTGTATAAGGCTGACTTGTTAAGGTTTTGAGTCTTCTTCTAAAGAGTGCATATGTGAAGCATGGCATGGGATGTGTGGTTACATGCTTGGACACATGGAGGATGCATCAGAGAGGCTTAATGTTTTAGAGGTTTTCATGGAGGCTCTAAAGATATATTGTGATGATTATTGTTGAATAATACATGAGTCATGGATGCTTTTGGAGGTTAGGTTTTTCCCTCTTGAGAGTTTTTCTAGGGTATATCTTGTGTCACTCTTTCATGGGTATGTTGTCTATTCTCTAGAATATGGATTATGAGTACTTATTTGCATTGATTTATCTTTTGGGTTATGTGGAAATTTTTATTAGATGGTTGCAAGTTTCCCTTCATTTGGTTTCAAATCCATGGTTGTGGTTGGATAACCCTAGGTTGAGCAAATATTATTTAAGTTTGAATCTATGGTCTTGCATGAGAGAATGAAAGACATGGCAATATATGAGGGTTTTGAAGGTTGTTTATTGCATATCTGAGGGTTTTGATTTTTTTGTTATGATGGGTTGTTTGTAGATCTAGGGTGTGAGAAATGTAGGATCAAAAGGGTTTCTTGGATGTGTGTTCATGTAAGAGTTTTATGGGGGAAGTGTTGCAAATGACCCCTTGGGACAAAATGGACCTCGCCATTAGATCCCGAATGGTTGAGAAATGAAGACTCATATATAAAACTCAACCTATTTTTTCCACTATCAAAAATTGCAAAAACAATTAGCCCCCTGACCTATCGTATGGCCGTACAATTTCTATAGAGGGGAGATAGTATAAAAAAACGCAAAAAAACAAAAATTGCTTGCAAAAACTTTTAAAAGTTCAATAAAAATAATAATTAAAAGGTGTGGGGTCTGTAGACCCCACAACCTTACCATGCCAATCAATGTACCATCGACTGATATGTTAGTCGATAATACGTTGTTGACCTACCAGTCGGTGGGTACCCTTTTGGTAAGTGGGTCTCGTCACCGATGGGGCCAAGCCCCCAGCGCGGGCTCCCAGTTCGGTGGGCAACCACTTGCTCGCCCCACTAGGGCTTAGTAAAAGAATTCATCCACCCAAAAATTAAAATGTTTTTAAATTTATTTCAAATCCACCAGCCAAACTTTTAAAATTAAAAAAATAATTTGAATTTAAAACCTTTTTTGAATCTGCCACCACAACACTGCCCAGGGTGTCGCTTCCGTCAGTGGCTCTGCCCAAGCGCCACCCCTGTGCAACCCAATGGGAAAATTGGACAACTTTTATTCAAATGGGCATAAATTTCACTCAAATTGTCAGATTTTTAGCTTCTTATACTCTTTGGAAAGTTGGCTTTGAGTACTATGTAGTGGTATAGGTTTTGTTTCTTGATTTTCTATTTTGACCAGTTTTGGGAGCCTGAAAGCCTAATGTTCTCTATTACACAATTTTGAGCATAAATTTTGTATTTGTAATTGGATTTTTGATTTTGAATAGGCATTTGAGATCATGTTTAGTGTACTTCACAGTGGTGCTATTATATTTTTAGTTTGATGAGGATGGAGAGTTGTGTACTTGTTTGAGTACTCATGGGTGCCTAAGATTCAAGGTGTGATTATGTGAGAATAAAAATGAGTCAAGAGGAAAAACCTTGAGGGAGTATATGTTTTCATGTGATTTTCATGATGGTACAAATGATTATCAATTTCGTCAGGTTCTTGGTAAAGCTTTACAAGTGACTTTCAGAGTTGGAATTTGATGGTGACAGGTACACATGTTAAGTTTTGAGGACATGTTTGTAAATGGTTTGAGACTTGAAGTCTCATGTGTGTGATAGTTGAGTGCAGGTACAATATTGGTGTTGATTATGGTGTCATGATTGTGCAAGTACACTTTTGCATTGACACAACATAATCAAGTTTGTGGTATTTTGGTGGTGATTTAGTTTGGTGTTAGGAGGTTGTTTCTTAACTCCTAAATGCTTGTTTGGTTCATTGACTATGCTACTTTTGTGTGGACATGTTTGGAAAATCATATATGAGGTTGATTTAGTGTTTGAGTCATTTGGTCTACAAAATAATTCTCTTTGATATCTTAGTTTGTAGATTGCTAACATGTGATGATGAGTTTGCATGTTTTGATGATTAGATCTATGAGTTATGTGATTGGTAGGTATGCACAACCTATTGATTGTAGTGGGATGACTTGGGCGTGGACTGTCTATATCCACCATTTTTTATTCAATGTTATTGTAGGCTTTGTTAGTTGGCCTTACATGTGGCTGTTTGTACATTGCTATGTGTGATTTGAGATGAGAGGATGGATGATGTTTATAGTACCTAGATAGTCGGTTTTGGGACTTGTAGCATGATGGTTTTATCACTTTCACATGGATAGCTT
The DNA here is from genome assembly GCA_007115665.2 of Sequoiadendron giganteum. Lineage (NCBI taxonomy): Eukaryota > Viridiplantae > Streptophyta > Pinopsida > Cupressales > Cupressaceae > Sequoiadendron > Sequoiadendron giganteum. Next base: position 640,409,615 of record CM021103.1, on the reverse strand, counting down.
GGCTACACTTTTCAATGGGAGCTTTTGATGGTGATGGATTGTTGGTGGTTGTATCTTCCTGGCTTGGAGATCTTGGTTTCACTTCATGTTACTAGCATTTCAATTGTGTGTGTAGGCCTGGATGATCCTCATTTAGGAGATGGTTATCACAATTCCATTTGTGACTCAATATCACAGTTCAATGGGATTTGTTAGTAGTGATGTGGATTTACCATTTGATGGTGGATGATCTTCTTTAGTGTTATAAATATTTGGAGGAGCTCTTAGATCTTGTTGTTGCAGAAGGGTCTTTCACATTTGTAGGTTCACTTATGGGAGATAGCTATCTTCATGGTGACTGGAGATGTTGACATTTTGGAGCCATGGAGGACTCATGGAGTCTTTGGTTGAGGTAATGTATATGCTTTGTCTTTTGACATATTATCGTTGTTTGATATGATGATTGTTATTATGTCATGGTATACTCTTGTTTGTGCACATTAGAGTTTTGGCATGATACAAATCCATGTTACGTTGATTAGAGCTTATGTTATGTTCATATGGAGCATGTGATCTCCTAGGAGGATATGGTTAGATCATGTTGTCATGTTTATGTTCCTGATTCATGATTAGAGCTTTGACATTGATCTTGTTTGGTTCTCTTTTTATTGAGTACATGATCATTTTCTTGATTACTTCATGATGAAGCTATGTTGCATTCGGATTTTGTCATGTATTGATTTGTTTAGGTGCTCATGGATACATGGATACTTAAGTGAGGCTTGGATTTTTCTTGTACTGGTTAGAAACATGTTGTTGAGAGGGTTACTCTTGATGATATTTCAATAGGAAGTTCGAGGAGCCTTCAACTTGTTTGGACATGAGTCCAACATGGACCTATGAGGAGAGTGTTCTAAGTAAAAACAAGAAGTTGGGTCCACAAAGAGGGGAAGTTTTGGTCAAAAAAAAATCGTAGGAAACGTGTACACATTTTTTAAAAATGCGTACACACTTTGGATCGGCTACTCAAGCCTAAATTTGAACATGTATGCATTTAGATTCAGGTACGCACCAACAAACACATACGTGTTAATAACACATACATGTTAATAATGTGTACGTGTTTTATGACATGTACGCGTTATTGAAAGCTATTTAATTTTTCAAATAAACGACTGTCATTTTTATTTTTCACTACAAGTTTGGCCGACCAGGAGTGACATAGCATATCATGTACACGTTTCAAAGGGGTGACTTCAACCCAATTTTCACTACCACCTCCTCTCGTCGACATAGCTAACCTCAATGACCTCTAGATTGGTTGAATTTTGTATTTTTTTAGCTTTATATCTTCCTTTTTTGTTTTGTAATTGTTATTTAGTTTTCATTTATTTAGTTTGTAATTAGGTTGAATATTTTATAGTTTTAAAATTGTATTTGTAACCAAAGAAAAAACATTAAATTATATATTGAAAACCATAAAATCTATACCTAAATTAACTAGAATTTAACCTAAATTGGAGACAAAACTTAGAAATCAAAACCCTAAACCCTAGGTTCAAAAAAATAGACTTAAACTAAAACCCTTCACCTTAGGACCTAAACCCTAAAACCTAAACCTAAAACCCTAAACAAAAAAACCTAAACCTCTTCTTTCTTTTACCCATTAGGCTTAATCAACTAATGTTACAACTAAAATTGAGACTAAAACTTTAATGTTACATGAATTTAAGTTTCTTATGAGTATTTTAAGATAGTAATCAATGATCCTAATTAATCTAGAATGATTCCCTTAAATAGATGTTTGAGACACATGTCTCATCACTTTATCATCTACATAGTTAAATTAGAATTACAAGACTTTTAGGACTTCCAAGGTGAATGATATACCAAGTATCAACACCCAAGAGGAGAAGAAAAAAAAAGTTTCTCCAAATTTGAATTTAATTTAAAATCACAAATAAAAGAGCCTAATTTTGAAATACAAGGAATTATAATTTTGACATTGAATAATAATAAGTCTATTTATAATGTCTAGATTTTTTGCCTTTTTACTAGCGCTCAAATCACATAATCCTTACAATAATAACTTCTAAAGAAAATCTCATATCTTTATAACAATTCTTTAGTTAATCCTTAATTTACATAAGATCACATTCAACCTTTGGTAATGCTTGTATATTTTCCATACAAGGAGCATATCTAGCACCAAATTCTACATTTTCAAGGAAATAATTTGTTTTAAATACGGTCTTAATAATATTTACTAGTAAGCCCAAGATTGCATTAGTAATAGCTTTTATCACTCCTAATCCTTATTCTCCACCTCTAACAAATCTTCAAATACTTGGTGTGCTCACTTTTCCAAGTCCTTGTTCAATTTATTTAGCAATATTCACCTATGTTCATAATATTCATGCTTAGGTGCAACAATTCCCTAAAATTTGTATATATGTCCCTATACATACCTCTAAGGAACTCAAAACCAATTATCAAATTTTATCAAAAATAGGCTTCACAAGTACAATTTACCACTCAATTTTAACCTTGCAAGGAAAATGAAACCATATGGTTACTAAGTCAACACAAAACCAATTAAATATACATGATTTAATAAAATTAAACTCTCTATCATAAAATAAATTTTATACGAATATGTTTGTTCACTCTAATTCTCAAAATCAATTTTATTGCAATAAAAATTCAAGGTTCATGGTCTATAATAGATAATTAAAAGGAATGGACATTTTATAATTTTATATATTCCTCTTCATGGACCTAATACTTAAAACTTTCAAAAGTGACAACATTTGAGACTTATAAATATGTCTATCAAATATATAATAACAAAACTTGAGAAATTTTTGAAATAGCCATTATTATCTTCTCAAACTAGTCAAGAAATATAGGCTAGTTAAGAAAAACAACTAGAAATTTAGTTTTAAAAAATATCACCTTCCCAAAATCACACAATCATGAAATGCCAACAATAAATTATAAGTAGCTAATTAAATTATACATAATGCATTTATAATTTTTTTACTTGTCAAATCAATGAAGTAGGACCTTGATATTATCATTTAAAGATTTTAAATTAGGCCATTGTGTTGAAATCAAAATTTAAGATAGAGTGAGAATTTAATCAAGGGTACACATGACTTTAATTGTATAATTTAATGTACATGTTGTAGGGAAGGCTGTAATTGCTTGTATAAATTCTACAACATAAATTAGTCTAAATTTTCATACTATGGATTTTTTAATGTTTTCAATTGAATGTATCTTCAAATGACATGTATTTTAAATTTGTTCACATTCAATATGATTTTTAGTTTAAATTGTGTACATTATTTAATTAGTTTGTTGATATACATTTTTTAATTGTTTAACATGCAGTTGTCATTTCATCACATGGATCTTGAATTTAATATAGAGGATTTCATACCTAATGACCAGCCTAAAAATACCATACATCCACAATCTCCACCATGAAAAAATCCCACACCTCCACCTTCTCCACCTCCTAACCCCCACACCCTGCATTAGATCAAAATCAGTTAAGAGAGATGGTGTAGGAGCACCTTAAGGTCTTTTGAAAGGTCTTAGAAAATTTTTCCTTGTAGGTGGTTCTAGCCAACCACCAAGGTAATAAGGACTATTTTATAAAGTCCCAAGGTTGATTTGGTGTGTGTGTTGTGGCAAGTTTGTTTAGAGTCTTGAGTTTTGTGTATGCTTAGGATATCCTGCTAAGTTGTCATAACAACATCTCCTAAACACTAGGAAGCATTTATGTTGTTCTAAGCCCAACCTAAGGGTCCCAACATGTGGGTATAGGATATATAAGGTAAGAAAAACCCTAACCTGACAGTGGGAAGAGTTTGAAGAGTTGGAAGTACTATTGTACGGATTGTGTCTTGGAAAGAACAAGTTTTCTTGACTGTGTTTTTGAAACAGAGCCTTGATCCAGTCAATTAATGGATTGAAAGGACTGAAATAATGCATTGAATCTTTAATTTGTGACATGTAATTGCTTTGTGTGGTATTGGTTTAGTTTTTTGGCACGACTGGTTAAAATTTTGTAAATTCTTTGTGTTCAGCTATTTCACTACCCGGTTCAGGGCCAGTTTTGTACAAGATGCACCCCACTTGAATTCCCATGGTTGAAATTCCATGGCCTCTTGGAATAAAGTAGGGGACCTTGTATATAGTTTAAATATGGTATGTGGAGTCTTTTTTTGTAGGAGAGCTAGTAATTCCATCAAGCTCTAGGTGAGTGCAGGGGCATTCTAGCTAGGTGCTTGAACAAAACAAAAGCAAGAGGGCTTGCTTAACAGATTGGTTTGTGCCAATAAATGGTGTATAGGTGTAGGGGTATGTGTCTTGGACATGTGTATGCAAGGAGAAGTGTAGAGGAGGCCATTAAAGCACTCAATGAAGTTAAAGAAACCAGACAGTGTCACATGCCCTAGAAACCCTTGAAAATAGGGGTTTGGTGATAGACCTATGTACGGACACCAAGGAGGTCTAAAACCTAGGAAATATTGGAGCCTAGGAGGTCTATAGAGAGAATCCCTAAAGATTTTGGGGTTTTTTTAAGGAAGTCTTGGAGTTATTCCAAGAACACTGGTTTTAGGAGGCCTAATTGACCAAAAAGGCTACAAGGCCTAAAAACAAGGTTTACATGAATTCGATAGAAAAATGAAGAAGGAATCCAACAAGATGGATCAGAGTGAAGTAAGATCACCCAAGGAACATTTGGAAGACCTATTCCTAGTCCCAAGAATGTCTTGGGGAACGTTGTGGCAAAGTTGAGCCCAAAGGTGCTTAGTAGGGGTGTGAGAGCAAAGGTGAGTGTTTGAAGTTGGTGGAGAGTTCTATAAGGAGATAGGGGTCTTAGGAGTGACCTCTGAGTAGGGTAGAGAAGAATAGCCTAGTAAGACCAAAGAGAAGGTCTTAGAAAGAGCAAATGTTCTCTTGAGAGATAGTACTCCCCATCAAATTGGTATCAGAGCCAAGTTAAAAGGCTTGGGAATTGAGAACTGTATTTTAGAGGGACGTGAATCCATAGAGACAACACCATGGTGACCAATGCAAAACTAGCTAGAGATTTGACAGAGCAACAAGAAAAGAATAGACATCTTGAAGAAATTGTGGAGGAGATGAAGCACAAACTAGAAGAGGTTGCAGAGATTGCAAGCAAGATGGAAGTGCAGTTAGCAGGGGTTAAAGACAAGGGTAAGAACTAGGTTGAGGAAGAAATAGAACCAGAACCTAACCCTCCATTAGCAGAGGAACCCTTCCTCAAAGCATTAAAGGCACTAAGTGGCAAGGCACTAGAAAGCATCCATGTTTTCACAGGAAGAATGGATGCAGAATTAGTTATGGAATGGATTGAGGGAATGGAAAATCACTTTGAATGTGATGGGGTTATAGAGGCACAAAAGGTGAAGATAGCCAAATCAAGGCTAAGAGGATAGGCATTAACTTGGTGGAAGTTTTTTCAAGAAGAAAGAGAGAAGGAAGGAAAGAAGCCAATAGGAAATTGGAAAACTATGGTGGCTAAAGTAAAGGAAAACTATCTACCTGAGGATTATGACATCCAATTACATAAGAAGAGGAAAAATCTCAGACAGAGAGAACTAGATGTAGCTGCCTACACAGAAGAGTTCCAAAAACTAAGCTTGAGGTCTAGAGTGCAAGAAAGTGAAAGAATTAAGGTTTCCAAGTATCTAAACGGCCTTAGATGGAACATACAAGAAGAGTTGAGTATCTTCACACTTACTACCCTCCATAGCTGTTATCAGATGGCTATTAAAGTGGAAGAAAAATTGAAAAAGAAACAACATTCAAGTACTAGGGGTAGAGGAAAAGGCAGAGACTCTAGAGGTGGACATAGAGGAGGTTTTGGTAGAAGGAGCAAAGAGAACAGAGGCCAAGGAGATTCTAAGGTTGATGAACAAACCCATGAGACAAATAGTAGAGGGGGATACAAAGGTAGAAGTTCTCACAATGGTGGAAGAGGCAGATCAGGAGGATTTGGGAGAAACTCTCACTTTGCTTCCATGAAGTGTTACAATTGTGGGCAATTGGGTCACCCTGCATATAGGTGTCCCGATAAGCCAACATCTTCACAAGGTGAGAAAAGGATTGCTTATGCCCAAGATGAGGACTGTTCTAAACACTCAGAGGTGAGTTTAGATTCAGAGAAAGGAGAGAATCTCATGTTGAGAAGGATCTTGATCAAAGCACCTATAGAGGATGAACACAAACAGAGGAGGGATCTTTTTAGAGTCAAGTGCAAAATACTAGGCAAGGTATGCAAGGTCATCATTGATTCAGGATCCACTGATAATGCCATCTCAGAGGAGGCAGTATAGAAGTTGAACCTCACTAAGATACCTCACGTGTGTCCCTATAAAGTTACTTGTTTGAATAAGGGGCAAAATATATTGGTCAATGAGCAAGTATGGGTTGAGTTTACCATATGGAAGTATCAAGATAGGATACTATGTTATGTGTTACCAATGGATGCATGCCATTTGTTGCTTGGCAGACCATGTCAATATGACAGGGAGGCAGTACACCATGGCAAGGAGAACAAGTACTCATTCAAAAAGAATGGAGTAACTTACAAGATTCGGTCTTTAATAGAAGAATGCACAATGGAGAAGGCAGAATCCCATACACTTTTGATGAGTGGGAAGAAATTCTTAAAAGACATGAAGGAGGAAGAAGGAGTTGGCGATGCTATCATGTTGAAGCCAAAGGAGGAGGAGTCACCTAGTCAGTCACCTATGTCAGCAGAAGTGAAGCAACTGTTAGACCAGTTCAAGGATATTATTTGTGAAGGTACACCATCCACACTACCACCTAAGAGGGCAATCAATCATCAAATAGATTTTGTGCCAGGAGCAACATTGCCTAACAAGGCTACATACAAGATGACATCGGAGTAGAACAAAGAGATAGCAAGGAAAGTTCAAGAGCTCTTGGACCAAGGGTTGATCAGAAAAAGCATAAGCCCATGTGTTGTCCTAGTGGTGTTGGCTCCTAAGAAGGGAGATAAGTGGAGAATGTGTACTAATTCTAGGGCGATAAATAGGATAACTATTAGATATAGGTTTCCTATTCCTAGAATAGAAGATTTAATGGATTGTTTAGGGGGTGCTAAGTATTACTCCAAGATTGATTTAAAAAGTGGCTACTATCAGATTAGGATGAAAGAGGGAGATGAATGGAAGTCAACTTTTAAGACCACAGAGAGGTTATATGAGTGGTTGGTAATGCCATTTGGGCTTACAAATGCACCTAGCACTTTTATGAGGGTGATGAATGAGGTCTTGAAGGACTATATAGGAGTATTTGTGGTAGTCTACTTAGATGATATCCTCATCTTTAGTAAAACAAAAGAGGAACATATGAAGAACATGGAACTTGTGTTGAAGAAACTTCAAGAGGAGAAGCTCACCATAAATCTTGAGAAGAGTGAGTTTATGAAACAAGAGCTAGTCTACCTAGGATTTGTAGTATCTCAAGGGGGCTTGAAGATGGATAAGAGCAAGGTTGAAGCCATTTTCAGTTGGCCTACTCCCAAGACAGGGACTGAAGTCAGAAGTTTCCATGGGTTAGCCCAATTCTATAGGAAGTTTATTAAGAGATTTAGTGAAATCTGTGCACCAGTCCTTGACACCATCAAAGGAGGACTTAAGACAAAGTTTGTGTGGACCAAAGAAGCCAATTCGGGGTTTGAGAGATTGAAAAAGGAAGTAGCTACCCAACCAATACTGTTTTTACCAATTTTTGACAAACTATTCATAGTGGAATGTGATGCAAGCAACATAGCAATGGGTGCAGTCCTAAGCCAAGAAGGCAGGCCAGTGGCATTCTTTAGTGAGAGGCTAAATGAAGAAAATTCTAGATATTCATCCTATGACTTAGAGTTATATGCTTTAGTACAAGCCCTTAAGAAGTGGAGGCACTATTTTTTGCCTAAAGAATTTGTGGTATACACTGATAACTAGGCCTTAAGCTACATAAACACACAAGAGAAGCTCAGTTTGAGGCATATAAAGTGGATGGAGTTTCTGAAATCATATACTTTTACTATCAAGCACAAGAAAGGGGTCAATAACAAAGTTTCAGATGCCCTTAGCAGAAGGTTACTTACCATCCAGGAGATACAGCTACAGAGTATAGGGGTTGAGGGGTTCAAGGATCTTTATGAGGGAGATTCAGATTTCTCAGAGATCTATAAGGTGTGTATTGATTTTGAAAATCACTTCCATAGTGAGTATGCATACTACACTTTACAGAATGGTCTATTGTTTAGAGGGAAACAACTATGTGTTCCAAGAGGTTCCATGAGGGAGAAATTCATCCAAGAAAAGCACAATGGCAGTTTGACTGGACACTTTGGGTTAAACAAGACCCTAGACTTAGTGGAGAGGTTCTATTGGTGGCCTAAAATGCAGAGAGATGTAAGAAGGTATATTGAGCAATGTGGAGTGTGTCAGAAGGCAAAGGGAACATCAACAAATGCAGGTCTTTACCAACCATTTCCCATCCCAAATAGACCATGGGAGTGCATAAGTATGGATTTCATAGTAGGGCTACCTAGGACACCAACTGGTTTGGATAGTGTGTTTGTGGTAGTAGACAGATTCAGTAAGATGAGTCATTTCATCCCATACAAAACAACACATGATGCTAGTCGCATTGCCCATCTATTCTTCAAGGAGGTAGTAAGGATACATGGGTTGCCAATGAGCATAGTTGTGGACAAAGATGTGAAGTTCATGGGACACTTCTGGAAGACTCTTTGGAGGAGGCTAGGAACCAACTTGTCTCATAGTTTTGCATATCATCCTAAAACAGATGGACAAACAAAGGTGATAAATAGGGTACTTGGTAACTTGTTGAGGTGTCTAACTAAAGATTATGGACAAGGATGGGAAAAAGTTATTCCACAGGAAAAATTTGCCTATAATGATAGCACAAACAAGACTACTAGTAAGAGTCCATTTGAAATTGTATATGGGTTACATCCAAGAGGTGTACTTGAGCTAAGAGACCTAAAGGGTTATGAAGGAATCAGTGGTCATGCTGATGATTTTTCTCAATCAATGAGAGAGGTTCATGAGCAAGTAAAAAAGACATTAGTGGAGGCTAATAGGAAGTTGAAAGCTAAAAGAGATGAAGGGAGGATAGATCTACAATTTGAGACAGGTGATTTGGTAATGGTATACTTGAACAAGGGTAGACTACAAAAGGGCATCCCAGGTAAGCTACAGATGAAAAGGATAGGGCCATGCAAAGTGTTGGCTAAATATGGTCAAAATGCCTACAAGGTGGAACTACCCAAGGAGTTGTCCATTTCTCCTATCTTCAATGTGAAAGACTTGGTGAAATATAAAGGACCAAAGATGAATGATGAGCAGTACAGTACTAAGGTGAGTAAGGATGTGGAAGAACTCAAGGTAACGAATTAGATCATCCCACAGGTTGACAAGATTCTAGATTCAAGGGTGAAGAAGAAGACTAGGCACAAGAAATACATGGAGCACCTAGTGAAATGGAGACACCAACCAAAGTCAGAGGCTACCTAGATAGCAGAGAGTGACTTCAAGAAGCATGGTATCAGTGAGGAGTTCTTAACACCACAGGTTCCTTAACTTCCTTGTTGTAGGGGGGAGAATGGTGCAAGAGCACCTTAAGGTCTTTTGAAAGGTCTTAGCAAATTTTGCCTTGTAGGTGGTTCTAGCCAACCACCAAGGTAATAAGGACTATTTTATAAAGTCCCAAGGTTGATTTGGTGTGTGTGTTGTGGAAAGTTTGTTTAGAGTCTTGAGTTTTGTGTATGCTTAGGATATCCTACTAAGTTGTCATAACAAAATCTCCTAAACACTAGGAAGCATTTATGTTGTTGTAAGCCTGACCTAAGGGTCCCAACATGTGGGGATAGGATATATAAGGTCAGAGAAACCCTAACCTGATAGTGGGAAGAGTTTGAAGAGTTGAAAGTACTATTGTACGGATTGTGTCTTGGAAAGAACAAGTTTTCTTGACTGTGTTTTTGAAACAGAGCTTTGATCCAGTCAATTAATGGATTGAAAGGACTGAACTAATGCATTGAATATTTAATTTGTGACATGTAACTACTTTTTGTGGCATTGGTTTAGTTGTTTGGCATGACTGGTTAACAGTTTGTAAATTCTTTGTGTTCAGTTGTTTCACTACCCGGCTCAGGGCCAGTTTTGTAAAAGATGCACCCCACTTGAATTCTCATGGCTGAACTTCCATAGCCTCTTGGAATCAAGTAGGGGACCTTGTATATAGTGTAAATATGGTCTGTGGAGTCTTTTTTTCAAGATAGCTAGTAATTCCATCAAGCTCTAGGCAAGTGCAGGGGCATTCTGGCTAGGTGCTTGAACAGAACAGAAGCAAGAGGGCTTATTTAACGGATTGGTTTGTGCCAATCAATAGTGTATAGGTGTAGGGGTATGTTTCTTGGACATTTGTATGCAAGGAGAAGTGCAGAGGAGGCCATTAAAGCACTTAATGAAGTTAAAGAAACCAGATAGTGTCACATGCCCTAGAAACCCTTGAAAATAGGGGTTTGGTGACATACCTATGTACGGACACCAAGGAGGTCTAAAACCTAGGAAATCTTGGAACCTAGGAGGTCTATAGAGAGAATACCTAAAGATTTTTGGGGTTTGTTAAGGAATTCTTGGATTTATTCCAAGAACACTGGTTTTAGGAGGCCTAATTGACCAAAAAGGCTACAAGGCCTAAAAACAAGGTTTACATGAATTTGATAGACAAATAAAGAAGGAATCCAACAAGATGGATCAGATTGAAGTAAGATCACCCAAGGAATAGTTGGAATACCTATTCCTTGTCCCAAGAATGGCTTGGGGAATGTTGTGGCAAAGTTGAGCCCAAAGGTGCTTAGTAGGGGTGTGAGAGCAAAGGTGAGTGTTTGAAGTTGGTGGAGAGTTCTATAAGGAGATAGGGGTCTTAGGAGTGACCTCTGAGTAGGGTAGAGAATAATACCCTAGTAAGACCAAAGAGAAGGTCTTAGAAAGAGAAAGTGTGCTCTTGAGAGATAGTACTCCCCATCAAGAGAGCATAATAGCAAACCTAAATGTGGTTCAAGAAAATATAGATTTGATAAAAAAATGAGCCTAACATTCCACCCATCTTGCACAATTTGCATCTTTGATGCAAACTGTTGTTGATTTTTTTTGATCCATTGATGCAGACCTAGATAGGTTCCATCGATGAAGAGAAGAGAGGAGACAATTCTATGCAGATGGGTTGTCTTATAAAGAAATCCATGACCTTAAAATTACCAAACAAACCATTTTCCAACATTTCTTTAGCCCCCAAATAAATGAACCAATTCCACCCACTAAAAAATGAATTTCAATTAAATGGTGTAAGCACCAGTAGATAGGTGCAAATTTTTGGGATAGATGGTGGATGGTGATTGATACTCCACCACATGGAAATTGTGAGGTGACCCTTTACTTTTTGAGAAATTTATGGTCTGAGTTTGAGTTGGGTTTAAAACCCAACTATTTTGATATGAGGTCATTTCAGGGAGTTGGCTATGGCACGCCCCAACAAAGATTAGAGAGCACGTGTCGATCCTTAGCGACATGCTCTAATTCCTCTTATTGTTGCTCCTATATCTCCTAGTGTTCCCATTGCATTTCAACAATAGATGATGTTGTCGGCATTAGGAGCATTGAGTTCTCCTTCAGGACATCTCACTCATCAAACTACACACGTGGTGGCCGAAGTGGGCAATAGAGAGCATGGAGGCTCAGGTTATGGGCATACTCAGGCATCCACTTTAGGTGACCCACATGCATCTAGGATGAGGTCATTTATGGATTTACTATATTCTAAGGATCATCCTACACAAACATGTACATGTTTTGAATGGCACATTTTAATTTATTTGAAATGTGTAATATTCATGTAAATAATAACATTAAATTATATATATAATATAATATTAATTCAAGAAGTTTTCGATGTAGATGCAAGATCAAATTATGCTTTAATCTCAATATGATCATGTCTATTTTTTTAGTGTTATAGAATTAGGCTCACCTTCTAGTCAGGTAAACCAATATATATTTAATTTATGTGGGAAAATCTAATTTAATTTTAATTTGTACACATGTGTGAAATGATATATTGTATCTAGATGCAAGGAGATCATGTAAAACTAATGACTGACCAACCACAAGTTGTGGTGAGTTCTCCCTAGTCATTGTCAGCTATTATGCATGGGCCATCTCAGATGCGTGCTTTCAAAAGTTTGTTAAGTTTAAAATAAATACACATCATATCTAATTTAATTTGAATTTGTACACACATGTGAATTATATATAAATTATTGTATCTATATGCAGAGAGTTCATGTGATACCCATGGAGAGCGCACTTGATTCATCATCGGATTTTATGCATGGGAAATCTCAGGTGTGTGATCATGAGGTCACATCATTTGAGGTCGTAAACTTTACTAAATCTCTTATACAATTTTAGGTCTTTTAAATATATATATTTGAGGTTCTAACCTATTATTTTCTTTAATTGAATATGTAGGAATTAGTAGATCAAGCATTTGGACCTCCTCAATTGACAATTATACTACCTATTGAAAAAAATGTGCCAATAGATACACATGATCAAATGATAATTTGTGCATACTAAAAATCATTTTTACTATATTTACTATATATCTAATTAAATTTATTTTTATCAAGTTTATATGTTAAATTAAATCAAAATTTCTAAATAACTATCTAATTTCAAGTTTCTTGTACTCTTCTGCATCACGATATAGGTAAATCTAGTCCATGTGGAGTAAAGAGGAGACTTGATTTGACTGATCACCCTGATAGTTAGATGGTTTTATTTTATGGACTATAGATCTAGTTTTATTTATATATGTGCTAGACTTGACATATACATTTTGAACATGTTATTTCATGGACCATTTCACATACATTATATCGATTAATATGATCATGTTTGTGTTTATTTGTATTAGTTGAATTTAATATGATGATTATATGCACTCAATTATGATCATGTTATGTTCATTTTGATGATTATATGAACTCATGTATGCATATATATTTGATCTAATTTTCAAGTAATATGCACTATATAAATTCTTATCTAGAATCAAATTTCATATATATTTACATGTCATTGTTGAATTAAGTTTAGACATGTCTTAAAATGATTAAATTTCAAATTTAAATAATTTATCACATGATTAGGTGACAAATTAAAACATTGCTTAAATAGTTTAGATCATATTCATAATAAAGTAAGGGCGGGTAATTTTAACTATTTTCCAATTCTAGCAAATATTTGAATCACTAAAAAAAAATCTATCTCCTTGTATGTATAAAATGTATAATCTATACAATTGAAAAATTATATAAAATATGGTAAATATAAGACACGATTTTTATGATAAAATTGGAACACGATATTTAAAAAGTGACTAATAAGTTCATTGAAGTTCATACATCGAACAAATATATATAATGTATATTGATGTTTAATACAAATATATAACATGATGAAAGATGTGTGCATGCAAATACAATTAAATTTTATCAACTTTTAGTTCAAGACCACAAATTGATATTTACATAATCTATATAATAATATTTTTTTTTACAGTGACAATCACATGGTAGAACGACTTGATGAGAACTTGCAAAAATAATTAATGTAAGTAAAGTAACTATATTTTTTATGATTCATTTAACTAAATAATTCATGCAAGAAAATAACAATACATACTAAAAGCTAGAAAATTGGATCTTACAAATTCAAGTGATGTTTGCAATAAGATGGATTAAGTGGACCTAAGAGGATATAGCTTAAGGGGTCCTAAGAGAATGCCTTAAGGGGATTTAAGAGAATGAATTAAAGGGATGCAAGAGGGTGGATTAAGGGGAGTTAAGAGAATGACCTAAAGGGATGCAAGAGGGTGGATTAAGGGGATGCATCTCATGAACCCTAGGATATGGCTTAATGGGTCCTGAGAGGATGGCTTAAGGGAATTAAGAGAGTGAATTAAGGTATGCAAGAGATAGGATTAAGGGGATGTAAGAGGATATGACTTAAGGGTCCTTTAAGAGGATGGATTAAGGGGAGCTAAGAGATTAACCCTAAATGCTTAACCCGTATAGATTTTTTATTCTAAGCATCTCATGAACCCTAGGCCCTAAAGCCTAGGAGATGAAACCTAAAACCTTAACCCTAGGACCTAAATCCTATGAGATGAACCCTAAATCCTAGGAGATGAACCCTAAATCCTTAACCCATATAGATTTTTTATTCTAAGAATCTCATGAACCCTATGATAAGAAGATCCTAAACCCTTAACCCTAGGACCTAAAGCCTAGGAGATGAACCCTAAATAATTAACCCATATAGATTTATTATTCTAAGCATATCATGAACCCTAGGATATGAAGATTATAAACTTCTAACCCTAGGACCTAAAGCCTAGGAGATAAACCCTAAACCCTTAACCATATGACTTAAAGCCCAGGAGATGAACCCTAAACCCTTAACCCGTATATATTTGTTATTCTAAGCATCTAATGAACCCTAGAAATCTTAAACCCTTAACCTTAGGACCTAAAGCCTAGGAGATGAATTCTAAACCCTTAACCCATATAGATTTTTTATTCTAAGAATCTCATGAACCCTAGAAATACTAAACCCTTAACCCTAGGACCTAAAGCCTGGGAGATGAACCCTAAACTATTAACCGATATAGATTTGTTATTATAAGCATCTCCTGAACCCTAGAAACCCTAAACCCTAAACCATAACCCATATAGATTTTTTATTCTAAGCATCTTGGACCTAAAGCCTATGAGAAATACTAAACACTTAACCCTAGGACCTAAAGCCTGGGAGATGAACCCTAAACTCTTAACCGATATAGATTTGTTATTATAAGCATCTCTTGAACCCTAGAAACCCTAAATCATAGGACCTAAAGCCTATGAGATGGACCCTAAACCATAACCCATATAGATTTGTTATTCTAAGCATCTCGTGAACCCTAGAAATCCTAAACCCTTAACTATAGGACCTAAACCCTTAACCCATATTAGATTTGTTATTCTAAGGTTCTAAGCATCTTGTGAACCCTATAAACCCTAAACCATAGGACCTAAAGCCTAGGAGATTAACCCTAAACCATTAACCCATATAGATTTGTTATTATAAACATCTCATGAACCTTATAAATCTTGGACCCTTAACCATAGGACTTAAAGCCTAGGAGATGAATCCTAAACCCTTAACCCATATAGGTTTATTATTCTAATCATCTCATGAACCCTATAAATCCTAAACCTTAACCATAGGACTTAAAACCTAGAATATGAACCCTAAAACCTTAACCCATATAGATTTGTTATTCTAAGCATATCATGAACCCTATAAACCCTAAACCCTAAACCCATATAGATTTTTAATTCTAAGCATCTCATGAACCTTATAAATCACGAACCCTTAACCATAGGACTTAAAGCCTAGGAGATGAACCCTAAACCATTAACCCATATAGATTTTTTATTTTAAGCATCTTATGAACCCTAGAAACCCTAAAACCTAAACCATAGGACCTAAATCCTATGAGATGAACCCTAAACCATTAACCCATATATATTTGTTATGCTAAGCATCTCATGAACCCTAGAAATCTTAAACCCTTAACCATAGGACCTGAACCCTTAACCCATATTAGATTTGTTATTATAAGGTTCTAAACATCTTGTGAACTCTATAAACCCTAAACCCTAAACCATAGGACCTAAAGCCTAGGAGATGAACCCTAAACCCTTAACCCATATAGATTTCTTATTCTAAGTATCTCATGAACCCTATGAATCTTGAACCATTAACCATGGGACTTAAAGACCGAGAGATGAATCCTAAACCCTTAACCCATATAGATTTATTATTCTAAGCATGTCATGAACCCTATAAATCATAAACCCTTAACCATAGGACCTAAAGCCTAGGGTATGAATCCTAAACTCTTAACCCATATATATTTATTTTTCTAAGCATATCATGAACCTTAGAAATCCTAAACCCTTAACCCTAGGATGTAAAGCCTAGGAGATGAACCCTAAAACTTTCACCCATATAGATTTTTAATTCTAATCATTTAACGAACCCTAGAAATCCTAAACCCTTAACCCTGGGACCTAAAGCCTAGGATATGAACCCTAAATCCTTAACCCATATAGATTTATCATTCTAAGCATCTCATGAACCCTAGGATATGAAGATCCTAAACCGTTAACCCTAGGACCTAAAGCCTAGGAGATGAACTCTAAACCCTTAACCCATATAGATTTTTTATTCTAAGCATCTCATGAACCCTAGAAATCCTAAAACCTTAACTGTAGGACCTAAAGCCTAGGAGATAAATCCTAAACCCTTAACCTATGTCGATTTTTTATTATAAGAATCTCATGAACCCTAGAAATCCTAAACCCTTAACCCTAGGACCTAAATCCTAGGAGATATAAGAGGATGTATTAAGGGTAGATTAGAGGATATGGCTTAAGGGGTACTAAGAGGATGGATAAAGGGGAATCAAGAGAGTGACTTAAAAGGATCCAAAAGGATGGATTAAGGGTAAATAAGAGGATATGGATTAATGGTTCCTAAGAGGATGGATTAAGGGTAGTTAAGAGAGTGACTTAAGGGGATTCAAGATGATGGATTAAGGGTAGATACGAGGATATAGCTTAAGGGGTCCTAAGAGGATGGCTTAAGGGGAGTTAAGAGAGTGACTTAAGGAGATGCAAGAGGATAAATTAAGGGTAGATACGAGGATATGGATTAAGGGTTCCTAAGAGGATGGCTTAAGGGGAGTTGAGAGAGTGACTTAAGGGGATGCAAGAAGATGGATTAAGGGTAGATATATGAGGATATGGATTAAGGGGTACTAAGAGGATGACTTAAGGAAAGTTAAGAGTGTGACTTAAGGGGATGCAAGATGATGGATTAAGGGTAGATAAGAGGATATGGATGAAGAGGTCCTAAGAGGATGGCTTAAGGGGAATTAATAGAGAGACTTGAGGGGATGCAAGAGGATGGATTAAGGGTAGATATACGAGGATATGGCTTAAGGGGTACTAAGAGGATGACTTAAGGGGAGTTAAGAGAGTGACTTAAGAGGATGAAAGGTGATGGATTAAGGGTAGATAAGAGGATATGGATTAAGGGGTCCTAAAAGGATGGCTTAAGGGGAATTAAGAGAGTGAATTAAGGGGATGCAATAAGTTGTATTAAGGGTAGATAAGAGGATGTATTAAGGGGTCATAAGAGAATGGCTTAAGGGGATATGAAATAAAATAAACTTTTTATAAAATGATAATGAATTATTTAGTTTTATATTTATACTATCAATTAAATGTATCTAGAAATATATATAGATAGCTATCTCTAGATTCAAATTCCATTGTAATATATATGCATGTCCTCTCTTTTTTGTAATGCATCTAGTTTTGGGAGACCTAAAACAAAAAAATGATATAAAATTATAATTAGAAAATGACTAAAGACAAATATATATATATAGACATGTATATGTGATAAATTTTTAACTATATATAGGCTATCGATTAAATATATATACAACTATATACTTACCTATATTTATTTACTCTATTGTACCATCTGCATCCTCTCTTTTTTGTAATGCATCTATGATTGTCTCATGATCATCCATTGAAAGTTTCCATAACACTTTATTAGCAAACCTCCCTTGATATCTAAATAGTTTTATATTGGTTGCCAAAATCAATTGTGAATAATGCATAATCTTCTTGTGTCTTTCATAATCTTCAAATGCAGGAAAGCCATTCTTTCTTATCAGATATTTTTGAAGCCAAGTGCCAACAACAACCACATAAACAGTTGGATACTCAAAGCTATCATCATCCGCTCTAGGATGTACCAACTTATGTTTTCTCGCAACATATCTAGCCAACCAATACTTTGTCTCATGTTCATTCCCCTCAGGTGCAACAACAACATACACATTTCCTACAAAAATAAATCAATAAAGAGTGACATATAAACATGCACACATATAAAATTCAATTCAATTTAATATACCTTCTTTACAAGGTCTGAAACACGATCATAATCATCTGATGTGAACACTTGATTAACATATTTAGGTACAATCTTATCTTTAAATTATTTAATAAATGCATGCACACTAAATTTTTCCACAATTAGCTCACAACGTTTTCCAAATTTTCCATCTTTTAAAGAATACTCAATATTTTTAAATTTGTTAACATCCACTAATTGTTGTCTGAATTCATATAAACTACTTTCATGCATTCATTCTCCTAACAACAAAAATTTACCACATCTATCGCACTATCCAAAAATACATGCTTTTAAATAAAATAAGTTTCCATTAGAGGGTTCACAAAACAAACATGCTATAAAATCTTTGATTGTTTCGGGTGGCTTATTAATGCTACAAATTTCCTACATAATTTGGTTAGCATGCAAAGTAGAACGTACATATCAAAAAATATCATAATAATAACAAAATTGTACATGAGTCTTACAACAACAAGAGATTTGTTGTTTATTAATTCTAACATACCAAGTTTTACTTTTTTTGCTTTGACTTATGCTAATATTAAATGGTAAGATTGAATCATCTAAAAAAAATTATATAATTTTGTTTGAGTCTTATCTAAGAGATGCTCTGGATGAGGGTCACAAATTTTGGATCCCACCCTTAATTTTAAAGCATCTCTAATATTAGGTGATACTCTTGTATTATCATGCCAATAATTTTTTATTAAAGATTTGATTTCATTAGTTAATTTTGTGTCTGACCTTGGGAGTCTACCACTAAAACTCCAACATTGATTAACTGGATCTTTTTCAATACTTTCTCTTCTTTTAGTAGCTCTTATCAAAGTTTTAGGATTTACTTTTATATATTTACTAATCTTAACATTCTTTTTATTTGAAGTTGATTTATTAATTAGAGTAGTTGTTATTGCACAATGAGTTGCATTTTTATCTTTAGATTGACTTTTCTTTCCTATAGAATCAATAACATCAGCAACACTAGATATGACTTGTTCTACTAAATCATCTTTCTTTTTTGGTTTTACAAAAATGCCTAATTTTTTCATCACTTTTCTCATTTTTCACATTTTCATCAATTGCATCAAGAGTTGACATTGAAATCCTAATTTATTTCTATAAAGAAAGATTTTTTATATTCTATTTCCATGAATTCTCATTTGTCTCCAAGAAACTTTACCAAGAAGTTTATCTAGCACATCTCTTTCAATTGTTAAAAAACATTTTTATTTTCATTCATACAAGGGGTTTCATTTTCATTCACTCAAGGGGTTTCATTTTCATTTTCAAACATAAAAGGGATTTCATTCTCATTTTCATCAATATGAGGGATTTCATTCTCATTTGCATTCATATAAGATATTTCATCATTATTTTGTTTTTGCGTTGTTTCAAAACTAGAATTATTGGTACCATCAATGGTGTATCCAACTTCATCTATATAACTAAGATCAATATTATCAAGACTTGGGTTTGAAGACATACCTAGATAAATTGTTTGAATTGGTGCATTTTCCATATCATTGGGAGGTGGATTTGAAGACATACCCGAAATTATTTCCATAGGAGATATTTCCATATCATTCAAAGTTGAAGTTGAAGGCATAGTTGGATTTGTCTCCATAATTGCATTTTCTTCCATATTCACCATCTCCACATTTGCATCATCTACATTCATCTCACCCTTCATGGTTTCCTCTTCAACATTCATGGACCTAGATGCTTCCAAATTTTTCATTTGGTGAATCCTTTCTCTTCTATCCCTTTGTCTTTTTGCCTCCATTTCTCTATTTGCTTGAATTTCTTCGATTGTCATTGACTTTCTACATTTTTTTCTTTGCCTTTGCTTTGATCCCATGATTATTAAACCCCCTTTGATAACAAAAAAAATGATTCTTAACCTATTTTCCAATTGCTACCTCCTTCAAATATTAAAATAAAACTATATAGTATGAAGATCCTTTCTTCTATAAACTTTGAAGTACAAAAACATCATGAATACATCCAAAAGTTCTCTTTTTCCAAATCTTTTTGTAAAATGTTCTTGTACTTGATTCCACTTCAGAAAATTCAACCTACACTCATCTCTTCCAAAAATTTGAATAGAATATGCCCTGTTAAGAGATTGCACAAGACAACATTGAAATAAAAAATGTAGAAAATGGTGCTTTTAGACCGTACTACAGAAAATGAATGTTGCAAAAAAAATGTGCTCTATCAGTTTTTTTTAAATTGGGAAAAAACGATTGAATAAGAAACACATACATGTTAAAAAATGCATACATGTTCTATTTTAGGAACACATATGTATTATATAACACGTACACGTATATAATACGCACGTGTTTTGTTTAAATAACGCGTACACGTTTTTAAAATTTTAAATCCCAATCCACATGCTGCCTTAATTTTAGGCTCAGGAAAGGTTTGACAACCCAACCCTCAGCCTTTGACCTGTAACTAAAAAACTAAGGCAAGTTCAAGAGAAATGTCCAATTTTGGCAATATGGTTGATGGACTTTTTTCTAAATCAATCTACAAAATTAAAACCCATTAGAGAACATGATGTCTATTTTGAAAATATATGTTTTTTGTTAAGATTGGATTGTATTTGTTATTTTTAATTAATTTCTAAGCAAACTAGTCCATAAACTTGAAATATCAATTTTTTTTTGTTTTTTCATAACTTTTTTTTGGTTAATTTTCTTGTTAAAAAATTTATATGGCATCAATCTTCAGACAATTCTCTACACAATGAAAAAAAAAGATTTAGTTTAGGTCCAATTATGCTATCCGTACATGTTGATTTTTAAAAACAACAATTAAGGCCAATAAAAATTTAATAAATTTTTTTTTTTTAAAATATCCTCATCAATCTTCATGTTGTTAGCTATCTTTCCCAAAAAGGAATTCGCAAAATACTTTTATTTGGGTCAAAAGTGGTGTTCGTACACATGCATGGTATGGTAAAAAAAATGATTTTTAAAAAGTGGTTTTTATACATCCCTAACAAAATTTAATTTATATCATCTGGTTATTTGAATTAATTACATATTTGGAAACTAGATTCAAAATTTTTAATTTCATATTACTAAATTGTTTTAAGATTCATTGTGTAAGTGCCTCAAATTTTCAGTCCAAGTGTAACAAATTCTGAAAACAGAAAAAACACTTCCACTTTTTGAGCTTTTTGTGGACCCAACTTCTTGCATCAACCCTTCTTGGATGAGTCATGACGACTTGGATATCTTGGAGAAGCATTCTTATTCCCCACTCTTGGTCTACTCAACAGTTTAATTGAGAGATATTCCCCATTTTTCCTTTCAAGTGTATTATAATTTATGCTTATCTTTCATAGATATGGATCTCAAGCCATGGACACATGAGTAGTTTTGGAGGATTCATTTTGAGAGATATTTGGTATTTTTTATCTCCTAGAATATATGAGTTGATATTATGATTACATTATGAGGATCTTAGGAGATGGTTTATGGGTTGATTTCCTTCTTTGGGAATGGTTACATTGAGTTTGATCTTCTTATTTTGAGCGGCTTACATCCATGTTAGTTACATCCTACATATGTTATGTTTGATCTTGGTGATTGAACAGATGGGTGTTGTTATGGATTTTATTTTGGGGTGTTGTGGAACAGATCACACTTGACATAGTTAACATTTAAAGGTGTATGTAGAAGGACTTTATACATGTGTATGATATGCAATGTTTCTTTCTTTGATCTTGGTTATCTTCTTGGATGTTTGGTTTCACATTACATTGGTTTGGATGTTTGGTTGGAGCTATTGTGATCACCAACTTGTTGTCACATGTTTTAACTTATTTTCTTGGGTTATAACATGGAGTTTCCTTTATCTCTTTCCTTTGTTGGGAGTGGTGAACATGGGAGAGTTATGGAGACTTGTGGGGAGATTTGTTCTTACAATTTATTTATTTACAAGTTTTGCATATCATTGTGGATGTTCCTTGGTACTACATGATGTTGTTTACACCTTCTATGTGATTCTATTGGTAGACTTGGTATGTCTTGATAATTTTCATGTTTTCATTACCCATGCAGTGGGAGCTCTTGGATATGTATGTCATTCTTTGACAGGTTTGCACATGGAGCTTGTGATTGCAGTTTATGGGTGTATATGTTGATGACTTGAGTTTACTATGTTTTGTATACCTTGGACATATGGATATTTGGATGTGTTAGCACTTGTTTTGGGTGTTATTTCAGCTATGGTTAGTATATCTTGTAAGCTACTAGTGCATATTGATACCTTTGAATTGAGTGTTTATGTTTGGGATATCAGTTGAGGCGGGACTTATGCTTCGTTATGGCAAATTGTGTGGCTTTTCTTTGGATGGTTTCTTATCTTTGTGCATTGGCATGATGGAGGATGAGAGAATTTGTGTTTGGTATGGTGGTTACCTTGTTTCATTTTACAACTATCTTATTGGAGCACATGGATCACTTTGATTCCTTGATGGTATATGTGGCTATAGGGGTTGTTCCCTTGTTCATGTTTTCAGGTTACTTGTTACCCCTTATGCAATCTATATAAAAAGTGGGAGGATGTTATGAATTTTTGTTGTACACCTTGCATAATGTTTATAATCTTTAATTTATCATTATTTGTGTGGTGCACCTAGGGGGCCTAGAAGTATGTGCATCACTAGGAGTTAACATTCTTGGGGCCACTTTATGTTATGTGTAACATTGGGACATAATGTAAGTTGTAAAAAATTATTTATTTAATATTGGGGAAAATCATTTAATAAATTACCCAATATTAAATGTGGGGTAATGGTTTTATAATCTCATGGTTTTAGTCATATGGTTTTATGCACTACCACTTGGTGGTTTTGTGTGAGCTTGTTTCTATAAAAGAAAACATAAGGGTAGTTGTCTAAGGTTAGCTTATTGAGGTTTTGAGTTTTATTTTGAAGAGTGCATTTGTGAAGCATGGCATGGGATGTGTGGTTACATGCTTGAACACATGGAGTATTCATTGGAGAGGCTTGATGTTTCAGAGGTGTTCATGGAGGCTTTGAAGATGTATTGTAATGTTTATTTCTAAATAATACATGAGTCATGTATGCTTTTGGAGGCTAGGTTTTTTCCTTTGAGGGTTTTCCCAGGGTATATATCGTGTCACTCTTTCATGGGTATGTTGTTTATTCTCTTGCATATGGATTCAAAGTACTTATCTACATTGATTTCTCTTTTGGGTTATGTGGAAATTATCATTAGATGGCTGCAAGTTTCCTTCCAATTTTACCAATTTAATAAGACTCACAATTTTGATCTACACCAATTGATCACAAAAAAATTATTCCAAGAGAGGAATGTTATTAGCAATCAAATTCAAGAGAAACCTGGTTGGAGGAGGGTGACATGAACACCAATTTTTTTCATAATTCAATGAAAATAAAGTGAAACTAGAATAAAATACCTCAAATTATTACAAAAAATGGAAGGATGTTGGTTGATAACAAGGAAATCGTGAATGAAGTAGTTAATTTCTTAAATTATTACAAAAAATGGAACGATGTTGGTTGATAACGAGAAAAACATGAAGGAAGTAGTTAATTTCTTCACCAACCTGCTAACAAATGAAAGCAATGTAGAGATGTTATAAAAAATACATTTGGTGGACATTGGACCTTGTATAGAAGACGTGGAAAATGAATATCTCTCAGGCCTAATATCCTTGGAAGAAGTTAAAACTAATCTCTTCCAAATGCATCTCGATAAGGCACTAGGAGCTAACGGGTTTCCACCTCTATTCTTCTAAGAATGTTGGGAATTTATGGGTACAAATTTACAAAAAATTGTGGAGAATCCAAGAAATCATGCAAGATCCTCAAAGATATAAACAACACAAATATATCTTTAATTCCACAGAAGATGAACTACACAACCTTTGTGGGCTTCAGACTAATATCCTTATGCAACACAATATATAAGATCATTGTGAAGGTAATGACGAATCGGTTGAAACAAATACTCCTAAAGGTAGTCTCTCAAGAACAAAGTGGTTTTGTCCCAAGGAGAAACATACCATATAGAATCATAGTGGCACAGGAGGAAATCCATTCAATCAATAAAATAAATAAGAAATCAATGATATTAAAATCGGACATAATTAAAGCCTACGATAAGGTAAGTTGGAGATTCTTATTGAAATTTATGGAAAGGCTTGGCTTCGATAAAAAATGGCTTAAATGGAAATTTGGATGTATTTCCACCCCAAGGTTTTATATCCTTATCAATGGTACTCCAACATTTTTTTTGAAGGAACAAGGGGAATAAGGCAAGGTGACCCACTATCCCCTTTTCTTTTCATCATCATGGTTGACTAGTGCAGTCATAGAAGGAGGGTTCAAAAAGAACAATCCAATCCGTACAACTTAGAGTCAACATAACATAAATGACACAAAAAGTATTCTATAAATATGTATCTTTATTGAATTGGCAATCTTACATGCAAAATATGCCTCATGGGTGAATAACCAGGGCTCACAAGCCTACCGCAAGGGCATTCAACATTACAATTGGCCAAAGGCCTTATTACAGTCTAAAGATTGGAAATCCTGAATTATGAACTTGAATCTAACAACTATTGAATTAAATACTTTATTATGAATTACAAGTGATTATAAATATGATTATCCAGTTCCAACAAAGGTCCGCGTTGACTACAAGGGTTTGTAAAACCCGATAGATGATCAATGTGAAAGTCGGCCTCAAAACATGAAAGATAATTCTTCACAAATGAAATGAATTATGAATCTCCAAGATAGATCCCATTGGACCCAAAATGCTTGTATGATACTCTATTAAGCTTTGCATGCACTGGAATAGGTCTGAACTAAGAAATCTAGACCAGGTCGCCCCCAAATGCTCTAATTGGAAATTATAGTGAAATTTGAGACTGACAACTTTCGATAGACAAATACAAATAATCTAAAATTTGGATATGCTGTAGATGACTTCATGTCGATGCTATATCTTGATTTGTGAGTTGAGAAACAATAATGGTATGAAATGTGAAATGAAATGTTGAAAATGTGGCTACAATCTGAAATGCAAGAAAATGAATGTTTGTGGTTGATACAAGATTGCTTTACAACTAGGAATGCTCCTACATCACAGTCACTCTAAGCTAAATAATTTGCAAGATGGTGAACATTGCACATTGAAAATACATTAAAATAAAAAATGAGCTCCATTCCCTATCTATGGTGTTCCCGAGAATGAGGAAACAATGGTCACCAAGGAAACATTGGAATATTACACCAAGTGTTCAAGACATCAAATAAACAATCATAAATTAAAAAAAATCTTCTTCAACGCCAAAAATTCAGTTCAACAACGGATCGTCTTGACGTCAGGATTCACTGTTAATACCCTCCCAATTTAATAATTGGGGATTCCAATATTTAATGGAGCAATCAAACCCTCACACTAGACCATAAAAAAAAAGAAATCAAAAATATGGAAAGGGCGGTGGCTAACACTAGCAAGCAAAATCACTATGATCAAAATCATTCTAGCAGTCATAATGATATGCATGCTTTCATGCATGGAATTAAGCATGAAGGCAAGAAGAGACCTCAAAAGCATACAAAGAATATTCTTATGGGAAGGATTGAACAAGATAAAAAGGATTCCCCTCATAGGATGGGATCAAGTAACACAAAACAAACTATCACAAGGGGCAACAATCAAAGACACAAGGAAGCATAAATTGACTTGGGGGAAAAATTGATGTAGAAAATGTTTGAAAATCCAACTGCACTATGGTGTAGAATCCTACGAAGCAAGTAACTCAACAACCAGGATCCAAAACAAATTCTTACAATCGTGAATCCTCCTTAGGGATCACAAATTTGGAACTTAATGATCAAGTGTAGAATATTGATTGAATTCATCTTACCTGACACGTTAACAATGAGGAAATCAAATCCTTGTGGTATGATTCATAGAATGAGTATCCTACAATGAAAAATATTCCTAACATTGAGGAGCACATCTAATCAATGACTGAGAGAATGGGGGATAAATTCACAAACTATATAAATCCCTAAAATTCCAATGATGTTAGGACAATTTTTTGGAAACCGATCGAATTCATCCTACACACATCAACAAAAATGTCTCCAAGGAGTTGGAAACACAAAAAGTATTAGTCTCAGAGAAAGATGATACGCTATTATGGTGTGGTGTGAAATATGGAAAATATTCAATGAAATTGGGTTATCAAATATAGGAAAGTGAACAACAGAACATGAAGTGGCCAGTAGATCTTTGTTGGGGGTCAAATGTGTTACCAAAAGTAGATTTTTTCACTTGGGTTGTACTCCATAATCATATTCTAACAAGAGACCACCTTACAAAGTTAAACTTTGTTGGTCCACTGATTTGTTAGCATTAGTTTCCTCTATAAATAATGGTTAGCAGTTTCATGCAATAATCTAACTTAAGAAAACATCATTATTTCTTTTCATGCGACAAGCAAACAACAATTAAGTTTGCTTTCACCGCCTCTTATCACCGTAGGAGCAAACAATAGTTAATTTTGATTTCATCACCTCTTATCACTATAGGAGCAAACAATAGTTAAGTTTTATTTCACCGTAATTTTTATTTCTACGGTAGTTCTTATGAATCTTCTTTATGCAGTTTTACTATTGAGGAAATATATAACTCTAATTCTATTCTTTGCTCTGTTCATTTTATCTGTTTTAATATGAAAGTTTTTCTTGCTTTTCCAGCTAGATCGTTAATTCATTTTTCAAGTTCAACTACAATTTTACATGGTATCAGAGCTTAAGGGAGCTAGGAAGAAGGAGAATATTTTTTTTTTGTAGATATTGAAGATTAGAGTTGTTGAAAAGAATGGAATTTCTAGCCTCTGTGAATCTCTCACCATATAACTATTACAAATGGAAGCCAAAGATTCTTCTTCAACTTAGAAGTAGAGGCTTATATCGAATAGTCATGGAAACAAAGATTGAATTGAATTTTACAATTGAAAAATCCAAATATTTCAACTGCACGGATGGGGCCTTCAACCTCCTATGCTTATCCATGTCTCCATAATTGTTGTTTCATGTTGAAGCATGCAAAAATTCAAACGAGGTTTGGACTATGCTGGAGACTCTTTTTGGGAAGCAAGATGAGATGAGGGATCACATCCTTGAAAATGAGCTCAACTTATTAGATCCGAGAAAATTTGAAAATATTCAAGACTTTTTCAAAAAAATTGAGGCCTTATTACTCCATCTAAAAGGATGTGGAATCAACAAATCTCAAGAAGAAAGCAAATTATATCTTGCTATTTTTTTAAAATTGGGTCCAAAATATGTTCTATTTGTCTCCACTTTTCACACAATCAGGCTTACAATAGGAGAAAATTGGAAGATTCCCACACTCGATGCCTTTATTGAGTCCCTGATACATGAGAAAGATAACCTCATAAAAATGGGTACATTAAAAAACTCCATTAAAGCTCATACTCTTACTGTGCAAGCAAGTGGGAAGAATAGTTCAAAACCCAATTAGCAATCCAAAGGCAAAGGGAAGAAGGAATCAGATCCAAGAATGGGAGACAATCTCAAACCTCTTGATGAATCTTCCAACTTGAAAGAAAAGAAGGACAAAAAGAGAAAATTAAAGTGCAGCTATTGCAACCATGGTTACCATATGAAATCATTGTGCATGAAGAAGACCATTGATCTCATGGCGCAGACACTTCAACAAAATAACCATGGTAACTTTATTCTAAAAAATGCCAAGAAGTAGGAAGAAAAGGCACCAAAAACAAGAGGTAATGCACCTGCATTAATTTCTATTAATTATTCTCCTAATGCATGGATCATATACTCTGGAGCTTCACACCACATGGAAGCTACAAAAGATGTTCTCTAATCTTTGGAACCATATGAAGTTCCTCTTATTCTCATGGGAGATGACTCTCTTGTAGAGGCAACTAGAAAAGGGAGGGTAGAGCTTAGAATTGGAAGTTTTGAGAATGTCCTGCACATTCCAAATATTTCTGTCAATCTTCTCTCTATTTATCAAATTACATATATTTGCATTAGAAGGAGAGTTGAATTCACCCCAAATGCGGTGAGCATATTTTAAATGCAAGATAACTCCAAACTTGTTGTTGGTAAGGCAAATCATCAGTCTCATTTTTATACTTTTTTTTACTTTATTACTAAATCAGATTCCACTTTACTACTAACACATGCAAATGATGAAAGTATAATTTGACGTGAAATATTTGGTCATTTAAACTTTAGATACATGCAGAAAAATTAGCAAACAGGGGACGGTGAAAGGCTTGCCTACCATAGAATTTTCCAATGGAATATGTGAAGGTTGTGCTCTTGGAAATCATCCACAAGAAAAGTTTCCAGAGGGGAATGCATGGAGAGCCTCTTCTCCTTTAGAGCTTGTTCATAGTGATCTTATGGGCCCATTTCCTGAACCTTCCATGAGCCAAGCCAAATATGTGATAACATTCATTGATGATTGCACATGATATACATGGGTGTATTTTCTCAAATTCAAGTTTGAAGTGTTTGAGCATATCAATGTTTTCAAAGCTCATGCAAAGAAGTAGTCTAGGAAAATGATCAAGATTCTCCTCATAGATAATGGGGGGATTATGTCAACAACAATGTCTGACATCTTTGTGATGAATCAGGAATACAGTTACAAAACATAGTTCCTTACACTCTGCAACAAAATGGGGTAGCTAAGAGGAAGAACCAATCTTTGAAAGAGATGTCCAGTTGTATGTTACATGCAAGGTCCCTTCTCTCCAAATTGTGGGCTGAAGCAATCAACTATGCTTCATACATAAAAAATATAGATCTCCTCATAAATCTGTCATAGGAAAAACACCTTTAGAAGCATGGAGTGGCATGCAACCAAAAGTCACACATTTCTTCATTTTTGGATCACGTGCATGGGCTTGTATTCCTACAGACAAGAGGAAGGCTTTGGAGCCTCAAAGAAGAGAATGCATCTTCGTTGGACATCTAGATGGTGTAAAGGGATACATAATCTAGATCTTTCAACAAATACTCTCTTCATTGAGAGAAGTGTCTACTTTGAAGAAATTTCCCCACATACATCTTAGGATAAACATGCCACTAGCTCAGTGTTTCCTCCTCTTACAGATTTCAGAGAAGATACATGCAATCATTCAGATATGATTTTAGATATTTCTAAATTTGATTCAGAGAAAGATGAGCATGCATGTGCCAATCCACAACCAAATCTTGATTGGGCTTCTAATGATGATTCAATTTCCCCTATGATAAATCAAAGAACAAGGAGCTTAAGCGAGATATATGAAGCCCCTCATGCACTCTCAGCTACCGAACCCATCATGACATTGTATTCCTATGTGGCTCTAGCATATGATCCTTATAATTATGCATAAGCTACAGGGAATCCTCTTTGTGAAGCTTCCATGGAGGAGGAGTACAACTCACTCATAGAAAACCAAACTTGGGACCTAGTTTCACTTCCTTCCAACCACAAGCTTGTTAGATGTAAGTGGGTCTATAGAAAAAATAAAGTAGCAAATGGACATGTGAGTAGATACAAAGCAAGTTTATTAGCCAAATGATTTCAACAAGTTCATGGCATTGATTATGATGAGACTTTTTCTCTAGTAGCAAAAATGGACTCCATTCGGATGGATCTTACCATTACAACAGCAAATAGGTTGGAGTTTCACCACATGGATGTGAAGAACGTATTTCTTCATGATGATCTCAAGGAATAAATCTACATGGAGCAACTGCAAGGACACGTACACAATTCATCTTTAGTATGCAGAATCAAGAAGGCACTCTATGGCCTCAAGCAGACACCTAGAGCTTGGTATGCTAAATTGGACTCTTATCTACTATCTCAGAATTTTATGTGATGCAAATCTGATCCAAATGTTTATATGAAGAGAAAAACTAGCTCTTTTTTTATCATAGTGCTCTATGTAGATGATCTACTAACAATAGGTAGTTCAACCACAACCATTGTTGAAATTAAATTTGCTTTGCATGATAGATTTTCCATGACAAACATGGGTCTCCTACACTTTTACCTTGGACTTGAAATCAGCCATAATGAATCAAGAATCAATGTTGCTCAATCCAAGTATTTGAGAGATCTTCTAGTTTGGTTTCGCATGGCTGACTGCAAGCCAGTAGCCACACCCTTCTTATCGGGGGTAAATCTTGAGGATGGAAAAGATACAACACTAGTTGATTGCACACAGTTGCGTCAGCTTGTGGGGAGTCTTCTTTATCTCACTTAGTCTCATCTAGATCTCTCATATGCAGTGCAAGAGCCACATGAGCTACATTGGAAGGCTACCAAGCATATTCTATAATATTTCCAGGGAACCATTTGCTATGGGATTCATTATTCAACAAGTTCTATTTTGGATCTCATTTGCTACACTGATTTTGACTAGGTTGGTGATAGCATTGATCGCAAGTCCACTTCAAGATATGTTCTTAGTTTGGGATCAGGCCCCATTTGTTGGTCAAGCAAGAAACAATCTGCCATTGTTTTATCATCAACAAAGGTCAAATATAGAGGTGCAATCAACATTACCATTCAATCCATTTGGCTACAAAACTTCCTAACTGAGCTTGGTATCCTCTTTCATCATCTAATTGTCATTTGGTGTGACAATCAGAGTACATTGAAGCTTTGCAAAGATCCCATACGATGGCACCGAACCAAACATATTGAGATCCACATGCACTTCATCCATGAATTGATACATGATGGAGTCATCGACTTGCAATACTATGCCACTTCATAACAGATTGCTAACATCTTCACGAAAACATTCACTGAGCAGAAATTTCACATTCTGTGAGACCTTCTTGGGGTGAAGAACACTGCAACGCAGTAGCTGCCATGCATAGTTAGTGTATAATTTTTGAGGGGGAATTTTTTCCCACAGGGTTTTGCCTCTTTCCTCTTTTCTCTCTCCTTAGTTAGGCTTAAGGGGGGTGTTAGCATTAGTTTCCTCTGTAAATAACGGATAGTAGTTTCATGCAATAAGATAACTTAAGAAAACAATAATATTTGTTTTCATGCGATAAGAAAACAATAGTTAAGTTTTCTTTCACCGCCTCTTATCACCGTAGGAGTAAACAATAGTTAAGTTTTCTCCCATCACCTCTTATCACTGTAGGAGCAAACTAGAGTTAAGTTTTATTTTACCACAATTTCTATTTTTGTGGTAGTTCTTGTAAATATTCTTTATGCATTTTTACTATTGAGGAAATATAGAACTCTAATTCTGTTCATTTTCTCTGTTTTAATCTGCAAATTTTTCTTGCTTTTCTAGCCAGATCTTTAATTCATTTTGCAGGTTCACCTACAATTTTACAATGCCCAAACTACAAAGAAAAGGAGGAAAGTGTGGATCATTTATTGATTCAATGTGTTGTCACAGAGGAATGTTTGGTCCAATTTTGTAGGAAAACTTGTATGGCAATGACTGCTCCCAAAAATGGTTGTAGAAATGTTCTAGGGGTGGCCATTTTTGCATAAGGAATCCATGTGGGGTGGGTTGTGGCTAACCATAACTTCAATACTCATATGGTTCATTTGGAAGGAACAAAATTCTAAGATTTTTTAAGATAAATCAACTCATACTTCCACTTTAGTCAACAAGATCGAGGTTGCAATCTATGAAGTTCAAAACTCAAGGATCCAAAAGAAAAATAAGATGGCATTTTTCCCTATGGGACAACCTAATATTATCTACATATTCCTTACTAAAGTTACCAAGAAATCTGAGTGGAGACAAGACACATGCAACTAAAAAACAAAATGAATCCAAATGGTCTTTGCCACCCCGTGGACGTTTGAAGCTAAATTTTGATGGAGTTGCATGGGGTAATTCAAGAGAATCTAGAGATGGTTTCATTGTCAAAGACGATAGAGGAGAGATGAGATGGGCTTAACAAGTGAAATTAAGTGTCTAAAATTTTAAAAAATAATTAGATAGTAATAAATATTTAATTGATCAACGATGTGAAATTAAGTGTCTAAAAATATTATATTTAATTATAATATTAAAAATATTTTATTTATATATTAGCCAAGTAACTTGATTTATTTAATTTTATTTAAAACTTTAGTTGTCAGGTATTTATTAAGACTTAATCCAATTTAAGTAAAAGGCTTAGGTTGTAGTATATAAGTCTAGTGAAATTTAATAAATATTATCAATATCTTAATAAATAAATTAAATTAAATTTATTCTTGTAATATGATCTTACAAAAAATTAAATACAAAAATAAAATAAATATAATAATAATAAAAATAATAAGTATTTAAACAAAGGTAAATATAAAATATATTTTTATTTGTCATTTATTTCTAATCAAAGATTTTAATATAGTGTGTTTTAAATTGTCTCAAAATTTTAAATATTAATTCAAAATAGGTGTTTAGTTTGTGATTGAAATTATTTTATATATAGATAAAATCAATTTTACACTTTATTAAAAAACTTAATTTGGGAATTGGGTATGCATTGTAATCTCCTTTTAATTTAACTTTGGTGATGTTAGGATAAATGTATGTTTGCTTAATAAAATTATTCACGAGTTCATATGATATTACTAATATGCTTAGGTACTTAATTTAATGGTTTGACCTAGTTTGCATCATTGAGACACAAACAAGCCACATTCACATAGAAAATCAAAGGAGGGCATATACCTATAGAGGTTAATCCTCTCCCTAATTAGGTTGTTATCATCTTTGTAGGATGAATTGAAATGGATTTTATGTCACCAACTCACTTCAATTCTCTTCCCTTTCATAGTACACCCTACTCTTTGTTGTATCAACCCACTTCAATTCTCTTCCCTTTCATAATGCAACCTACCCTTTGTTGTGTTGCACGTGCAACGATGTTGAATGTGCACATTGTACTACCATGTGAAGTTAAATGAAAGCATAAAAGTGATGTTTATTTTTTAAAATAAAGTGTGTTTCCATTTATATCCATGTGTAAGTATTAGCTTGATATAGATAGATTTAATAATAAGGAATGATTGACAAAATTAAATCTCACTAAAATCAAAATAGATTTAAATGATAATATTATTTCAAAAAATATCAAAAGGCAAAAATAACATAATTCTAATATTTATATTTTTAGATGATAAAATGAAGAAAGTGACTACATATATGCATGAGCTAAGATGACAAGTATCTCAGAAATTCTTAGTTTTATGGAGGATCAACTCTACATGCAAGAGCAATGGTGTCAAAGGAACTCATCTTAATGAGTTACATGAGACACCTAACTATTGTTAGTCAAGGAGTTGAACGAGGTAGAGGTGGCACATGCTCCTATCAATCAAATAAATGATACATATCCTCAAATATTTCCTATTTATATAACAAAATAAATATTAATTGTTTAAGTAAACTTAATATAAGGTGCAATTAAAAAATAACTACATTAACACCCCCCTTAAATGCAACATAGAAAATAAAAATGAGTCTCTTAAAGTCATATTAGGTACTCATATACAATCTAATCAAATTCAAAACTATAAAAAAAACGGAGTCTGAAAGAAGAGAAGAAGAAAATCCACATAAAAAACTCCATCCCAAGGAAGAAAGGAATAGAAAGCCCCTGAAAAATTGATAGTGTTGTGTGTCCCTAAAAGAGCTTGATTGAAGATGAACATATGTTCTCTCTAGAAAGGGTTTAAATAAAATATCTACAATCTTCTCTGATGTAGGATAGTACTAAAGATTTATGACCTACTCATATATAATATCTAGTATATAGTGCATATGGATCTCAATATGTTTCATTGATTGATGGTGAACTAGTTTTTTGAGATTGAAATAATACTTTGGTTGTCATAGTAGATGATGGATGGTAATTGATAGGCGATTCCAAACTCTTTCAAGATGTGATAAAGCCAAATGGCCTATGTAGTAGCATTCACAACTCCTTGTATTATGCCTATATAGATAAGAGATAAATAACATGTTTTTTTCTCAACCAACATATAGGACCAAATCGTGAAAGTTGTCGCTAGATTCAAGTACAATCCTCAAAATCACCAATTCAATAAAAATTTATGTATGCTAATAAGTTTATATCTCAACTTGCTACATAGTATATCCCAAATAAATGTGTCTCCTATACATAGTGTAGTATACACTTAGTACCTTTCCAATGAATCTCAAGAGGTTCTTACATAAAGCAAGAGGCCATGCCAACAACATAAAAATATCATTACAAGTATGTGTGAGGTATATTAGGCTCCCTACAAGTTTTCAATACAAGATAGCATTAACAAGAGGAGTCAAACAATGAACCTCCAATTTGATGCCTGATAGAAAGGGACTTGAGACGTGCTTATAAGAAACCATTTGGATTTGTGAGAGTAGATAAAGAGAATATTTAGGCTAAACAATACTTATCTTGAAATTAATTTGAATAGTCTCAATTTTATCATAAAGCATCTAGCATGTAAAGAAGACTATGGATCCAACCATGGATAAAGAACTTACAATGATCATCAAGTCATAAATATACAACACCAATAGAAGAATTTGATCTTGTCATATAATGTAGATAGTAGCACCAAAGTGACATAAAATAAAATGAAGAGAAAGAATAAATGAATTGATCTTGGCATACCAAGCCCGAAATGCTTGTTTGAGGCCATAGAAGGACTTTTGAATTCTACATACCAAGAAATAGTTATGAATGAATATATGTGGTTGTGTCAAATATATTCCTCTAGTATATCACCATGAAGAAATGTAATCTTTATGTTCATCTAATATATAGGTCAACAATGAGTAATAACAATGGTTAGAGTGAGGCAAATGGAATTGATCTTGATAATAGGTACAAATGACTCAATATAATCTATGCTTTGTACTTGTGAGAATCCTTTAGCAATAAGTTGGGAATTGTATTTGTTGATTGTTCCATCTCTTACATGCTTGATTCCAAGCATCCACTTACATCAAAACATTTTTCTTTCCTTTAGAAGTGGGACTAGATCCCAAGTGTGATTGTTGATCAAGGAAGTGTATTCTTCCTTCATTATTATGTTGGTGGATCAAAGGATTGATCTATGCATGTATAAGGAAAATCCCAATATTGTGATCAAGTCCTATTATATAATGGATCCCCATTTGATGTACCTACTTCCTCTAAGGTCTAGCAAGCCCACAGTGGAAGAGTAGCTGAAGTGGAAGCATGCTTATGTGCTAAAGAGTCTTAACTGAAAGTTAGAGTGGGGAATGAGGTTCCTCTATCTCTAAATAAAAATCACTATTTTGATGAACGTCTCATGTAGAAGATGAATGAGAAATATCAATACTACAAAGAGTTTCATCAAACTCAAGACACTTATTTCAATGATCACATCATGATTATCAATATCCAAAAGCTAATACCCTTAATCTACAAGATCCCTTATGGTAATTGTTTCTGAAGTAAATTCAACTCTCTTCCTTAACCTTGTAAAATAAGCTAGTAAATGGAGACAAGGTTGGATGATAATGAAGGTACACATAGAACATTATTAAAGTTTCCTCTGATCATATCAACCAAACCAATCCTTGTAACATCAACTATAGAATCATCAACCATGTGAATAGAAGTGTTTTCTTGATGTATCCATGTGATACACAACACCCAAATCAAGTATCTATGTTTTAGAAGATGATGGAAGAGTTAACAATTGTGAGAGATTTACCTTTTCATTTTCCTTTTCCTTTCCCTCTGTTGGAGGAGGAGGAGGACTTTTTCCTACTTGAGGACTCAAGAACCTTGATGCTATCATTTTAACGAATCTTTGTGAGAGAGTTGATTTTTTTCTCATACATGTAGACTCATTGTTTCAACCCTTTTTGCAATAACCTCATTTATCCCCCCCTTTTATTTTGGTTTTTAATTTTGGAATAGAGTTGTACTTGGTTGATTTGGTGTTCTTACATTTTTCTCATGTGTACCTAAAGTATTTTTTCCTTTCTAAACCTTTTGAGATTGGTTGGCAATCAAGGCAATATATTTTGAAGATTTACTAGGTAATGCCCCCATCTAAATTAGCTTATCCTACTCATGAGTGAGAAATTCTACAAATGAATCAAAGGAGGTAATGGTAAAATTAGTTCCTACATAATATTTAGTGGAATATCTAATAGATATGAAAAATAAAATATTTAGGACACAAATTTCAGAGAATTCTTAAAACCAATTGTGCACCAGTTTTGTTAATTTTACATTGCTTTGTCTTGAGAAAAAAGTGACTTTAAATTTGATACAAAATCTCGAATACTTTCAAATTCAGCAAGATTCAAGCTTATTAATCATTTTCTAATTGATGACCAAGAATTTTATCAATTTTACTATATAAATTTTCAAACTCTGTTCAAATTTCATTACACATTGTAATAAATTGTATGAGACATTGCCTTTTTGTGATCCTGTTGACTCTATGTCTCTCTGATGTTTTGTGTCCAGTGTTTCATTTGATTCTATATTTAGACATTATACATGATTTTTATGAGTGATAGTTGTTCCTATACATCAATGATGTTCATTTATGATGGATTATTGGTCGATTATTTGTTAGTGGTAGTGTTATTATCAAATGGATTATGTTATGTTGATAAGGGTTGTTGAGATGATGGATTTTATTATTATTAGATGATTACCTAATGTGTGTGTGCAAGTAGGTGATATTGTGGATATGAGATTTGATATGTTAATGTTTACTTGTGATGGTTATTGATTTAAATCATTTCTAGATGTGATTTCCTAGATGATTATTTTAGATAAGAAATTTTGGGAAATAATTTGTTTTTGAAGTGTTAATTTAATAATTGCTTCAACTATTATTATTTATATGATATACTGACACTTTTTTTGAGTGAATAGGTGAATGTTGCCAGTGGTGGTTGGGGTCGCATAGCTACTTTTTGTCTTCCCAATGTAACAACAAACTTAAACTCATATGGAGTACTAAGGTCTTTCTAGGCCATGTTGTGAAATATGTGTTGTTGGTATTATGTGAATTTTGTGTTAATGTGAAAATTTATTTAATTATCTTTTGAATATTTTCTTGAGTTAGTTTTAATATTTTGTGATTTTATGCACTTTTATAAGGTTTAAGTTTCATTTTATGGTTTAGAAAGTTGCCTAGGTGTGGGGTCTATAGGTTAGGAGTTATTTTTTTATCATAAAACACTTTAAAGGGGGTTCATAACCCACTTTTATTTCCCACTCTTAAAATTGGTGAAACTTGGAGTTGGTTGGGTAGTTTAGGTGGTTAAGGATTTAGGTAGTTTATTTTTCTCTTCTATTTATTCTTTTTTTTTTAGTGGAGAGAGGGCTTTTTCTCTTGGAATTATTCTTGAGTCTCTTGAAGATTTTTCTTTAGTAGAACCAAATTCTAGGTGAAGAAAGAGAAGAATGATAGAGGAAGAAAAATAGAAGAGAGGGCTTGGAGAGATTCTTCCATAATTTGGATAGCTAATTTCTTGGTAAGGTCTACCCTTTTGTTAGATCTTTTTTTAATGTGTTAAAAAGGTAAAGTTGGAATGTTGATTTTTTTTTGTGAAATCTATGTGAAATTCAATATTGAAACCTTTGTATTAATTGTTGTAAGTTGTGTGTTGGGGTTTGTCTTGGTTGTGAGTTCCCATCTTGTTTAGGTCTTACATAAATAACTATTTATGTGTTAATGTGAAGAAATAAAAATATGTGACTATAAATTGTTGTAATTTTGAATGTTATAAGATGCAAATTTATTGAGGAATCCATGTGAATTGTGGTTGTGTGTGGTGTGTATTGTTGAAGTTGGGAAAAAATAACTCCACAAATCCCAAGGATCACCTACAATCAAACATCTATCACAGAAAGAGAGAATAGAAAAGCTTTGGAGGCCAAGAGCTATTGATCCAAAAAAACATGAATCATTGATTAATGTGCATATTCTAATGGTTATACAAAAGAATCCTTATAAAAAGATAAGTAACCTAGAAACCCTAGGCAAGGAAAAATTTAGTGGCGAATCTTTGCCAATTGGCGAATAATAGAAATCGAGAGCTCCAAAAATGGTGAATAGTACAAGCTAAAACAAAGACTGAATCGCTAGGTTTTTACAAAAAAATAATTTCATCTCAATTAATTCGCCATGTAAACGATGCATCATTGGCACTGATTCGCCAGTAGTTTATACAATAATTAAAAATATTAATAATATTCGCTAGTAATATTGTGTAATTTCAAAGAATCAAGAAGGGGATCTACTATATTCGCGCCAAGATCCCAGAAAGACGTCTGATCAAAGCTATGTTTGATCTCCACCGTTCACTATTGCCAATAGTTCATGACATACATCATCATCATTGTATTAGCGAGAAATCCCTAAGTGTCCCACCGATGATGTTCACTCACGCCAATAAGGCTTCCATACTCCACCTGGGGTCCACCAAGGCACAAGTACACCACTTGTGTAATTTCGGAGAATCACATGAAGGGAATCTACAATATTCGCACCAAGCTCTTGAAAAGACGTCTAATCAAAGCTCTGTTTGATCTCCACTATTCATTATTGCCAATAGTTCATGACATTCGTCATCATCATTGTATCAACAAGACATCCCTAAGTGTCCCATTGATGATGTTCACTCACGTCGATATTCTCTCACAGAATGAACTTGCAGTCGTTTGATTTAAAAGTTGATCGATAGTAAAATTTTCAAGTTTCATTTAGTCTTACTTTTCAAGTGAGATTTTTTAAAAACACATCATCTGTGTGTGCTCCAATGCATTTTCAATAGTGAATTTACGTTGTCCCCGAACCCCACGAGGGGGCGTTGCCCCCTTGACCCCCATAAGGGGGCTCTGCCCCCTTGACCCTGCTGATGGCTGCTGCCCCCAGGCCCCTACTTCAATATTAAAAAAATATATATGGGGCGACTACGTCGACCAACTATGAAAATTTTTAAAGGAGAGATTCGCCATTGTAATTAATATTTTTAATGATTATTCACTAGGATTCGCCACTATGATTATTATTTTTACCAATTATTCATTAAGATTCACTAAGATTTTACAATTTTTTTAATACTGTGCATAAGATTCGCCAGGAAAATTAATATTTTTTTCAAATAAAAGGAAAGATTCACTAGGATTTTACACCTTTACCGACAGGGGGGTTTCTTAAAGTTATCCCTAACCCTAGGTGAGGATAAAACAAGATCATGGCATGTTTCCTCATCTTATGACATGAAATATAAAAAGAACATGACTTAAGTAAGCTTGAGTAATTAGAGGAAAATGAACCTAATAATTAATTAATTAGGAAATACCTTTTACGCTAACACCCCCTTAAGTGAAAATTATGGAGAAGCTCAAACCTCTAAAGATGAATGCATGATGGGTCCCACCAAACAAGGCATGGCTAGGTACCCATGTACAAACAAAATATCTATCAAAACCGGAGAAAAAAGAGGAAAACCCAATGGGAGAAAACTCCTCTCCAAAAGAGAGAAATACAAGTGAAGGACTGAAGAAGCCTCCAAACAAGAGTGAAGGACTAAGAAGCCTCCAAAATAAAGTGAAGGACTGAAAATCCTCCAACCAAGATTTTCCCAAAAGATAGGATCAAAGGATGAAAAAGAACACCACTGAAGCATGAAGAAGCTGCAAACACTATTGAAGAATGACTGCTAAAGTGTTGAAAGAAGAACCTCCGCTAAAATAGATGATGATCAAGATCAAGAAGAAAATAATTTGCATGAGTGCCCCCAATGATACTACTCGAATCAAATGGAAAACAAAGGTAAAACATCTAGAACTTGAAGATACATATGGCATAAGTACCAAAAGTCTGAAGAATAGTGATCAAATAAAAATGAAAGGTTGCCTCCAAAAAATAGGAATACAAGAGTGTCCATATGGTAATTCTCCATCTCATCAAAATGCAAGGGTAACCAGCCACTAATGTATGATGCATCTGAAAGTATGTGGAAAAAAATATTGTATACATAGCTCACTCCAACGCAAACCCAAGGAAGCATTAGCACCAATAGTAGAAAGCCCCCTTATAATGTTGACAAGGGAGAGGCATGATAGGTACCCTAAAATTGAATGCAAGAAAGAAGTGCATGAAGAAGAATCAAGAATATTTGAACATGCAAATATGAAAGTACCAACACATATAAACGGTGTGTAGACAAAAGACACACACAAATGAGGCTATTGTCATGGAAGGGACACTCACTTGATAAAGGTGTGATGGAAAACAAAGGCAAAACATCAACCCCCCATGGCACTCTATATCATAGTTTAAGTATATTAAGGCACAAAGTGATGTGCAAGATCCCAATAATCATGTGCAATATAGAGGGACTATATTTTAGTACATTTACATAATGAAAAAGTGCTTACAATGAGAGCCCATAATGTCAAAAAAATATTGCATGCTAAAAATACAATTATCTAACAGAAAAAGAGGAAACTGATAGCACCATGATGAAGTACAAGAAAAATCATGCACTTTAAAAAAATGGAACCTAAAATGGAGTCTTGATACAAAAGATATGGCATGTCCAAGTCTCCAAAACTTTGACAATATATATATATATATATATATATATATATATATATATATATATATATTGTCAAAAACAACACTGAGAAAATAGAATTTTGAAAAAAATTAGAAGTCCAAACTATAAACCACATACACCACTCTGAAGAGCACAAAATTCTACCACATTCCAAAAAACAATTGCACTGAAAAATACCACCGTATGACCGAGATATAGCCTCTGGAAGGTGAGGTGCAAAACTGAAAAATCCCAACAGAGAGGGGTTGAGCAGGGCAAAAAGGCATCTCAACCAATTTAGCAAAAAAAATAGTCCCCTAACGTGGGCACTGGTCACCCATGTGATCAAGGGTAGGCAGAAGGCAGCTACATGAATTTTTTTATTAAAAAAAAGGGCTTTTTCAAAAAGCATTACTAAGATCATTTAAAAGTTAAAAATATTAAAAAATTAAAAGGTGAGGGGCGGAGTTAATTCCCCCCGCCACCCCTTAAAAAAAGAAGGTGGGGCCTTTAATGGGCCACCACCCTATTAATGGGTGGTAGTACCATTAAAGGTATCTTACCCCCATTAATATGAGCGAGGTCAAAGGTATCCCATGTGCAGGTGCGGGTACCTTTGGTACCCATTTTATTTTTATTTTTATTTTTAAAAATAATTTTAAATTTTTTAATAATAATTTAAAAATATGTATATATTTTTCTTTTTTTTGCAAACCATACTTGCGCAGGGAGGCCATACAATTTCCCTACCAATTTTTTTTTGCCCCAAATGCTCCCGACACAAATTTCAATAATTTGATAAGCAACCTTAAGGTTTTTGGGTCTTTTGAGCATGATGGCAATGTTTGTTTTGGCTCAAAGTGCACTAAAACTGCAGCTACCCTCTATATTCAAAAAAAAGAAATCAAACCTTTGTAGATCTAACCTCTGGAGTCCAAATCGAGCCAAACATAATGTAAAATTGACTTTCCTGATAGCTCTAAATCCAATGGAAAACATTGATTTGCTCCAAGATGCACCAAATGGTAGATCAAGGCACGAAATCTCTCATAAAGAGGAGAGGGGATTACAAGTCTGGAGCTTTGATACCATGTTGAAGTTGGAAAAAATCAACTCCACAGCTCCCAAGGATCACCTATGATCAAACACATGTCATAGAAAGAGAGAATAGAAAAGATATGGAGGCTAAGAGCTAATGATCCAAAAAAGTATGAACCATTGATTAATGTGCATCTTTTAATGATTATACAAAATAATTCTTATAAAAGGATAATTGACCTAGAAACTCTAGGTGAGGATAAAACAAGATCATGACATGTGTCCTCATCCTATGACCTGAGTAATCTTAAGTAATTATAAGAAAAGGAATCTAATAATTAAATAATTAATTAATTAGGAAATAACTTTTACTCTAACACATATAAGATGGCATCATAAAATTGATGCCATCGAAAATGCTTTAAACGTTACTCCTAATTATATATCTTGTTTGAGTTATTTTATTTTAAAAAATTGGGATTGAATTGTGTTCAAAGTAGTAAAAAAATTATGGGTATGACATTTGGTATCAAAGGAAGGTTCCAACTCTAGGAACTTTGGGTTTTTGTTAAGTGTTTTAATCAACTTATGTTGAATTTAGGGTCTTAATTGTTTAAATAAATGTTGTTGTTACGTAGGTCACTATAGGATGATGAAGGGAAAAGTGAAAGGTCATAAATGAATAATTGTTTCTGGATCGTATTATGTGAGGAACTATAACTATAATCTTAATTGGTGAATTAAAAGTTATTTTATTAATATTTTTAGAGTGAAAGTTTGTTATAAGATTAACTTAAGCAATTTAGTCCTAATTTTTTTACAAACTAAATTAGAGAATTAACATAAAAACTCCTTATTTAAATAAAACCTAGGTCTTTAAAAGAATGTTTTATGGTAGGTAATTTCACTACTCTCCTTTGTTAATGAACATTGTGTTGAAGTGAGCAACCCAAGATCTTCAATCTACAACACCAAATAACCTCCACAAGAGATAGAGAGAAGCAACAATGGAAGATGTTATTCCACAAAACAAGAATTGCAATATGATACAATATGTAATATTACTACAATACTATGCAATAGAATACAATGCAAAATATGCTAGAGATGTCTTGCTTATAAAGGAAAGGATGAGAGATAGGATAAGACAAGATCATGACAAGTGTCTTAATCCTATCACGTGAGACAACTTAACTCATAACTACATAGGATGATCTGAATTCTAGACAACTAATACTTATCTAGATAAGACAACTAAGACTTCTAGAAAATAATCTTTTATCCTAAGTAAACTTAACATGTGAATTAAGTCCCCTAAGTCCCTAGTAAAGGAATAAACTAGGTACAAGACTTATTCACACCAACACCCCCCCTTAAGTGAAACTTAGGGAGGAACTAACCAATTCAAAATATGCAAAATATGGGTCCTAGCAACAAGGCCTGATGAGGTACCCATGTACAAAACAAAAAAACTCTCACAAGCAAAGAAAAGGAGAAAAAACCCTGTGGGAGAAAACTCCTCTCCAAAAGAGAGAAAAAGTTGAAAAGAAAACTCAAAATTGAAGAATGAAGGACTCCTCAACACCCCCCAAGGACAACTTCCTTCACCTAAAGCATCGATCACAACTGAATATAACAAGGCGATGTCAAAGGTTTAGTGAAGATGTTTGCAACCTGTTGATCTGTAGGAAAATACTCCAAGATGAGAACACCATCCTAGATGACCTACCTGATGAAGTGCATGTGGATCTCAATATGCTTAGTACGTTGATGATCCACTGGGTTCTGAGAGATATGTATGGCACTCTGATTGTTGCACCAAAGAGTAGTGGGTTGAGTGGAATGGAATTTGAACTTAGTCATAAACTAACGAAGCCACAACCTCTTGACTAGCCAAAATTGCACCTCGATACGCAGCCTTTTTCGATGATAATGCAATAGCAGTATGGTTCTTGCATAACCATGCATTCAGACCAGAACCAAGGCAAAATCCAAAGCCAGAAGTACACTTCCAATCATTGACATCACCAGCCCAATCTAAGTCAGTGAAGCCCATAATTTGAGAAGCTCCTGATGTATAATGAATGTCGAAATGAGTAGTGCCCTAAATGAATCGCAAGATACGCTTGGAGGCCTTCCAATGACTCTCATGAGGCTCTTGTGAGAAGCGAGAGAAAAATCCAATCACAAAGGAAATATCAGGATGACTATGTGTCAATTACAAAAGACTACCAACCAACTGTCGATACAAGTTAGGATCAACTGTAAGAGTAGTGCAACTGGTAAAAAGTACAACACCTGACTAAAATGGAGTGGGGGTAGGCTTGCAATCATCCATGCCAAATCTATGAAGCAAATCAAGAGCATACTTCTGTTGTAAAATGAAGATCTTCTCAGAAGTTTAATGAACCTGAAGACCAAGGAAGTAATGCAAAATACCAAGGTTGGTCATATCAAATCACTCTATCAATACTCTTTGTGTACTCTAA
Organism: Sequoiadendron giganteum; assembly: GCA_007115665.2. Lineage (NCBI taxonomy): Eukaryota > Viridiplantae > Streptophyta > Pinopsida > Cupressales > Cupressaceae > Sequoiadendron > Sequoiadendron giganteum. The sequence goes on along the minus strand of CM021103.1, from coordinate 640,365,235 downwards.
ATCATGGAAGTAGAACTCCCTGTGAGAATTAAATCATCTACGTAGAGCACAAATATGATTAGATCCTCTCCATGTCTCTAATTATAAATTATGGGATCAAAATGATAACGAGTGTAGCCGAAAGCAAGTAGGAAACTATCCATCTTCTCATATCAAGCCCGAGGGGCATGTTTGATACCATACAATGAATGTCGAAGCCTGCAAACAAGTGAAGGGTCCTGCACAAAACTTGGTGGTTGCTCCATATAGATCTCCTCATGAAGATCCCCATGCGAGAAATCACTCTTCACATCCATCTAATACATTGACCATCCCTGTGATGCAACTATAGAAAGGACAAGGCAAATAGAATCCATCTTGGAAACAGGAGCAAAGGTCTCAGAATAGTCAATTCCTTCAACTTGAGGGAACCCCTTTGCAACAAGATGAGTCATGTACTTGTCAATGGAACTATCTATTGCATACTTGGTATGATACACCCACTTGCATCGAACCAAATTTTTTCCCTTCAAAAGGGGCACAAGATCCCAAGTATGATTCTTCATCAAAGAAGAATACTCATCAGCCATAGCACTATCCCACTCTGGAATACCTGAAGCATCTAAAAAAATTTGAGGATCATCTGAACTAGCATGACTCAAAATATCAATTCTTGAAGTCTAAGAACGAGTGTGGCGAGTTTCTGAGGGATCACCAATAAGAGGACCAGCCTCCTCAAGAGTAACTTGAGCCCATCATGGCCTAATGGGTGAATGAGGAGGAGGTGGATCAAGACCATCATCAAAATCTTCTTCAAGTAGCAAAACATCATCAACTGAAGAAGATTGAGTAGGTTGTGATGAAGAAGAAGTCAAAGGAGGATTTGTTTGTGTGAAGATCTCAAAAAAATGAACATCATGATGGAAATGAACCTCTCATGTGGCAGGATCAAATAATCGATATGCCTTCACATCCTCACAATAGCCAACAAAGATGTACCACTGACTCTTCTCCATTGATTTACGCCGACCATCTGGAATGAATTCCCAAACCTCACCACTGAAAACTCTGAAGAAGGATACATTAGGCTTGTAATGAGACCAAGCCTCCTCATGAGTCATATTTTGCACTGCCTTGTGGTGCATACGGTTCTGAATATAATTGGCACAATTGACATCTCTGGCCCAAAATGTAGAATCCATGGACATAGACTGAATCATACAATTTTCCATCTCCTTGAGACTCCTACTCTTTCTCTCTACCACACCACTTTATTGAGGAGTATAAGAGACTATGGTGATGAAGAATACCATGGTCATTACAAAAAAATTGAAATGCCTAATTGACATAATCCCCCCATTATCTGTGCATATCCGTCGAAGAGAACAACTTGACTACTTCTCTACAAATGTTTTGAAGTTCTTGAAGATGGTGAGTACCTTACTCTTGAGCTTCAAAAAGTAGACCCATGTGCGTTGGGAAAAATCATCAATGAAAGTAAGCACATACTTAGCCCCTAAAAAAGGAGTTGGGAATGACATGAGATCACTATGGACCAACTCAAGGGGTGTGGTTGCACATGTAGCTTGACCCTTAGGAAAATGATCTTGATGTTGCTTTCCAAGAGCACAACCTTGAAAAAAACCATCCGTGCAAGAGATCTTAGGAATACCCACCACTATTTATGTGCTTGCATTTGCTGAAGATATATATAGTTCAAGTTCCCAAATCTTTCATGCCAAAGCTTGTTCATTGAATCAGCATGAGCAACAAAACATGAACCCGATGAAGACTCAAAGCCATCAAATTGATACAAATGGTTCTCATGATCAACTATCCCTATAGCAACAACCTTCTCAGGATCCTCAACTATTTGATAGCCACATTTTGTGGAGTAAAATCAACTGACTTCCCACCTCCAAAATGACAAATTTGGTATATGGAAAGCAAATTCATTGAAATATCAGGAACAAGAAGAACAACCTCAATGCACCCATCTATCATTTGAATGGATCCTATCCCCAAAACTCAAATTTGTGAAGATTTCCCAATTGCAATCTGAGAAGTAGAAGTATGAACAATGGAATCAAGAAGATCACGTGAATTGGCCATGTGATGTGAAGCACCTAAATCAAGAATCCAACTATCTAAAGATGAATGAATGGATCATGCTAAAAGATTTTTCCCTTTGCCCATGGAAGAAGGTGACACTGAAATGTTTTGCTTCTTCATAGATTCCTCCAAGACTTCTAGTCTCTTAAAACAATGAGTCGCATCATGCCCAATTTTTCCACAAAATGAACGAGGATCTCCTTTCTTTTTCTTGGGTTTGGAAGAAGAATTTTCAGAGGTAGAAGAAGAAGGAGATGGATTAGACTTTTGATTGTTCTTGGGCTTTGATTTGTAGGAAGTATCACTACCTAAAGATGATTTTTTCTTTGGATTCTTCTTATTCTTTTCTTAACCCTTGGATGATTGAGCCATTAGAGCATGATTCTTAGAACTAGGTAGGGCATCCAACTGAATCAACTTGGCCTCCTCCCTAGTAAGAAGCTCACAAAAAAACTCAAATGAAGGCATTTTATAATATTTCCCATGGCATCCATATTAGAGTAGAAAGTAGAAGAAAACACTTATAAGGGCCTCTTAACTTAGACATAATCAAGAAGATACATTTATCACTAGATTTATCATGCCCACATCCTTTTAATTATGACAAAATCAACTTGAATTGTGCAAGGAAATCTTGAATTGAAGGAAATGCATCTAGAGAGAGTGATTGTGGATATGCTTGAATTTGCAAGACTCTAAACTAATTTGTTTTACCATACAATTCTTCAAGTTTATCCCAAACATTCTTACACTCCATAATATGAAACAACAAATTATCAGATACATGTAAGCCAATGAGACCTTTTGCTTCATTCATTTTACATCTATGGATATTTTTCATAATCCATTGTGTATTCAAATTTTTCTGCATCTAACATTATCCACAAACCCTTAGATTGTAACAATTGAGTCATTTTTAGCTTCCATGTATGATAATTGTGTGGAGTGAGTGGTTCAATTTGCCTTAGATCTGCCATGTTGGATAGAAAAACACCAAGAAAAATAAGACAATGTGGCACTTAAATTGTGACTTTCACCCCCTAAAATGTATTAGAACTCAATTTGTGACCCCCAGTAAATTATAATGAAGAAATTTTGCAATTTGTACAACTGACAAGCTCAAATAAACTATTTATAACACACGGTGATTTTTACAATTTTTAGAAAAATAGCTTCCCAAAACTGAAAAAGAAGGTTACAAACAGATTCCTTGCGATTTTCTAAGCAATTTCAATAATTTTTTTGTCAAAATTCAACTTCATATGCAAAAGTTATGCCAATTACAAGCAATAAATGCACCTATACTTTGGGGCTGAAAAACTAGCAAAAAATGGTAAAATCAGAGAAAATCACCTGCACCACTATGAAGTTCGTCGAACCAACTCTTTGATGATATCTCATTTGTGAAAAATGGACACCATAGCGAAAAGTTATGAATTTTTGAAAACTGGTTGAAATTAGGCTTGTAGTGACGACCCCCTGACAAAATAAAAATTTGCCGAAAATCAAATTCATCTAAAATAAAATTTTATATGAGAATAAGATTTTTTGGGCCTTTTGAATGCAATGGCAAGGTTCATTTGAGCCAAAAATGCTCCAATAAAAATTTGTTCGTAGATCTGAGCTTCAAACCCTTGTTTGCCAAAGTTGCAAATGGTGACTAAATTGAGTGAAACAAAAGCCAAATCTAACTTTCTTGAGCCTCCTGGATGCAATGGAACAACCAAAAATATTGCCACTATAATCACTAGATCTCACCAAAATGCATACATGCAATATAGGATTAAAAAATATTTGCAAACTATTTTTGATTCTTAATATCGTATTGAAATGCAAGAGAAGAGCATATAGGGAATTTGCAAGATCATACAAGAAACTCAAACCACAAAAGAACTTGATGGTAGAAACTCTCTAATGAAACAAAATGGAAGGAGCTTGCAAGATTCAAAGCTCTAATACCATGTTGAAGTGAGCAACCCAAAATCTTTAATCTGCAACACCAAATAACCTCCACAAGAGATAAAGAGAAGCAACAATAGAAGATGCTATTCCACCAAACAAGAATTGCAATATGATACAATATGCAATATTACTACAATACTATGCAATAGAATACAATTTAAAATATGCTAGAGATGCCTTGCTTATAAAGGCAAGGATGAGAGACAGGATAAGACAAGATCATGACAAGTGTCTTAATCCTATCACATGAGACAACTAACTCATAACTATCTAGGATGATGTGAATTCTAGACAACTAATACTTATCTAGATAAGATAACTAAGACTTCTAAAAAGAATATTTTATCCTAACTTAACATGTGAATTAAGTCAACTAACTCTGCTGCGAATGGTGAAGAAGGGCAACGATGGCCGAGCGATATGCAAGGGTGACGAGGGCTAGGCTCTCCATGGCGGTAGCGAAGTCTCTTCGAAGCTGCAAGACAACGCAGCAACGAAGAAAGGTGGATCCAATGTTGTGGGGTGGGTGAAAGACACATTAAGAGCAATGGCCCTGCTGCGAAGGTGATGATGTTGACACTGAGATTAGGGCATGGAAGACTATCGTTTGGTGGGTTTATTCCTATTGCAAATTCCATCTCTATTAATCTGAAAGCAAAGACGGTAGAGGAAATTGATCATAATGCTTTTGTGTTCTCCTCACATGGGGTGATTTGTCAGTTTAGGGGTTTTTCGCCTAGCCTCCCTCAGCTGAACACATGGATCTCAGAACAGTGGGAGCCTCTAATTACTAGTAAAGTTTATATTTTCCCCATGGCAAAGGGATTTTTTGTTGCTAAGTTTCAGAATGCTCAAGATAGAAACAAAATATTATGTGATCATTTTTTTAGCTGGGAGGATAGATTTTTGTTGGTGATTAAGCCATGGCATTCTGATTTCAACCCTTCTTCTGAAATGTTTAATAAGATCCCGATTTGGGTTCGGCTTCCTAATCTCCCCCTCCATTTATGGGCGGATCCACTTTTAAAGGAAGTGGGTGATGCCCTTGGATATTTTTTGTTGGTGGATGATGAATCCTCTGATATTTTTCACTCCACCTTTTCCCGTATATTGGTTGAAGTGGATGTTTCAAAAGGGTTGCCTGTTGAGATTTTACTTAAATCTTCTATGGGTTCTTGGGTTCAATCTTTGGACTATGAAGGGATTCCCTTCCGATGTAGAATATTTTTAAAACAGGTCATGCAGTTGCACAATGTGGATTTGAAAAAAAAGCAATGAAGGCTACATGGTGGAAAGGTGCTTCTCAACAACATTATACAGTTGTGAAGAAATCTGAGCAACACAGGAGTTTTTCTGAGGTGGTTGTATTGGACTCACAGGGTCTTGGGGTATCCTCTTCGGATGTCACAAATGGTGGGGTTGTTGATGCGGTGCAAGATTATCATGTCGAAACCCCTAAAGAGAGAGAGAATGGGCTACAGGATACCGTTTCTAGTGATAGCATTCCGACTATCAATTATGGTGGATTTTCTGATAAGGCCATGCCTGTAGGGAGAAATATTGATGAAATCTTTGTGACAGTGGTTGCAAGCATTCATTTTTAGGATAATGGTGCACTGGATTGGCATGATAAGGCAACACAAGTGGAAGAGGGTTGGATTTATATTAAGGGCAAGAAAGCTAAGTTCTCTAAGCCTTCTTTTGACATGACTCTCTGCTCCCACAAGAGTAGCTCTAAATATAAATCTTGATGGTTTTTGGTTAGGGGATGGTTTTCGGCTAGGGGATGGTTTTCGGCTGGCTGTAGGATGTTCTTCTTGCAACTTTGTTTTTGGTTTTGGGAGCCTTAAAAACCCATGTTCTTTGGCTTTGGATGTCTTTATTAATCTTGGTTGTTTGTGATTTCATGGTTCTTATGTTAGGACAACTTTTTGATTAAGAGTTCCAGATCCATTCAAAATTTGATTATAAAGGATTTTGAGTCCCTTCAAAACCTGTTTTTACCATAATAAAAAAACATGTGAATTAAGTACCCTAAGTCCCTAGTAAAGGAATAAACTAGGTACTAGACTTATTCACACCAACACGTTGTAAATTTGTCAAGATCACATTGTAGGTGATGTGTCAGTCTAAATTCTTATCTTAATAATTAATGTTATAATCAATCTTTAGGCTAACAAAAGAGATTTCTAGACTCATTTATCCTAAACCCATGCACAATGAGACAATTCTTCTATATATAACTAGGAATTTTGTTAAAATATGAATGACCGCCCCTTAAATCTAGGTTGATATAATGTCATCGTGTACGTTATGGAAAGATATACTTGGAATGCAACGAAATGTTAGTTAAACCATCCTATGGATTTGATAAAATTGGTAAGAAAGGGAATTGACTTTTCATATATTTGATCTTAGTCCTTAAAAAATACTAGTTCTAATCACTAGGCAATTTCGTTCCTTGGATTAAATAACTGAACCATAAGGAGCTTAAATTAGCTAAAGTTACCTATGCATATCAAGCTGAATTTCTTTTGCCTTCACAATATAGATGGATATTGAAATTTAGTCTCTATCTCAATTATTATAGGTCCTCATTATAAATTTGGTACCTAGGACCCTTGGATGTTTTATTTTAATCCTGATGGATTTTTTTTAAGTACTTTCTTTAGGTTAAGTTAGTTGATGTTAAGGAAAACTCATGTTGGTCTCATTTTATCTTCAGAATGTTGATAGAATTTTAAACTTTATCTTTTAATAAAAAGGGTCCTCCTTATAATTATGAAAATTAGGGTTCATAAATGTTTTTAAGTTAGGTAATGATTAATAAGTTTGTTTTGTAGTTGAGTGGTTTTCTTTCGGTCATGACTAAATTTTCAGTAAAGGGGTTCAAAATGGAGTAGTAAGAGTCTATATTAGATGGTTTTTTAAAAGAGCAAAGGTGTTTCCTCAATTAGGAAAATTAGTTAATGTTAGCATGATCAATGTGTTTTCAATATAGTCAAATAACTTTAGGACCTCAAAGTTAAGAAAAGTAGTAAATCATTAGTTGTGCCTCTCTAAGTGATTGTAATAGTATTTTTGAACTATTTATTTATTTGAAAGTTATTTAGTTAAGTTGTTGATTTTCAAAAAAATGTAGCTTTTTAGTTATGGACTGAATCCTTCATATTTCAAATATTTGGTCGCTTTCTTGTAGTTGAAACTTGAAAATATCTGGTAACCCGTGATTGTTGAATTTTTAAAAGTGTAAATTTCAATGGTTTAAACTCTTAGATTCATTTACTTGTTTGATTATAGAATGTTTTGATAATAACTTGAAGCTTAAGAGTTGATTAGTATAGAAGATTTTATGTATTTCAAATTTGAATTTAGATTTGCTAGATGGAATGCATAACATTACAATGGTTACGATACACTTAGAGATACAAGTAGAAAATTGAAAATGCAATAGTTCTATGTAAAGAAACAAAACTTATACTCGGTTATCAATTGCTTCGCTTTTGTGTTTTCCTTACGATTAAAAGTATTGATGTTTAAATTTAGTGTAATAGAACTATAAGAATATCATGTATATTAATTTTGTAAACAATGATTGCTCACGAATTAAGGATTATTTTGTCTTTTAATAAGTATTGTCAATTGAATAGAAATAAGAAAGCTTATTATAATACGTGTTGTGGAAAACCAATGAATGTTGTGTTCATGACTCAAGTTTGAGATACAGAGTATCCAACTTGGAATGAGTGTGCGGTGGACATATGGGATGATCTACTTATTTATACCCTTGTGATAATTATGTTTTATGTAAATTTAAATATAAAATTAGAATGTTTTGGTTGTTGGGCATGTTTGATTATATAGGGAAATTCCCTAGTGGGCCGCTCCAATTGGAAAAGGATCAACTAGTGTACTTGGGGTTGAGGGAAAGGTTTGTTCATTGGAACATTGTGATTTTTCCTTGATGTTGTCCTTGAGCTAGACAAAGGACTAATTTCATAAAATTATGAGTTCCCTTGCAACATTGAGTTGGATCTACTCCCCCATTTTTAGGACCACACTTGTTGGTCCATAGTGCAAAAAAATTTCCCTTGAGTTTTGTATCCTATGGGTTGAGGATGGACCTTGTGTGCCAAAATGTTGGATAATTTCTAATTGGGCTATAGACACTAGATATTCAGAGACATGTGAATGAATGAAGTTCATGGATATGATACATCACTATCATTCTATTTTACATAAGGGTAAAAGTTCAGCAAGATGTGGGTCATAAGAAACATTGGGAAAAGAGTGAGAAGAATGGAATGTGTTTTATAAAAAAATTATAACAAAGAATATAAAGTAACAAAATTTGAGGCTTGTTACAGTATACATTACATCATTACTTTGGATGTATTATCTGGATACATAATTGATAGTGATTGTGATAGAAGTTTTGTGAAGGTGAATACCATTCTCATTGAGTACAATTAAACTATTTAAAAACTACAAATAATTGTCTATGCATGGGATACTTTAGATATATATAGTTTATGGCTATATGTGAATATTTTGTGGTTTGAGACCACCTTGATATTATAACTATGTTTTTGTCAGTTATTATATATATGTGGTTTGAGACTCCCATTCCCCTCCACCCCTTGAGTGGCTTAGAGAAGTCACATAGTAGATGCAATGTGCAAAATTTTGTGAGAATGTGTATTATTGTTGATTTTTTCTTTCAAATTTTACACCAATAGTGTTGTGTTATTGAGCTATTTAACTTGTGTTGATTTTGCAAAGGTCGTCTTTGCCTCAAGGACATAATTGATTTAATTAGTTTTGATTCAAGCTGAGATGTTTCTTTATTATTACTTGATTACTCTTTACTTCTCTTTTATGAGACTTTTCTTGTAAATTTTAGAATCTTTATTTTTCTTTTCTTAGTTTTGAGGCTTTCTTAATGATTTTTGTACTACTGGCAAGTGTGACGTAATGTGAAAGATGTAAATTGTCATATCCAAGAGGGATCCTTGGTAGGTCATATGGGGGTGTAGATGCACTGGAAAAATTATATTGTGAGGATGGGGTTACAAATGGGACCAGTATGGGATGATCGTAATCCATTTCCCCCTAATTATTATGTGTGATTCTTGTGTGCCTTCCTTCTTGGAGGCTAATCCCCTTACACAAACAAGGGGAAGGTATTGGGAAATGTATGGAGGGGTCATGAGAAGCGGACCTTGAGATCATTTTTCCTAAGATTCTATGGTTATTCAATAATAACATTCCAACTACATGGTATTTCAGATCACAGTGCTATGGCATTTCGGTGGTATTGGCACCATTCATCCTCATAAATCCCATATTATGAACCTCATGGTATGTTTGTGCTATGATGATGGCATGTATGTTGTGAACCAAGTTATGTGAAGTACAATACCTATGAATTAATGATAAAAATTATTATAATAAAGGAAGTGAGTTTTTTCTTGTGAAGTGACTTGATATTGAGAACATGATAAGCGTGTTATTATAGAATGTTGTATAAGATTGTGAAATTAATGATGTTTGATGTGAATTCCACATTTGGAAAACATATGTGTAACATGGTCTTTAATAAGTATATAATCAATATGGGAAATAATGTGAATCAAACCTCCATATGTTTTACCGATTGTTTTAGTATGAGTATAATGTAGATAAAATTAACTCTTGGGTTGCATTGCCATATAACATATTGATTTCAGATTTTTCTTAAGGCATTTTATAGTAAAAAAAAAATTGTTAACATACTTGAAACTAATCGTAAATGAAATGATGTGTATGGTTATGAGTAAAATTATCCTAAACCCTAGTGAATTCCAAGAAGAAGTCCAATCCTAAGGGGGAGAGTGTGAGACACCGCCTTTTTGTGATCATGTTGATTCTATGTTTTTTTGATGTTTCTTGTCCAATGTTTCATGTGCTTCTATATTTGGACATTATACATGAGTTTTATGGGTGATAGTTGTTCTTATACATTAATGATATTCATTTATGATGGATTATTGGTTGATTATTTATTAGTGATAGTGTTATTATTAGATGGATTGCGTTATGTTGATAAGGGTAGTTGAGATTATGGATTTTATTATTATTAGATGATAACCTAATATGGGTGTGCAAGTAGGTGATATTATGGATATGAGACTTGATACGTTAATGTTTATGATAGTTATTGATTTAAATTATTTCTAGATGTGATTTCCTAGATGATTATTTTAGATAAGAAATTTTAGGAAATAATAGTTGTTTTTGAAGTGTTAATTTAATAGTTGCTTCAGTGATTATTATTTATATGATATTCTTATACCTTTTTTTGAGTGAACAGGTGAATGTTGCTAATGGTTGTTGGGATCATATAGCTACATTTTTGTCTTCCCAATGTAACAACAGACCTAGACTCATATGGAGTACTAAGGTCTTTTTGGCCCATGTTGTGAAATATGTGTTGTTGGTATTATGTGAATTTTGTGTCAATGTGAATATTTATTTAATTATCTTTTGAATGTTTTCTCGAGTAAGTTCTAATTTATGATTTTATGCACTTTGATAAGGTTTAAGTTTCATTTTATGGTTTAGAAAGTTGCCTAGGTGTAGGGCCTATAGGTTAGGAGCTAATTTTTATCATAGAACACTTTAAAGGGGGTTTATAACCCACATTTATTTCACACTCTTAAAAGTGATGAAAATCGGAGTTGGTTGGGTAGTTTAAGTGGTTAAGAAAAGGTAGTTTCTTTTTCTCTTGTATTTATTATCTCTTTGAGTGGAGAAGGCTTTTTCTCTTGAAATTATTTTTTAGTCTCTTGAAGATTTTTTTTAATAGAACCAAATTTTGAGTGAAGAAGGAGAAAAAGGGTAGAGGAAGAAAAATAGAAGAGAGAGCTTGGAGAGAGTCTTCCACAATTTGGATAGCTAATTTCTTGGTAAGGTCTACCCATTTGTTAGATCTTTGTTTAATGTGTTAAAAAGGAATGGTTGGAATGTTGATTGTTGTTCGTGAAATCTATGTGAAATTTAATATTGAATCCTTTGTGTTAATTATTATAAGTTGTGTGTTGGGGTTTGTCTTGGTTGTGAGTTCCCACCTTGTTTAGATCTTACATAAATAACCACTTATGTGTTAATGTGAAGAAATAAAAATATGTGAATGCAAATTGTTGTAATTATGAATGTTATAAGGTGCAAATTTGTTGAGGAATCCATGTGAATAGTGGTTATGTGTGGTGCATATAAGATAGCATTGTAAAATTGATGTCGTCGAATGTGCTTTAAACGTTACTCCTAATTATATATCTTGTTTGAGTTGTTTTATTTTTAAAAAATTGGGATTGAATTGTGTTTAAGTAGTACAAAATTTATGGGCATGATAAATTGTATGTGAAATTAAAAAACAAATGATATTAATGAACAAAGCAAGCCAAACGCTTTCCATTTTCTTAAATAATTTAACTTTAGCTACTTCATTAGTTGCTTTAGTTTATGCACCAATAATTATTCACCCGTTTCCTTTACTTTGCATGGTTATTTGCATTTAATTTTCCAAACAAAGTAATTACAAGGCATGTGAATTAATGTAGAATCGACCATGTCCGAATATGCAAAAGTAAGAACTCTAAAAATATTAGAACAAAACAAACACTCACACACCTTCTCTCCCCTCCGCTCCTCCCCTTCCCTCCTCCCTCCCCGCATTAAGGCAAGCATAAAAACTTTCATTTATAAGTTACTAGGTTTTTTATAAATTTTCAAGAAAAATTCTTACCAAAAGAAAAAATTACTTACAAATTTAGAATCCTTATGAAATTTAGAGCAATTTAAAAAAATAGTAATTTCCACATCGTGAGCAGAAGTTATGCTTAATTGAAAAAATAGAGAAATGACTTCAAACTAAAATTACAAACTTACCTAGGGAAAAATCAAGAAAAACTAAGTAGATGGTTGCATACTGCTTAATATCAATTATATAATGCCTATTTGTTTGTAAAAATTTGATGTCATATGCCCAAGTTATGGCTCCGAGAATAAAATCTCTTCTTTACAACATTAATAAATGGTTGCTACCATTGATGAGACACCCTGTGGTAGTGTTGTTGGATTTGGGTGGAATTTGGGCTAAGCACAAGAGGTGGTTTTTTGGAGTGGTGGAGGTGGCCTTATGTAATGGGGCCACTCACATTACATAGGCCCTCAGTTGGAAATGCCCAAGGACTAGGCTCTAATACAACCACAAGCTTAAGCCTAGAACAACCTTTAGACTTATAGGCCTCAATCACTAATGTGACTAGGGGTTAAACCCTTTCACCTAACACTAGCAATTGATGACATCAATTATTACACAAGCTTATACTTGTAATTAAAAAATATGAAAAACATATTATTAATGTCACATCGATGCAAGTAGTAATATGTCTTATTTAATGTTGAAACGGATCATGGCACTGGCTCAAGGTGTGCAACAGTCATCTGTAGGGCGACGTCTTGCGAGGAACCAGGAAGGTTGCAGAGATAACCGACAAGTGGATTTCGATGGGATTTGGCATCAGGACAGATGGGCCCGATAGGAGCAGGCTTTTCAAAATGATTCTCGTGTTGAGGTGTGGGGTAGCAAAGGTAGAATATGTGAAAACGACAAACAGGGCTTTAGGGGTCGTCAAAGAAGAGGTGGTTATAGAAACGATGTTTTTTGCAGGCCACATCAGAATGAGCGTAGCAACAGAGGGAATGGAGGTTTGTCAAGGATGGAAGTGGAGGATAGAGATAGAATCCGTAATAGGAGGAAAAGCTTCAATAAGGAAGTTTGGCAAAAGAAAAAAGTCTGATTCGGTATGGGAGGAGGTTAGGGATGAGGCACAAGGTGGAGAAGTTAAGAGACCATCCGTGAAAATAGGGAATGGGATCTGGGTGGTCAAGCCACCTTGGTGGTTAGTGCAGTAAAGCTCCAAGCTGAATGAAGTCTTAAGTTTGGAAAATCTAGGTTTGATTGGAAAATGGTATGGTTTGAATCTCAACTGAGAATATTTGACAAAATGGTGGAAATCGCATTGGGGGGATGAGCTGCAGTTCAGAACCCTTCAAAATGGCTTCTTCCTAGTGATTTGTCTGAATAGGGCCTTGAGGGAAGAAATAATGAATGGCATTTCGGTTCTTAACGGAAGTGGCTTTTATTTGCGAAGGTGGAAGGTAGGTTTCAATCCTGCATCTCATGTGTTGGAAACAGTGCAAGATTGGTATAGTTTGTCAAATCTCCCAATGGAGTTCTGGGAGCCAAGCATTCTTGAGGAGATTGGTAATCGCCTGGGAACTTTTGTCTGTGCCGAAGAAAAGAGAAAGGTAGGAGAGGTTCATTCCCATGTGAGAATATGTGTGGAAAATAATCTAATGTCACTGTTATGAAGAGATTGAGCTAATATTTGATTACGAAAGTTAGATTTAAAAGTTGAGAAGCAACTCCTTTACCACGGATAGTTTAGTGCGGCCTCTGGGGAGTAGACAATCAATAAGCAAGACAGGGAGTTCAAAAGCAAAGGCGGTTGTTGAGGCACACCAAGAAAAAGAAAAGCCTACAAACATGGGTAATATTCTGATAGCTATAGAGGAAACTACTGGTGAAACTCATAATCAGGTGAAAGAGCCAGATTTTGTTCCTTCTCAACAAATTGTTTAGACAAATTTGCAGGTAGCTTTGGGTGATAAGCCTACTGGGAAGGAAGAGTTGGTGGAAAATCAGAATTTGTCCTTGGAGGAGAAAATTTTGGAGGTGTCGGAGATCTTAGGCCAAGACCGTTCCAATGTGGAGTTGGATTCGTTAATAGAAGTAGGAAAAGAGTTAGTCGTTTTGGCGGAGGAGGCAAAAGCTAATGCATGGGAGTTAGCGGATGAAATGGAGGTGGAGAATGGGAGAGAAGAAAAAATTCCAGAAGGGTCGTCGACAGGGTTTATAGTTGGTAGCCCACAATCAACCAAAAAGAGGAAATGCTCTCAAGGTTTGGCTGAGGTAAGGATTAAGTTAGGAATTCATCAAAAAGAAATGAGAAAATCTTCGCCGAATTGTCATGAGAGCAAGAAGACAGACACGATCTCAAACCAAGAAAAATAGAAATGGGATGGAGAGGCGAATGGTCAACAAAAAATTGATTCCATGATTAAAGTAGGGAAGAGCGAGGCTCTTCCTGAACAGCAATGAAACTCTTAACTTGGAATGTTAGGGGCCTTAATGCCCCTAACAAATGGTGCCTGGTAAGGCAACCAATGGAAATAAACCAGGTGGAAATTTGTCTTTTTCAAGAAACAAAGTTGGGTGATCAGGATCTAGTCAAATTTAGCAGAAAATTAAAGCATTGGAAGTGGTTGGGGTCTAGGGCAGAAGGTGCTTTGGATGGATTGCTAACCATTTGGAAGCCTCAGTCGGTCGTGGTTGAAGATTTGGTGACTCGAAGCATTGGATGGCTTGTCGGGTAAGAAGTTTGTCTTCTGATCTTCAATTTTTGTTCATCAATGTTTATGGCCCATCTTTGTGTTCACTGAAAAGAGTGGTTTGGCAAGAGTTGGGCGGGTTCCTCAGTAGTGTAGATAAGGACTTTTGTATTTTGGGTGGGGATTTCAATGCGATTTTGAGGTCTGAAGATAAGAAAGGAGGTGTGGGAAAGGCTTTGCAATCTCAAAAAGACTTTCAACATTTTGTGGAGAGAAATTCTTTGATAGAAATTATTTTTGGTAACAGTAGCTTCACTTGGACCAACCAAAGGAAAGGCTTGAGTCTTTTTCCTTAAAGATTAGATAGCAAGATTACTTTTGGGAGTGGTTCTAATCATTTCCCAATTCTTTTAGGTGTTGATGGAGATAAGGATCTAGTTCATAACCCATTTAAGTTTGAGATGATGTGGTTCAAGGATCCTAACTTTTTGGGGTTGATCGAAGATTGGTGGAGAGAGTGTTCACCGGGAGGTTCCAAAATGTTCAACATTGTTACTAAGTTGAAATATGTAAAGCAATAGGTTAAGCAGTGGAATAAGGAATGTTTTAAAAATATTTTTGAACAAAAGTTAAGAGTGGAGGAGGAATTGGAAGCTTTGTCTAAGGTCATAATTCGGGAAGGTATGGATGATGTTTGTTATGAGAAATAAAAGGAGCTAACAAGAAGTTTGAATGAAATATTGGCAAAGGAAGAAGTTTTTTGGAGGCAAAAATCTAGAGAAATTTGGTTGAGAGTCGGAGACAAAAACACTAAATTCTTTCACAACTCGACAAAAGCTAGGAGAGAAGTGAATCGGGTCACTTGTATTAAGGCGGTTGACGGTCATCTTCTTGAAGACCCTACAGAAATTAAAGCCTCAACAGTAGATTTTTTTGAGAATCTTCTTAATGATTGGGAAGGTTCGCACCTGGGTGTTCAAGCAAACAATCTAAAAGGTATTCCATCCCTAATATCCCAGGACATGATGGATGCTTTGAATGCAAAATACACAGAAGAAGAAATAGAAGTGGCGGTTTTTGAGCTTCATTCGGAGAAGGCTCCTAGTCCGGATGGTTTCTCGGTGGCTTTTTTCAGAAGTGTTGGGATGTGGTGGGTAAAGAGGTGTTTGAGGCGATTAAAGATTCAAGGAGCACGGGTAGAGTTCTAAAAGAGATGAATAACACTTTAATAGCTCTAATTCCAAAGAAGGAGAAGCCTGATTCGTGGGATGAATTTCAGCCTATCTCCCTCTGTAATACATTATACAAAATTTTGGCTAAAGCAGTGGCTAATCGATTGAAAAAGCTTTTACCTTGGATCATTTCAGAAGAGCAGATTGGCTTTGTCCCGGGTAGATCAATTTTTGATGGGGTGATAATAGCTCAGGATTATATTCATTTGATTCAGAAGACGAAAAAATCTGCTATGAAATTAGATATTAAGAAAGCATATGATAGAGTAAATTGGCGGTTTTTGTTCAAAGTTTTGGAAGCTTTTGGTTTTCAGAAAGCCTAGTTAGATTGGCTTTTTGGTTGGGTTGCGTCACCGCGCTACTCAATGCTGGTGAATTGGTCTCTTGAAGGGTTTTTTGCAGCTTCAAGGGGATTAAGGCAGGGTGATCCCCTATCCCCTTTTTTGTTTATCATTATGGTGGAAGATTTAGGTCGAGCATTAGAGAAAGCCAAAAAGAATGGTGTGGTGGATGGCATTCAAGTGACTAGCAGGCTACCTTTGGTCACGCATCAATAATTTGTTGATGATACAATGTTGTTTGGTTCAGTTATGGCAAAAAAAGCTAGGAGGCTTAAAGGTATTTTAGACAATTATTTTCAGGCTTCAGGGCAAGAGGTCAGTGTGGTTAAGTCAAAAGTTTTCTTTTTCAATTTAACTTGCATGAAAGAAATGCAGATTTTAAGGATTCTTGGTTTCAAAAAAGGTAAATTACCTTGCAAATATCTGGGTCTATCGCTTGAGAAGGGAGTTCAAAGTGGGGGGATTTGGAATTCTCTTATTGAAAGAGTTAAGGAGCGCATCTCTTCTTGGAAGAATAAGTGGTTATCATGGGCAGGAAGGTTAACAATGTTAAAATTTGTGATATCCGCCCTCCCAATTTACATGATTTCTTGTCTACCCTTAACGGTTGGCATCAATAAATCCCTGAATAGGATAATGAAGGACTTCTTCTAGAAAGGCAATTCAGATCAAAAGAAGTTTCCATTAGTGAAATAGCAAAAGACTTGTGAGAGAAAAGAGGAAGATGGGGCAAGTTTGAAGAATATTCTTTTGCAAAATAAGGCGTTGGGGGCGAAATTAGCATGAGTGATTCATTCTCGATCTAATCTTAAATGGGTTAAGATTGTACGGGCTAAGTATTTGGACGATGATCCGAAATGTTTTCTTACAGCCAAATCTCTTCCCAGTGGTTCCAGAATTTGGAATTTCATATGCAACTCTAGGGATCTTATCTTGGATTATTTAACATGGGAGGTTAAAGATGGGGGGGAGGCTCTCTTTTGGGAAGACTCATGGGAAGGTTATCCTAAATTAGCAGAAAATCCAGCTTTAGTTAGAATCAAAGAACAAGCTAAACAAGTATGGGGATCAAAGGTTAGAGATTATATTGATGCTTTGTTGACATCAGAGAGTGGACTCATCACATGGAAATATTTTAAGCATTGGGCTTGTCGAAGCAAGAGGTGGAGGCAATGGAAAAAATTATTTTGAAGAGAATTTGGCAAAGATTAGGTAGGGATAAGGTGCGGTGGAATGCTTCATCTATAGGGGTTTACTCGGTCAAAATTGGTTATTCTATTTTGGCTTCGTCAAGGATTGAGTCTTCCAATCTTCCAATCTAATTGTGTTGGAATAAGGCTTGCTTACCTAAAGCAGGAATCTTCACTTGGGCAGTTGCACAAGGTAGAGTTTTAACAGGTGATAGATTTGCTAAGCTGGGTTTTCAGGGGCCCTCTAGGTGTTCTTTATGTCAAGCAGCTGAAGAGATAGTAGATCACTTATTTTTGAATTGTAAGTATACTCAGGTGATTTCACAATGGTTAAGTTTGAAGCTTCAGTGGAAAATGGCCCTACCGTTCAATTTATTCGAGTGGTTAAAATTGTGGACATTTCAAGGTAAGCAATCTTTGTTTGGGGATCTATGGGTGTCGAGCCCATTGATTGTTCTATGGGAGGTTTGGAAGGAGAGAAATAGGCGTATCTTTCAAGAAAAGGAGCTTTCAATCCCCAAGTTACAGTGTAAGATTGAGGCATGCATTACAGTTGTTTAATGCAAGAGTGGAAGAATTGAACCCAAAGAAAGGCAATTTCTTGGAATGGGATGCATGGATTTTGAAGAATTGGTTTGGCCTACGAACTCCAAAATATGGGGATTCGGGAGGGGCAGCTTCAACAGAAGATCGTAAGAAAGTAGTATGGCTTCCACCGGAACCAGGATGGGTAAAATTGAACTTTCATGGGGCTTCCAAGGGCAATCTTGGGCCCTCTGGTGCAAGATGTATAATTAGAGATTCTCAAGGAGTGACATTGGGGAGGTTAGCTAAGTCTCTTCCGGTAGGCACAAACAATGTCGCGGAATTTCAAACTCTACTTCTGGGTCTGGACTTATGTGTTGAATTGGGGGTGAGCAGAGTAGAAATTGAAGGAGATTCCTCTTTGGTAATTAATGCGCTTAGAACAAAACAAATTCCAAATTGGAAGTTAGGAGAATTGTTAGAAGTTGCCTTAGTAAGGATTGGAAAGTTGGATCAAGTAATGTTTAATCATGTGTTGAGGGAAGGCAATTTAGAGGCAGATTTTTTGTCCAACATGGGCGTCTTGGGCCCAGATTTAAGAGAAATTATTTGAGAAGATTCAATTTGTGGGTAGTAGGGTGGGCATCCCTCCATGGTGGCGGAGGGAGGTGGCACGAGTTACCACACTGGCGGTAGGTTGAAGGGTCTCTTGATCCTAGCTAGCAGTTTCGAAGGCAAGGTGGTGAGGGCTTGTCTTTTCGACAAGCTGGACATACGGTGATGACAGCTATGGCACTCGTTTTTATGAAAAGGTGATGATCTTTTTTAATGGGAAGTGAACTCTCTTCTCAACTAAGACATCTTTCACATAGGAGGGAGAACGATTTGTGGAGGTTGGTGACAATTTTGTGGTCTAGGTTTATTTATTGCTTTCTGGGCTTTCATTTTGGTATTAAGCGTTCTTTGCATATGTGTGGCGATTGTGGTTTTTTCTTTATGTTGAGAGCTTTCGATGTGGAATTGAATGGCGAAGTCTTCTAAATTTGTCATTAAGGTTTCGATGGCGGGCTTGGCACGGTTTGTGGTTGACACCCCCATCTCGCTTCAGTCATCGGAGAGGCAGACTTCTTTCAGGGAAGTCACAGACTAAAGACTTAAGCAGATATTGTTGAATTATGAGTCGTTGGTGCTAGTGGTCGTGAAAATGGTTCTGGGTTCCAACCATTTGGAAAACAAAGAATACGGGAGAGACAATTTGCATGTCTCTTCCTAGTCCTTAGCCTCTCTTTTGGACAACCTAGTGCCGAAGGTGGAAGCAAAAATTTTAATGGTTAAAATGTTTAGAGCGGATTTGGTTGAAGGGTTGGATGCAGTTCTTTGTGTGGTGGTTAAAGGCAGAGAATGTTTGTGGCCTTGCGACGTGGAGAGGGTGAGCTCGGAGGTTACAGTGAAGATATTCATGTTCCTCTTGGACCTACATGGACCTGGTTTGATGCAATATCGGGTGATTGTGGCGGTTGTTGTGGTTTTTCTCAAAAAGTTATTCGAGCTAATGGTGATCGGCAGTGAGGAGTGGAAGGAAGAATTCAAAGATTTTGCAAGGTTGAATAATTTTTTGTAAGTTGGTTGGTGGTTCTTTTTTTGGCTCATAGGTGTTAGTTTCTAGTTCGTCTCAGCTTTTGATAATCTTGACTATTTAAATGGCATTAAAATATTTTAGTGGGGATAATTTTGGATGAAGTTCTTGGTGGCTCGATTAGGAATTCGGATGGTTGTTGAAGTTGAATTTTGGGATGGGTGGATAATATGCTTTTAAATTGCCTTATTACCTGCATGGCAGACATTTGTATTTCGATTTTAATATTAATAAAATATGACTCTTATGTATCAAAAAAAAAAAGCCTCAGTTAATGTTGATTTGTGCAATAATCGTGGTTGATTCTACAATGATGGTATGATGACTATGTGACTGTACAAGTTCGTTCAAATCCATATAGTCATACAAAATTGTGACCTTGATTTTTTCCAACTACAAAAATTTGAAATTTTCTTACCAAACCCTATTGTGCCTTGTATGGATTTATAGGTATTTAGGCCTTCTAAGCTCAACTGAGAGATATATTTTGCATAAGATGAGTAGTATGAAAACTTTTGGCCAAAAGACTCTAAAAAGAGGGAAAGGAATTGCTTATCTGAAGCTTAAAAGTTAAAATCAACCCCACAATAGCCCAAGGATCACCTACAACCAAAACAACCTTCCACACAAGACAAAAGCAATGGAAAATTAAATGTTATCTAAATTGCCCTTGTCTAATACCATGTTAGATTTAATAGTGAAGAATGATTGACAAAATTAAATCTCCCTAAATCAAAACAAAATTACGACAACAAAAATTCAATTGCATTCAAGAGACAAAATAACAAAATTCAAACATATGTATTTGTAGCAAATAAAATGAAAGAAATGACAAGATATATATATGTTTTGGAATGCATGAGCAAAGATGACAAGTGTCGTAGGAAGCTTTAGTGATATAAAGGATCAACTCTACATGGGGCAATAGCGTCAAGAGAACTCATCTTGATTAAGGAGAGGTGGCACCTAACTACCATCAATCAAGGAGATGACATGTTTACTCAACTATTTCCTAATTTACATAACTAAATATTAATTATCTAAGTAAACTTAATGTAAGTGTGCAATTAATAGAAAATTACACTAACACCCATTCTAATTGAACCATCCATCTTCACCTTTGCATTTTGTAGCTAAAGAAGGGATAAAAGGCAAACACTGAGTCATTTTGAAACTTTGATTGGCTCAAATAAGGACTCTCATTGCAGATTCATGGATAGAGAAGTGTATTAGAGTCCTTGTAATAATAGAAGTAGAGTGGAGAACAAGGGAGGTTTTATTATTTTATAGCTACAAAAGACCATTAAAATGGTATTTTAACTTTATTTATTAATACCAAATGGGTTGTTTTGATTAAAGGGAAAAAACAAGTTTTGAAGGATCTTAAATCCTTTACATCAAAATGTTGCTAAAACTAAAGATGACACAATAAAAGCAACAGTCAATCAACAGCAAAACAAAAGACAAGCAACCAAAAACATAACAGAGGGAGACTATTTCATTTTCTTCAAGGTGTTTGTCACCTCCATCTCCTAGTTGTAGTGCAGGTTAACCAAAGACAACAGTTCATTCTTCTCCTCAAATGTTAGTTGTGTAATTAAATATTTAAGTACACTTTATTAATTTTACTTAGGTCCTAATTAGGTTTTCCTTTTAGAGTTTTGCATCTTGCTTTATAAAAGCAAGTTATCTCATGTAATTCATTATTCCCAATAATACTATTTACACATCTCTATGCAAATTGATCTTGCATGTTTAATTTTTCCTCTTGTAGAAGGCTAATTCAGGTTTTGTAGGTGATCTTGGTTTAATGGAGTTTATTGGAAACTCTAACATGGTATCAAAGCACTGATTTGCAAGCCCCTTCTCAGATCTGGGAGAAATTCAATCAAAGTTTTTTTGGGGGATCTAACCTTAAGCAAATTTTTGGTGTGTTTTGGAGCAAAACAAACCTCTCCATTGAATCTAGGGAATCACAGAAAGTTAGATTTGGCTTTTGTTTTGTCAAGATTCATCATATTTTGTCAGATTTGCAAGGGCTTGAAGCAATTGTTTTTTTCAAATCCAAAGGGTAGTTACAATTTCGAGGCATTTTGAGCCAAAGAGGACCTCACGAGTGTGTTCAAGAGGTCGATTCGATGAATTTTGACTATAAATTTGCTCTATTTTGGTGTTGAGAGCTTATGGGGCAATTTTTTTGCCACAAGGGTAGTACAACCCCTGTACGGCTCTGTTGGCACAATTTTCAAAAAAATGAGCATTCCCCCCAACGATGCCCCTTACTGCCTCCGCCAAGGCCACTAGCGGGTCCTGACAACAAGCAAGCTCTACATTTATTTAAAATAATATTAATATGCCACCCCAGGGTTCTATGGTCGACCAGTGCCCAACCCCTGGGGGGCTAAGAAAATTGTTTTTTTTTACAAAATAAGCAAAAACGAGAAAATGAGCATAACTTTTCGCTCGGGTGTAGGTTTTTAGCAAACAAGATATCAACAAAAAGCCAGTTTCAAGCACTATCCAATGGTGTTGTTTTACTCTCAAAGTTTGCAATTAGTGCATTTTATAGCTGGTTAAAATCAGATCTACTTTTATGGCTCCCGAGCTCATAACTTTTTGCCACAATCTCTGATTTGCACGATTTTTGCGACGTTGGAATGGTATTGAGGAGCTCTACATTGCCATCCATGCAAAAAAAATTGTATGTCCTAGGTTGATCGTTATTTCAATTCTTGGCCCGATGGGTGTTCTAGAGATTACTTGGGCATCTTCATAATTGGGAGGGTGCAATTTTGATCTTTGCACTTCATTTCAATTTCAAATCATTTTTCAATCGACTGTTGCTTCATAAATTCTAGGGTTGTGTTTGTTTGTGAGTTTTTCAGTGTTCCTTGGCATCGAGTCTACTATTGTTTTATCATGATTCCGACTTGAGTTGTTTAGTGACTCTAATATAGTTTCTAGTAAACAAAATTATTTTTCCTTGCTTGTCGGATTAAGGATTCCAATGTCACTCCACATGTATGCTTTCAATGCTTCTTTGCAACAAGTTATCTCATTGTGGGGAGAGTTTTATCCCACTAGGCTTTCTCCTTTTCCCCTTTTCCCCTTTTTTGCATATGTACATGGGTACCTTGTTAGTGAAGGTTTTTTATTTTCCTTATGTTAGGGGTATTTATTTTTTCCTACACATATTATTTAAGCTTGCTTAGGTTTATTAGGTGTGGTTAACATGAGGACACGTGGCGAAATACATCAGCTACATATGTCACTCTCTCCCCACACATGGGTAGTTGAGTTACACATCCTCTTTTGGCTTGTTGTGCCACCTCTCATAACCACTATTTTGTTTTTACCTAGGTAGGTTATGGGGTAGTTGGGTTTCTCACCCTCTTTTGGCTTTATGTGCCACCTCCTCTTTGTCTTCACCTAAGGAGGTTATGCCACATGTTTTGTCATTTACCAAGTAGGTGATAACCTCCCACCTTTTATGGGTGTAGGAGTTAATGCACCTCTTGGATGTATTTGCCCTTATATTTCTATATATTGAGCACTCTCCTCTTACCTTCACTAGTTCAACTAGTTCGGTGATTGTTCGTGGGAGTATTGAGAGTATTATGCAAATTCTCTTATCTTGTCTGTATTTTTCTCTCATTTCAGATTTCTCTTCATTCTGCTATTTTGATCTTCGATCATCTGTTCGGTGAAGTTGCATGTGATCTACGACCGACATCAGATCTTGGCTCGGTTCTCGCTTCTCGCAGAATCTAACATACCTAACATGGCCTTGTAGCTGGGACCCATTCATGCATCCATCCTTGCATTTTTTGCATGTTCCCTATCCTCCCTAAGTTGCACTTAAGGGGGGGTGTTGGTGAAATTAAATATTTAATCACTTTATTAAGTTTACTTAAGTCCTAATTAGGTTTTGCTTCTTGCTTTATAAAAGCAAGTTATCTCATGTAATTCATTATTCCCAATAATATTATTTGCACATCTTTATGCAATTTGCTCTTTCATATTTAATTTTTCTCCTTGTCGAAAGCTAATCTGGTTCTACAAGGGATCCTGGTTTTATGGAGTTTATTGGAAATTCTAACAAAGTCTTCTTAATGCCACCCTAAGTCCTGGCACTTAAGCCCTTACCCTCTTCTATCACAACCTTTTTACCCTTTTCTTTGGCAATAAGTTCCTTATACCAAATGGGATGTTAGCATTACTTTCTTGGAGTTTTTCACCCTTTCAAGTTTTCTCTATAGGAAATCTTATGTATATTCTATTTCACGCATGTTTGTGCTCTATTTAATTGTTTTTCATTCTTGTTATATGAATTTTTATATTACTACAAGTAGGTTAAAATAATAGGTGAGGTTGCTAATAGTTATATTTGAGTTAGAAATCCATAACTAATGCACCATTAGGGATATCATCAGTGGTTTATAGATGACATGTCGTCTAAAAGTGGTGTGTGTTTCCTTATTTGCAACATCCATTGATTAAGTTGGTATAGGTCCAATTAAGTGGGTATAGGTCCACAACCACATTTAGAGGGGAAGAGCATTCAAAGTATTTCAAGGGAATTGCATGCAGATCTCATAAGGGGGGAAATGAGGGCAAATTCGACATTCCAAGAAAAGTTTCTGCTGGGCTATGCATGAGCTACATTGTTCTAAGAAGCCAAAGTATAGGTCCTATCATGCGACACATGGTAGTGAACAACTAGACCACTAAATACTAAAATAGTGACTTCATTCTTCTATACCCAACCCAGACTACAGCATAACCTATTTGCTATGGAGCACTTATCCAAAGGAACGTTATGCACTAACAGGACTGTTTGAATAAATGCTTTATTATTCAAAATATTTATTTCATGTCAGTTTCTGTCTGTGCAGTATATCGAACATAAATATTGTGCACAAATAGGCAAACAATTTGGAATAAGAATTATAACTCTCCCAGTTTACCCATTACAGATAGTCACTGCAGAATTATATCAAGACAAGCAACCAGGACCACATATGTTCCAGCACCTATATCTCCCTGCCCATTCTTTTCCACGTCCACACATAAATGAAGATACACATAATCTGGAGGCAAAAGGAAAATCACTTATCATGTCATGTAATAAAGAAACAAAAAGCTATCCACAGTTATGGTAGGAAGAAAAGAAAATTGTTTCATCTTCTTAGAAACATAAGATGTTCAAGCATAAACTGGAAAACTGGGATGGACACTTTTCCACACTTGCATATATAACTCATTGTTACCTCTTCAGAGAGAACACATCGATTCTTCTCAATGTCTGCTTCCAGCATCACTGAGAACAACTACCAAAGAAAATATCAAAGCAGGTATTTTAAGTTTTAATTGATTGCCATGAATGAGATCAGCTTCAACAATCATTTCTGCCAATATCAAATAATTAAATATATTAAAGAATTCATTCTTTAAGTTTGATTAAAAGTCACCTGCTGCTCTTACCAAATGCATGGGTGAAAAGAATGACCATCCATGAATTTGGGAATGACCGAGTTGCTTGTATGAGGTTCAGCAAAACAGCCTAGAGCATTGAGATAATCTTCAATGCCATGTCATTGTCATTTGTCAACCATGATAAAAAAACTAAGTTAGAACTCACACTGTATTGAAATGCACAATAGAAAAAGTAAAACAGAAGAAACCCATTTCCTTGTCTTACCAAACAACCGGATTAAATACTGGCCCTCCATGAGATTTGGAATGAGTCAGCAGCCAAGATGAGGCTCAAGAAGGCAGATTAAAGCATCGAGATGGTCTTCACCAGTCCACACGCAAGTTGTTGCTATTCATCAACACTGGTAAGAAAAAGAAAAGTTGCAAGTAACAGCATTAGATA
This sequence comes from Sequoiadendron giganteum, assembly GCA_007115665.2. Lineage (NCBI taxonomy): Eukaryota > Viridiplantae > Streptophyta > Pinopsida > Cupressales > Cupressaceae > Sequoiadendron > Sequoiadendron giganteum. The sequence continues at coordinate 640,339,943 of CM021103.1, read as the reverse complement.
TGCACGATAGAAGTACAAAAGAAACATATTTCTGATTTCACCAATTACTTTCTTGTATCCTTAGTAAGGAAGTTATTGTTGCTGAGATGATCATGCTGGCTCATTTCCATTCTTCTAAGAAAAGGACAAGCTGCTCTCAATAGTATAGCTATCATTTTTGCATTGAATAGAAAATGTGCTAACAACAAAACTGTGCCACAAACAAGGGACAGAAATTTCAAAACTGACAAATTAAACTTCACAGTATGCAATATTAGCCCAAAGAATCCGCACTGCCTGTGCAGGGTATCGTGGCAGACATTTAATCAAGTCAATTGTAACTGCCTACCATCGTTAAGCACGATGTCTTTAATGGCCACATTCATAATCCACTTTTTTGAGCCTCATCGCATTTGTTAACACAGGACCAGTGGACCCACTGGAGATAAGGTTTGGCTTTTGCCCTTATTGGAACATTTAAAAATTTGGTGTGTGGGACACAAGTGAGGTAGCATTTATTGCCTTTAATGCAAAAGATCAAAGTTTGATAAAATCCCTAAATCACGAAGGCAGGCACTGTTATAACATTATTATGTGCTAAAAGGAATAAGAGAAGCTACGTGTCCTTCATGACACAAAAAGAGACTTCCATGACAATATTTTACCCTGCTGATTTCTGAGGTTGATCCCCATCCTAATACTATAGAACACCCACATGACCACCTAACAGATATTCAGTGTAGGCATAATGTTGAAGCATCAACTGGATAATTTTTCATCACAAATGCAATGGCAGTAAATATGCGTGTCTCCTTACCAGAAGGAAATGTTTAACAACTTAGTTTGCCATTCCTCTAAAGGATATACACACCATACTTACAATAAAATCATCACTGCTACATCAATTGACAAGAAAGCCTACATTAAAACGAGATTCCATTATATTGATGACAGCTAAAACTTTGAGGGATTTTTAAGTCTCTATTGATACAAATGCTTGAACAGAAATTAATTGCAAAACCCTCATAAATATGTTGATTTCTAACCCAAGGGGGATAATGCTTTAGAAATGCCACATTCAATTTAGCAGTATAGGAGGCTGCATATTTGGTGTGCCTCTAAAAAAGGCAATAGAGGAGGTGGGCAAGAAAATATGGTGCCGATTGTAAAACATAGCAATATAAATGACATGCTTGTAAGGCGGATGACTCATGCTGTTCACTATATCAGGATTATTTTTACAGACATTGATAGTTTAGCATGGGTAAGAAATACTAAAATAAAGCAAAAATAATTTATAAGTTCCATTATGAATCATTCAATATGCATTACAGTGAAAAAGGCATATGTCACAAGTTACAGCTTCTTTGTTGTACAAAGACCGTAGCTGCATCTATCTTTACTACATTATAGCATTGCCAATGAGTGTGTCAACTGCTTAAAAAGGTGCTAATGTCAGTTGGGTGGCATAGGTTAGAGAGGTCCAGATCTGGCCATGTTGCAAAGTTTGCAGACCTTATAATTGATTCCTATTCTTGCAAGTTTTGAACTATGGTATAAGGATTCGGTAAGAATAACTACTCCTCAACAACATTTGTAGTGCCATAAAACTTCCTAAAGAATTGATGCATAACGGCTGTCTCCATTTTTTGTAGGTTTGCCTTAAAGAAAAGAAGATGATTATCTTGCCTCATCTCATCAACACCAAGCTCAAAAGAGAGTGATGAAGGCATTGACCACTAGAGCTTTCAAAATTTCAGATGAGGTACATTTGGAAGAGAAACATCACTTGGCCAAGGTCTTTAGGAAAAATGGCTATAATAGTATACAAATTGCAAGGCCTTTTGTAAAGTAGAAGACTTTGTTTCACAACAAAAGAAAGGAGAAGTCAATGAACAACTTTTGGCTTCCCTTCCTTGCACTTAGGGGGGTGTCTAATAAGCTTGCCAGAATCCTTAAGACACCATAAAATCAATATATAATCTATCCTACTTAAAAAGATAAAGCAATCTCTAAAACCCTGAAAAGATTATTTTGAGCCTAAACTAGATAGTGAGGTTTATTGCATTTAGTGCTAATGTGTAAGACCTTACATAGGGCTAACAACATGATGCAGTCAGGATCAGGAAATTCTATAAAAATTGCCCAGCCACACAACCAAATCCATATGTTCAACACAAAATTAATGCTCAAATAACAAATGAAATGAAACCCTAAGGTCTGGCAGAAAATTACATTACAAGAGTACATAGTAGATCGTTCTTGATCTCTATCACCTTCCTTACAACTTCCCAAAGATTCTAAAATGCGTGCAATGATCTTCATTTTATCCATCAATGGCTTGGAAGTCGAATCGGATTCAATCTTGGCCATTACAACCACCAATTCATTGCAGAAATGTCGAAATGCAATAGTAGGTCAAAAGTCCGCAAGTGTGTAGTAAGCTAGAAACCCATAGATGTAGTAGCAAGTGGAAGATCCACAAACAGCTAGTTCATACAAGAAATCCTGCTTAAGGTTCAGTAGGCCGATAAAACTCTGCAATTGTACATGGTGACATCATCATCTTGCTGAAGTCGACTTATGTCATGCTGACATCATCAGACTGTTCATCTGAACTGGTTGTTTAAACCTCTGAATGTTTAGTGCACTTTGATTATATCCACAAAGTTTAGATGCTCATGAAAACCCTACAAACTCCAAACTGTTAGGAATTCCCACAAAAGGCAAATGGACAAAGAATTTATGAAATCTATCTAGATAACTATGAAGTTTTAGCAAATGTGGAAGAATCCATTGAAACAAGTTGTGCAGAGGAAGTCATTGGAACTGACTAAAAGTGTTTGGGCCAAAACAAAAAATTCCAATTCACTTGGCTAAGATATTTCTGTGAATGCAGACAAACCTATCGATACTGGTCATGCGGGCAAACACATTAGAACAGATCAAATACGTTGTAACCTATTGAAAACAGACGGTTCAACAAGAAATGTCTGCAAAGGCTTGAAGCAGACTACAGATCCACATAAGGTAGGTTCAACAGAAACCCAAAATTCTGCAAACCGATAACAAACCCAAAACCTACAAAGCCATAACTTAGCGAGTTTGTGTCTAATCTTCATCAAATTTGACCTTTAGATACCCATCAAGCTCCTCTACAAGGTGATATCATTAGTTTGCCCAAATTAATTTTGAAAATCCTCCTAAAGCAACTAACCAAAACCAAAACTACCAGAAAATACAAGCAATGGAACTAAAAGGAAAAAAAATTGGGTTGATGCAAGACGTGGACTTGGATGCCCCTGCATCAGACATGCCACGTGTGAAAAGTTCCATGAGTTTGCAACTCATGAACATTTGCCAAGTCCGGAATTGGAATTCCATACTTAGTCAATTTTGTAGCATTCATCCAAGAGGCTTCATCTGCAAGTTTGTTCTTCCAACGAACCAGGTATTCCATATGTTCTTTCTCCCCTAGTTCTCTTAGCCACTTGAGAACCAATCACCTTATCTATATCTTCAAATTTCATTTTAGGAAACTGATGTATCCATTCTTGTGCATCCTGCAAATTTGAGTGTGGATCGCCTTGTGTACTTGTCTCCCTTTCATGAAACTTTTACAAACTAGCAACATTGAAGATGGGAGATATATCTATACCTATTGGAAGTTCAATTTCATAGGCATTGGATGAAAACTTCATCATGACCCTACATGAGGCTATCTTCTTCCATTTCAATTTATTATATGTTCCTTGTGGGAACCTCTCCTTCCTCAAATGTGTCATAACCATATCACCCACCTGAAAACCTTGTTCTCTTCTATGCAGATCAGCTTGCTCTTTGTATTTGATGGCACTCTTCTCTAAATTCTCCTTCACCTTCTTATGCAGCTCATGAATGTATTTGACAAAGTATTTTACCATAACACTTTTCCTGCTCAACTCTGCACTATCCCTTAACTCATCAACAGCCCTAGGGTTATACCCATAGACAATGGAAAAAGGAATTTTCCCAACACTTCAATTGACTGAAATATTGTAGGCAAACTCTACCTGAGCCAATGTCAAGTCCCATTGGTTTGGTTTGTCTCCAACCAAACACCTCAACAAATTTCCCAAACTTCTATTGACAATTTCAGTCTACCCATCAGTCTGGGGATGATAGGCTAAATTAAACCCTAACTCCATTCCAACTTCTTTCATAGTGTATGCCAAAAATGGCCAACAAATTTAGTGTCCCTATCTGAGACAACTCCTAGGCAATCCATGCAACCTAACTACTTAATTGAAAAACAAATTTGCTGTGTGAGACACATCATTACTCTTCTAACATGGTATAAAATGGACCATCTTTGAAAATCTGCCTACTACAATAAAAATTGATTCATTACCTCTCTATCTTTGAGGCAACTCCAAAACAAAGTGCATGCTGATGTGCTCCCATGGTCTCCCTGGTATAGGCAATGGCTGATATAAGCCCGTATTTTGCCTTACTCCTTTTGCATGCTAGCAATTCTACATCCTTGCACTATTTTTTCACATCTGCATTCATTTCAGACCAATACTATCCTTCATTTAACAATGCTATTGTTTTATCCACACCAAAATGTGCACACAAACCTCCACTATGCTTCTCTCTTATTAGGTTCTCTCTCATTGAACCCTTAGGTATACATCATTTATTTTATTTGAACAATAAGCCATCATGAATGAAATACTCCAACCATGGTGTCCTGTCCTTTTCCACAAGACTTTTACTAGTTGTTTATGCTTCCTTAAAATCAAGATCATCTAGACACAACTCCTTCATCGCATCAAAGCCAACAACATTGACTCTTAACTCATTCATCAGCAAACATCTTATGCTAAGTGCATCTCCTACCTTGTTGGAGCTACCACTTTTAAGTTTCAAGACAAAAGAATAACTCTGTAAGAACTCCACCCATTTCATATGTCTCCAGTTCAACTTACCTTGGTTGTTGATGAATTGCAAGGCATGGTGGTGTGTGTATAGTACAAACTCCTTAGGCAGAAAATAGTGTCTCCACTTCTTCAAGGCTTGCACTATAGCATAGAATTCTTGGTCATATATTGAGTACTTCCTCTTTGCTTCATTTAACTTCTCACTCATGTAGGCAATGGGTTTTCCTTCTTGCGTTAAAACTCCCCCAATTGCACACCCACTAGCATCACTGTCAACCTGAAATACTTTGCTAAAATCAGGCAATACCAACACTGGTTGCTCTATCACCTTCTTCTTCGACAACTAAAAGCTCTTCTCTGTTGCAACTATCCACTAAAATTCTTTCCTACCACCTTTCATGGTCTCTGTGATAGGTGCACATAGACCACTAATATTCCTGATGAACTTCCTATAGAAGCTCGCCAAGCCATGAGAACTCCTGGCTTCAAACATTCTTTTAGGTGAAGGCCAATCCACTATTGTCATGACCTTTTTTAGGTCCATCTTCAACCCTTCTTCAAACACCACAAAACCTAGGTACGCTAGTTCTTTCTTCATAAAACTACATTTCTTCAAATTCACAAGCAACTTTTCTTCTTTTAATCTTTGCAAAACTACTCTAAGATGCATTAAATGCTATTCTTTTTTCTTATTGAAAAGGTTTCAGTACCTCATTCATCAATTATATGAAAGTACTTAGGGCATTTGTTAACCCAAATGGCATCACCAACCACTCATACAAACCGTCATTTGTTTTGAACATAGTCTTCCATTCATCTCCTTCTCGGATCCTTATCCAATGGTATCCACTCTTCAAATCTATCTTGGTGAAGTACTTGGTTCCACTCCAACAATCCATCATATCAGTTATTTTATTTATGGCTCTTGAATCAGTACACATCCATTATTCTACATCCTTCTTTGGTGTGAGTACTGCAAGTACAGCACATGGTCTCAAGCTTTCTATGATTAGACCCTTATCCAACAACTCTTGTAGTTGTCTGTTTATCTCATTCTCCGTTGGGGTCATTCTATACATTGCCTTGTTTAGCAAACTAGCCCATGGTATCAAATCCATGCAATGACATATGCTCCTCAGTGGTGGCAATCCATCAAGTAACTCTTTCATCAAAATCTCTAAAAATTCACCTAAAATCTCTTGTACCTCCATGGGAACTTCTTCCTTCTTCTCTATTGTCCTAACCTCTGCAAGCTTAGGAATGGAAGTATAACATACCTTCTCCTTCTTCAAATCTTTCAAAAATTGTTTCAATATCATCAAACAAACTATGGAGTTCTTTTCTACCTCCTAGTCCTTATCCTTCATGGAATTCAAGGTATACTCCTCACCATTCTTCTTTATCTTATAACAATTCGTCTTACCATCATGAATGGCTTGCCTATCGTATTGCCAAGGTCTACCCAACAGAATATGACATGCATCCATTGGCATGACATAGCACATTATCTCATCCTTGTAACTAACAATATGAAAATCACCAAACATTGTTCACTTACCAATAATTGGTGCCCTTTTTGCAGCCAAGATACCTTGTAGGGACTAGGATGTTTCATCCTCTTCAACTGCAACTTCTCCACCATTTCCTCTAACACCAGATTGTCAATACTGCTACTGTCTATTATGACTTTGCAACATTTATCTCAAGACTTACATTTGGTCCTAAACAAATTTCTCCTCTATGCAGGCTCTTCTTTCTCCTTTTCTTTTTTCAACAAAATTCTTCTCAACATCAAGGACTTTCCATCCTCTGGATCTTCTCCGTGCTTGGGTGAAGCTAGACTTTCATCTTTTGCTTGGGCCACATGAATTCTGGTCTCCTTGCCTTTACTTCTACTAGGTTGTATTTGAGGACATTCAAATGCCCTTTGCCCATTTTTTGTCATGCCCCATCAAACTAACGATCACAACCTTGATTAAGAAAATCAGATCTCCGCATATATCCTAAGCTAGGGAATTAAATTAACAAAAAGGTCAATAAATATTAGACAAAAGAATGTCATGGGCAGCCACTCTACAAAGCATATAATTAACAATAAAAAGGTTTTAAGGCAGCGCTTGGTTATGAAGGGATGTATCCCTTACCAAGGTCAGGATGTTGATGAAAAGATGTTACTTTCCCCACCATTGAAGTTATTAAAGGGAAAACAAATGATTCATGAGAGGCATCAAGTGAAGAAGATGGGAAAAAGGAGATTAAGAAATTGAAATATAAGATAACTGTTGGAAATAAATATTGTTTTCAACAAGAATATTATTGGGAAGTAAGCTTGAGAATATAAATTAGGAATATATATATATCATAATTGCATTAAGATATTTTATTACCAATTAATATAGTAGATTCCTTTAGTAATCTATTTTGAATTTATAGAAGTGTTTTGCAAATATGGATGCCAATCAACTTTCCAAGTTCACGAGAGGTGAAGTACTGACCTTTCCTTCATCAAGCACGCCACCCTGAGATGCAATGCTCGTGGGCCAGGAGGTGTATGAGTGCTCATGGGCTTGTTGAGGAAGGCAATCTTCATGCATCTTATCAAGCACACCACCCCAAGATGGATGGAATGGAACTCCTGCCATGCTCCTGGGTTGCAAGGCGAATGAGTGCTCCTGGGTTTGATCAAGGAGGATGGAGCACCTCCAAGGTGGACTGAGGGATGTAGTGGGCCTAAGATCCTGGGCTTGAGGGTCTTCTCAAGTACGCCACCTCGAGAAGGATGGACGAGGATCCACCCATGCTCTCGCAATACAAGGACAACCATCCTTGAGATTGCAGTTTGCAAACATTTCTAGTGAATTCCTAATATGATTGGCTATACAAATATGCCTTGGAATAATCATTAATGATATTAGGGTATTTTGAATTCAAATATTAATAATGTTTTAGGTATGATGTATTGCTCTCAATATTATAATATTGTATGTATAAAATTGAATATTACCGTAAAGTTGATTTTGTTATTACTAATGTCCGTTTTTATTATTGCTTGGTAGGCCAAAAATTAGGAATTTCCCAAAAGGGGACATTATTGTATTCACCACATTGGTAACATGTACCAATGAATACTCTTCCTATATCTCTTCCAAAATTTCCTCTTCCTTTGAGATAACTTTCTCTTCCTTCTGCTTCTTGAGTGTTGGAACTTGTTTGGGAATTGTTGGCTTCTTCTTGTTTGCCTTGGTATCCTCTTCCACATGAGAACCTTCCTCTACCTCTTAAGTCACTCTATTGTTTCCTCACCAATTCCTCTTCTACCTTCAAGGCATACTTGTAGGCTTCTTCTACAGTCTGCAACTATAATGTCCCTTACCCGGTTTGCCCTAGAATTCATTTGTTGATTAGGTTTAGGGTTCCTTCTTTTCACATGATTGTTCTTTTTAATTAAATAATCTTGATTTGAAATCTGCATTCACCATATTAACAACATTCCCACACACACATATATTTGTTAGCATTAATATCTAGATATCCAAAATATAAGCATAATCATAAATGCAATTTAACAAGCATAATCATAAATACAATTTAACAAGCAAGAGGAGTGCCATGGGGGATCTGCTCTGAAGCCTTCAAATAAATCTCAAGAGGTTGTCCATCCCAACCCTTCTTGCCTAGTGGCTTAGTACCTACATACTCCATTCATGGCAACACCTCAAAGACCCTCATCCCTATCAGGGGGAGAGGAATCATGGAATTCTTAAGTAGCCTAAGGTCTACCACCTCCTATTTGCCCAATCCCTAGTCAAGGGCCTAAGGGGCTACAAGGCCCAATCCCTTGTCTAAGGCCTCAGGGGCAGAAGCCTAGGTGGGACCCCCAACCTTCTATAACCCAATCCCTAGTCAAGGGCCTAAGGGGCTACAGGGCCCAATCCCTTGTCTAGGGCCTAAGGGGCTGAAAGTGGGGTTTTTAGACAATCTACTTAAACCATGGTTACCCTTCCTGATAGGGTTACAAGCACAAAGAAGACAATCTTTACATGATCAGCTATATTTGCATTCATCCAAGATTTATTTCATGCCTATAATCAAATATATCTTCATTTATCAGTGGTTCTTTAAGTTCATCATTTCCTAGAATAATTCTCATTATGGTGATTAAAGAAAGCATTATATCAATAATCAGATTAGCAATATCAATTTCTTATATTCAAAATATGCTAAATATTATTGCTAAGTGAATACATCACCTGAATTGCTGCATCTCTCCATGTTTTCTGATTCCCTACTTGCCTCCTTCAACCTTATACAATACATCTCTCTCTCTCTCTCTCTCTCTCTCTCTCTCTCTCTCTCTCTCTCTCTCTCTCTCTCTATATATATATATATATATTATATATATAATTATATTATTATTATTATTATTTCCAACTGATTTCCATTAACAATCTGCAGTAGTTCCTTTATTCCCAGCCATGTTTACTTATTTCTAGCCACCATTTATTATCTCTATCCAGCCATCGATCTCCAAAACTTCCTTTTATTGATGCCTTTCTACCTTTTACGTAAGCAAGACAAGTATCTCCTTTTTGAGTAAGACAAGTTTTGTCTTATTTGACTGCTCTCTTCTTTTTCCTTCCTATTTTCCATTCGATGCCCTCTTGCTTTGATAATTTATAATATTTTATACCTCCACTTGGCTAAGGGACATGTCCCTTCCTTCTTCAATTAACCACACCTTTATTAAAAGTCATGTCTTTTTATATTTTTATTTTATTAATCTCTCTTCTTAGTTTAAGCGCTGCTTTTTGACCAAGCTAACCGATGCCTTTGCTGATTTATTTAGTTTAGCCTTTGTTTGTTTATTTTTGGAGGCACCGATTCTTAAGGTTTAATTTATATCTTTATTAAAAATGGTTTCCAAGGTTTCTAAACATTTAATATATATTTATTATTTAAGAATGTTTATGTAGATATTATAATTTCATACTTAGCAAGAACATTATAATATTTAATATTTGTTTATGATATTTTATATTTTATGTTTGTATATTTAGTATGATTTTATATCTTATTATTGTATTATGTCATAGTATGATATGTATCATCATATGTTATTCTATAATATTTATATCACAATTATAATACTTATCTATGATAATCATGATTATGAGGATAATGGTTAAATGGTAATTATATTTACAATTATAGTATTGAAGTTTAAATGGCAATTACTTATATTTATATTTTGGTATTTATTCGATTTTGGTTAATTGTTTTTTATCAATATCTCAAATTCAACTTTACGAATTCGGGGACATGACAGCAACCTAACCATGCTAATCTCATCTTGAATAGGTAACCATAGACCATTCACATACCTTGACACCTCCATGCATCATCATCAAAATGTCCTGCCCTAATGCTCAATTTGTAAAACTCTTTTGTATATTTCTTTACATTGGATTATTTTTGTTTCAGGGTCTGAAATTTTCTAAACAAACTAAGGTTATAATCTGCCAACAAGAATTTGGCCTTCAACTTGGTCACCATTTTGTCCCATGACTTAATCTTGTCTTTGTCTCTTCTTTGTTTCTCTGTCTACAAATGTTCCCACCATAGGAATGCATGTCATTTTAATTTGGTATAAGAAAACTTCACTTTGTTGTCATCTTCAGTTCTTTCAATGTTGAAATACTTCTCCATTTCCGATATACAGTCTATAAGTTCTTCAGGGTTTAAACTCCCATTATAGCGAAGAGGATCATGTTGGCCCCACAATTGTCGTTGCACCAAAAGGTCGACCTGTTAATGCCCGATACAACCACCAGAATTAACAGATCCACGAGAGGCGGTTAGTCCATGTCACGAATCACGAGGGGAGCGTTGACCATCTGCCAGAAATCTACCCCTCAGCGCAAGCTAAGGGAATTCGAACCCGGCACCTTTGGCTCTGATACCAATTGTTGGCCCCACGGTTGCTCTTGCACCAAAAGGTCAACCTGTTAATGCCCAATACAACCGCCAAAGTTAATGGATCCACGAGGGGCGGTTAGTCCATGTCACGAATCTGAGGGGAGCGCTAACCATTTGCCAACGGATCAAATCTAGGTTTGCTACTGATTCTAGGCATTGCTCTCAAGAATCTTTCTCTTCTTACTTCACTGAAATATCCCAACCAATATTTGTGCAATTTTTCTGATTTTTCTAACACAAAATGATGCCCTAATTTTCTGATTTTTAACTTCTGCTCAAACCCTAGTTTGCTGGTATAAATTTCTGAGTATATTCATGCATTAACAGCAGCATTCATTCATACCGATAATATTGAAACTCATAGAAGATTTGTTTGATCATAAACAAGTATGAAACCAACATAATAGACCACCAAACATTCACCAACATATGCCAAAATTCTGATATTCAAACATCCAATTTGCTGCTTCAAATCAAACTCGTCTAATGATGCAATTACACAATGAAATGGGCTCCAAACATGCCTAGCAACATGTAGAAGTTTGCTGATATGAAGAAACCCCCAATCTATGCAATGAAAATGACTTCCTACTCTAACCCTAGCTGGGCGAAATTGCTCCAGCTCACAACAATGCAAACAAATGCAAATATTTGATGAAAAACAACTCCAAAAACCCTACCAATGTAATACACTCAGCTCAGAATGGATGCACAGATATGCTCAAAACACAAAATATTAATGATCAAATACCAATTACACAGTAATGATAAAATGGAAGATTTGTACTCAGATCTAGTAAGGCTTTGAACATAATTTGATAGCAAATATTCTTTTGATTCATACAATGTCTAATCTCACAATTGGTTCCCAGCAGTAATGAGGGACAATACAGAATGAGGTAGCGACAATTTATGTTAGAAACCAAGATCAAACATGCAAACCAAAAGGCCTTCCAAAAAAGAGAAAAACAATAAAAAAGCAGAGCTTTGCATGAAGATATGCAAATTGATATTATTCAGAATTAAAAAATTACAATGAGATGAATTGCTTTATAAAAGCAATGTATGCATAACCCTAATGTTGACCTAAAAACAGCTCAACTAAATAAAATTTACTTATTAATTAAGTAAACTAATTATTACCTAAGTAAAACCTAAATAAACTTAATAAAATGTAATTAAATAATTAATTACACCAACACCCTCCCTTAAGTGCAACTTAGGGAGACTAAAAAAGCATGCACCTAAAACTAAGATGAATGCAAGAAAGCATGAATGGGTCTTGGCAACAAGGCCATGATCAGGTACCCATGTACAAATGCAATGAATGAGAATGAAAAAGAGGAGAAAACCTAGTGGGACAAACCCCCCTCTCAATGAGATGACCTGCTGCAAAGAAGCACTGGAAGAACACTGTGGAGAAACATTGGAACCTAAATCAGGCAAACAAGGAAAAATACTTCTATTTACTACTGAAACCAGATGAGAGTCACCGATTGACTCAAGGAATCATGAAAAAGCAAAAGCAGACCCGATGCCACGGAACACTTGAAAACTCCAAACGGGAACAACCCTGGAATCTATGAAGCAATAGTAGATAAAATGATGCCCCCCATAATAGGGAATGATATGATGAAAGAACCTGGAAGTCGTGTATCTCGATGCCGATGCCAACTGTGACAAACTGATCCATAGGAGCAAGTACCATGAAGATTCTGGAACATTAACCACAAATTTAGTGGCCCTCAAACTAAGATGTGACCCAATGCGGATCAATAACCATAGGCTCTCAATCTGAAGTGTGAATCGATGTGAATTTGATATGTGTCAAGCAAGAGCAAGATGTGGCCAAAAGAAACTAAGAAACCAAATACAACCCATGCAAGTTGTTATCAATAATCAAGATGTAGATCAAAGTGCAACTACACTCTAATCAAATTATTATGCAAGAAACCCCCCTGATGGAACTTTATATCAGTTCATTTATTACAATACCCAATGATTGCAAAATGAGAGAATGTTAAACATGCATAAACAAAAGAGAAAATGCAAACCTAAAGCATGAAAACAAAAACAGAATGCATGCACAAGATAAAGTTCACATATGTCTCCCTGATAAAAAAGGACCTCAAATCTGTGTAGAGGACTGAACCAGCTTTCCAATGCCGCAAGAATGGCGAAAAAAGGATCATTGAGTCAAAAGATATGCCCTCCGGAGTGAAAACAACATCTGAATTCAAGGACCTACAAAATAAAATTGGAGCAAAATCAGAGAAAACTACCTCCACCACTGGATCGACGTCAAAATCAGCTTTCCAACGGTGTCTTGTTTGCGAAAAAAGGGCACCGTACACAAAAGTTACGCCCGAATTTGTAAAAGTGCTCCAAAATGGCCAATAAGGTCTGCAGGCAACCCAAGGGGCTAAAACATTTCAGCCCCTGGTCCTGTGCGCGACCAGGGGCTAGCGGGCAGGGGGTTGGGGCGGAGCCCCTAGTCACCCATGTGACCTACGCGAGTGCTGATGGGCCGGTCGGGGGCTGGGCACATAGCGTTCGGTCCCCCATGTGACCGGAGGTTTGTGCAAAGGCTCGCAGGGGCTAGTTGGGACCGACAATGGGATGGCGAAGGAGGTCGGCAGTCGTCGAGCGGTGAGAGCCGTTTGAACTAGAGGCGCCAACACAAAATCCAAAAAATGTTTTTTTTATAATTATTTTCGTGCCTCAAGGAGCGTGTTGGGGAGACCGTATGGCCTCCCTAGCAAAAAAAAATTGCCTCAGAAATAACTTTCTCCAAAATCGACAAAACGAAAGGCGTTCGTAGGGTTTTTGGTCGCTACGAATGCGATGGTGACCTTCGTTTGTGCCCAAAATGCTCCAAAAAATCAGCTACCCCCAAAGCTTGCAAAAAATCACCAAGCTTGAAACCCTCACAGATCTGGCAAACGATAACCAAACTCAATAAAATAAAAGCCAATCTCGACTTTTTCCGGCGCTCTGAATCCAAAGGTGAAGCCCAATCTAATCCAAAACGTCGCATAGATGAACTCAAGGCATGAAACCCTCAAAGAATCCTGAACGAACTCTGCAATGATTTTTTCAAAAATCTGAGAAGGGGCTGCATATCAAGGCTTTGATACCATGTTAGAAACCAAGACCAAACATGCAAACCAAAAGGCCTTCCACAGAAGAGAAAAACAATAAAAAAGCAAAGCTTTGCATGAAGATGTGCAAATTGATATTATTCATAATTAAAAAATTACAATGAGATGAATTGCTTTATAAAAGCAATGTATGCATAACCCTAATGTTGACCTAAAAACAGCTCAACTAAATAAAGCTTACTTATTAATTAAGTACACTAATTATTACTTAAGTAAAACCTAAGTAAACTTAATAAAGTGTAATTAAATAATTAATTACACCAACAGTTTACACAACATAATAATCATTAACCATTCGAACAAACCAGAATGACCAATACATTCATACTGTTGGGTCTGAAAGTTTATCTATGATTAGCCACACACCAAGCAACTCTCAGCCGCTCTAAACTCAAGCCACAGTTAAGGTAATCAACCAAACTCGAACTCCCTGAGTGCAAATGACTAAGTGATGACCACGGATTTGTGATGCACCTAGCATAGCCATCTTCATGCCAGATCATGAAATGTGATAGTGCCCAGACGAAAACGAAATGAGTCAATGGTCTCTAATGTTAGCGCCCTTGTCATGGCGCATATCGATCCTTGCTATCTTTGAATCAAATACTCTTGATTCCCTCACTAATCGCGATGGCACCAACATCAACTGTATCTCAGTTGGCAAATTCGAGCCTAAGAGAGAGTGTTGAGTGAGGCATGAGCTGGAAGCTCCACCACTCACTCACACTTGATCGGTCTCCTTGAGAGTACAGTATAAATTTTCCTTGGCCTGGAGAGATAAATCGGAGTTAGCAATTATGAAATAGGCAAAATGCAAGAAAGATTCACAGGCGCAAGGCAAGGGTAGTGTCCAACCTTGCACAAATTCTCAGAGGTTTTCGTCTCAGAGAAATTCAATAGACTTTCGTCCAACAATGAATCAATGCCCTCCAATAAAGAATTGAACCAACATATATACCCGATCAGGAGTGCCTTCCCAAGTGGGTCGGCCACAAGAAATATTTAAACTTAAATATTATTATTAATAATTTGAATTTATATTATTATTTTTTATTTAATATTATAAATATTATTATTATTTTAATTTTATTTTTAAGTATTTATGAAATGCAGGTGGAGTGTTTAAAAACATTGCTTCCCTCCAAGATTGAGATAGGTCTCAATCATGGATGGGGGGACATGACAGTCGTTGCTTGCCCTCAAGCAACTTTGGTTTTGGATGCTCTTCGATATTTGCTCCTTTCCCCGACCTCTCCATCCTCTTGGCTGAAACTTCCTTGGCACTTCCTTTGGAGAAACCTCGAAGAACGACCTCTTTCCCATTAGATTTGAACTTCAACTCGATAGTTTGATAGTTTGTTGTGTAATCCCCAAATGAGTGTAACCATTGTACTCCCAAAACCACATCTGACTCACTAATGCCAATTATGTAGAAATCATCCTCCATCTTGAGTCCTCCTAGGGTCAACTCCATCTGTTGAATGCAGTGAGTGCATGGAATATTGTAACCATCTGCTACTGTCACATTGAATCCTTCAAAGTCTTCGGCCCTTTGAACATTCATTTCAGAATTTTGAACATTTTGATGGTCATATATGCAAGCTAGGGTTTGTCTATTCCTGCGTCTAGGGTTCACCATAGAGCTACAACCCTCTTTAAACCCTAATAGTTCAATGCCTTAGCCACTTTTTTCTATTTTCTCGTTGACCTATGCTAGGCAGTTACCGATTCCTTAAGTCGCAACTTAAGCCATTGAAGTCATGCGTTTACCAACCCCTATGTCCTAGCTTTGTTGGTTGCTTCACCTTTTAAAATATCTATTAAATTTTCCCGCAGGGTCATGAAATATTTTGCCTAAAGTCTAATGTTTTAAGCCCTAGGTCTGAGTAAAAAAATATGTCTAAAATCATTTGTCGACCTAGTGAATGGTCCCTTCCTAAGTCATAACTTGAAGCACGTGCTAAAAATTTGCCTTAAGTTAAGCACTGCTTGGTCCCACAATACAATGTGTTCATTCCTTATTGGTCCCCGCCAGCGCGCACTAAATAAAATATTCACTAAAAATTATGTGCAATGGTGTGGGAAAGCACCACGTGTCCAGCTTGTACAATTGTCTACGGCGGGCTTTGGAAAGCTTTTGGCAGGCCCCATGATCTAAAGGCTCTAAGAGTGCCATGTGGCACCATCCTAACCGTTCCCCGCCATTCCACGGAGGTTCATCTATGAAGACCTTGGCTGACTGCAAGGGTGCGGGAAGATGCCAAGTGGCAAGATCTTGACCATCTGATGGAGGATTAAAGCAAACTGAAGAATTTCACTAACCATGGAGGCATATAGGAGAAAGATAAAAGGTGTGCATCTTGGACACGTGGCAAGATTTGGCGGCTTTCTTTGCCATTCCGCATGACTTGATCTATCGCCCAATACATGAGTGCGAGGGTGCGAGGAGATGACACGTCAGCTCCATTGACGTTTCCAAAGGCGGTGGGGCCCAAGGTGACATGTAGCAAGCTTTTCCACAGTAGAATACTATTGGCCGATGTCGTTTTCAAAGCCAATCAAGTATTTTCAAACTTGTTTGACTCCATCAAGGTCGTGTGATCAACTAGATCAGCCAGCAATCAACGGCTAAAATTCAAAATCAAAGATACAGGTAGATGGAGTCATTCTAGTTCGCACAAATGAAGAGTATTGGTCGACAAGATGCCATAGAATCTGAATTTAATGCCTTCTTCCATAAAAGATGGTTTTAACGCACATTTACAAATCACCAAGGCATTTTAAAGCATCTGAAGATCAAATTCTGCAAAGTTCAAGCTCTTTGCGACAAGAACTAGGGTTTGCGACATTCATACACCTGTAAGTTACAACCTACTAGATACTTGCTCAATTGTATGCAAAATAACACGCATCATGGGTCTCCCTTTACTATCATTTTGGATTTTTCTTTGAGGCGTGTTATTACCTCTTTTGTTATTTCGATATCCTCTAGGGGATGCATTAGAGTTGTTATGGGGTTTTTGGTGGTGTATTTGGTAGGGTTGACTGTTCTCCTGTGAATAGCACTTGTGTGCTCCTTCTTCTTAGGTTGTACGGGCATTCCTTGATGGAATGTCCCATTACTTGGCAGATATCGCAGAACAGCTTCTTCAAGCAATTAGCCTTTGTGTGACCTTCCCCCTTGCAATTTGTGCACCACAATTCTCTGGTGTCTCTTGTACTCTCCTTCTTGGCCTTCAGTTCCTTCATCACTCTTATCATGTCTCTCCTTAGTGCTTGTACGATCTTTGACTCACCCTCGTTGTTGTCGTTCGTACTCTCCTCATCGTTTGTCTTCTTCTTCCCTCAAGAGGATGTTTTGTTTTCACTTTCTATATCCATTGCCCGATTGTATGCTTTGGCGTAGGATGACAAAGGTACAACCTTCATCTTGTTCCTCAACGACAGGAGCAGCCCTTCGATGAATTATCGTTTCTTCAGACTATCAACCGACTGAGTCTCCAGTTTCACCAGTAACTCCTTCAACCTACGATTATAGGCTCGTATGTTTGTTAGATCCGATTGTGAAACCACCCAAGATCAAAATGATTGAAGGAAAGCAAGAAAAGAGATGGATAAATTCAGCAATCCCATAGCACTGAACTAGCATTCTATCATGCTTGCCAAGGGGAGGGGTGAGTGTTGTTTATATAGAAAAATAAGGGCAGATAAATCCAAGAGAGGTAATAACTCCCAAGTGCCCATAATAGGTGGGAGGTTTTACCTACTTGGTAAATGCCAAATTACATGGTTATGCCTAATCAAGTAAAGACAGAAAATGGTTATGGAGAGGTGGCAAATAAGTCCAAAAGAGGGTGTGAGACTCAACTACCCAAGGGTGGGTGTGAGTGACACATGTGAATGATGGATTTATGCCACATGTCCTCATCCTAACCATTCTAATATAACCTAAACAAACTTAATAATGTGTGTAGGAAAAATAAATATTCCCTAACCTAAGGAAAATAAAAAACCTACACTAACCACCCCCCTTAAGCGTAGCTTAGGTGGGTGAAAAGACACAAAGATGGGTCTCGGCTACTAGGCCATGTTAGGTACCCATGTACAAACCAGTCTCTCACAACCAAAGAAAAGGAGAAAACCCAGTGGGACAAAACTCCTCCCCAAATGAGAGATAATAAAACAAGTTTCCCAACACAAGAAGAATCCCATGCAAGGAAGAAGTCCCCTCCAAAATAGAAAGGATCAGAAAGACTGTGTAGCCTTCCCTCAAGTAGTCAACTGTGCCAATGGTTGATGCTCGAAACTGAATGTAGAAGATGGTCCACGATCACCGAACAACATTCCTCCCCTTAGGAAGAAACAAAACCAAAGGTGTATGAAGACTGTCTTCCCATTCCTGAAAGGAATATGTAGGAAGAAAGTGCAAAATATATGAAGTCTTTGAAAACTGCTCATTTGTCTCTATGTCGATGTCGAAAGTTGTCACCATCAAATCAAGCGTTCTAGGCCACACTGATGAAGATGACAATCCAAAATCTAGTAGAGATGTATGTAGAACAAGATCCAAAGACTCCGATATCTCCTCTGAAGATAAAGATGCCTCCTCCAAATGTTGTACATAAGTATCCACAATCACATCACACTCAAAAGAATGATCATGTAGAGAATGAACAAGAGGGTCAAAGTGTTCCCTCGCAACAACTGAAGAAGGATCATCTCCATCAAAGAGAAGATGAATATCATCAATGATGTCTCCCAAATCTGAAATATGAGACTCCACAAACAAACCTATAATGTCTATCAAGTAGTCATCCCAAGTAGCTATATCTAGAAGACGATGTATATCCTACTGCATTGAATCACAAGAAGCCATGAATGTAGCAATACAAGTATCCTCAGAAGCAACAGTAGATGGAGGAGAAGGAATGCAAGGCTCAATAACTGGATCTGATGTGAGAATACCAAGATTCAGATAGCCAAAATTCTCCTCAAAATCAAATGTCACACTAGGAGTGTGATCAACAATCAAAGGATCAGAATCATCATCAAGTGCAAAGTTTGAAAAGGCATATAACCGAGAAGCACCATCAACCATCCTAGTAGAAATTATCTCTCTACTCTCCAAGTCTCTGATGATAACTGAATCGGGTGTGAATTCCACAGTCTTCCCTGCTCCACCATGAGTGATCTAATAGATGGAAAGAAGATTATTTGTCAAGTGAGGGACACATAAAACATCATTGAAGGTGCCATCCCCAATATCAACAGATCCTCTCCCACTTACATTCATGTAAGTATTGTTGCCCATCAGAATAGGTGGCATAACACAAGGCTAAAAAGAAGAGAACATAGACTATGTAAAAGCCATATGATAAGAAGCTCCAGAATCTAGGAGCCACTTCCCTGATTCATGACTTGTAGAAGCACAAAGAGCTTTACCTTTATTTTTCTTCAACTCAAAAGCAAAGCCTGCATGACCTTTATCCTTGCTAGATCCTAATTGTTTAGAATGTGAAGAAGAAGAAGTAGACTCGAACATTCTAGAAGGTAGATCAATGTTGTTCTTTTTAAGAACATGCTTTAGTTCATCAATATCCTTCTTATAACAAGAATGTTCTTCATGTCCAGTCCTCTTGCAATATGAACAAGTAGACTTCTTCTTAGATGAATCCTCCCTTGAAGAGGATTTATGTTGTGCTTGATCTGTGTGTGAATTTTTCTTAGATTTCTTTTGTTTCTTGTCAAATTGTCCTGACTCTTTCTGTCCCTTAGGCTGACCAGCAAACAAAGCTTGAGTCTGTGATGGTTTTATGAGACCCATAGAAAGAAGCTTTTGTTGTTCATGCATTAACATCTCAGAAAAAGATGCAAATGAAGGCATAGTATGTGCAAATCCCATAGTCAATCAGTGAGTATGAAAGCTAGAAACAAAAGTTGCAAATTTAGGACCAAGTTTATTCAGTGTATTATAGATTAACTGAATGTCCTTTCTATCAATACCACATGCTTTACATTGTGCTCTCAGATCATTGACCTTAGTAATATAATCCTGGATGTTGCCAAAGTTCTTTGGATCAAGGCTCATCAATTCATTTTCAATCTGATAGCTTTTGACTTCATCTGTTGTACCATACAAAGATTTTAACTTTTCCCAAGCATCATGTGAATTTGTACAAGATTCAATCTGAAACATAAGATCAAGGGAAACAAAGCTACAAAGACATCCAAGAGCTTTTGTATGTTCAAGCATCCATTTTATCTTTTCCTTATCATTTGCAGGTTCAACTACCTTCTTTTCAACATATGGAGTATACCCAAGTTGCATTAAGGCATTCCATGCATGTTGATGCCATATTGCATAATTATAAGGTGTTAGCAAAGGAACCTTAGAATGATCCATGTGTGAAGGAAAAGAAGAGCACAAGTGAACAGATCAAAAACACACACACACAAAGAGAGACCCCCCCCTCTCCCCTTTCACTCAATCAAGAATCCTCCCCAACAAAAAAATGATTTGGCACTTTATAATTCAATGTGTTTACAGTGCTGGAGTTGTTTTCCAGAGTTTTACAATATCCAAAAATGGACCCAAATACTGAAAGTATAATACAATATCAAAATGGGAACCTCAAAATAGCACCATCATGTAGTGCTCGGAAAAATATTCACTTTCAAAAAAAGATTCGCCTCGATCCGAGGTCATACGTGAAATTTACATCCGTTTGAAGTTTAAAAAATGGTGACTGTCCTTCAAATATGATGAGAAAACTAAATTTCTGGAAAACTGGGATCATTTGAGCAAAAAATAATTTCACCACTGTAAAGAGCACAAAATTCTACCCCAAATAAAAAAAATTGCACTGAAAAATGCCTCTGTATGACTGAGAACGAGCCCTTTGAAGTTCAGGTACAAAATTGAAAATTGCAATGGTGAGGGGGTCTCAAATTTGAAAAAATCATGTCCGCCAAATTTGGCGAAATTGCTGCTAAATTTAGTGAACTACCAGATTTGTCGCTGAATGTGGAGAAGGCACAGAGGCCAAATTTGCAGGTACAGGCATTGAATTTTATATTATATTTTTATTAAAAAAATATTTAAAAATATTGAATAAGGGTGGGTAGATTCGACCACACCCAAACCCCAAATAAAGTCTGCATAAATTTACATATTGCAGGCTTCAAAACCTGCAGCCTATGGTACCTATGTACCTTTTAAAGGTATGTGCCTGTGCAAAGTGCATAGGTACCTTGGTACCTCAAAATTTTCAATATTTTTTTTGTTTTTTTGTTTTTTATATTTTGATTTTGATTTTGATTTTTTCAAAAACAAATGATTTTTCAAATACATAATGTAGGAAATATTAACTTCTTTTATGCAGCAATAAATAAAGAATTTTTCAAAAAATGAGCCATACCATGCGCAATGGGGCTATACGACTTTGACTGCAAAAAAAATTTGCCTCAAATTTTGACTTTCTCCAAAATTGACGAATTGGTAGTTGATCCTTAGGTTTTGACACCTTCTGAGCGCAATGGTGGGGTCCGTTTGGGCTGAAAATGCACCGAAAAATCAGCTACCTTTTGGAATCTCTCTAAAAACCTCTACTTCAGCCCTTCACAGATCTCGCACCCGATGTCCGATTCGGACGAAACAAAAGCCAATTCTGACTTTTTCGGCTGCTCTAAACTCAATGGTGAGCTCAGAATGTCTCTAGGAAGCTCTGAAATATCTACAACAAAATGCAATAGAAAAGAAACCCCCCCAAAAACTGAGATATCAAGCGTTTCTGCTTCTCCGAGTCATCATCGGATGCAAGAGAATATCATACTTTGCTCTCAAGAATGAATTGAAATATCTGCTAACCCACAACTCACAACCAACTCTGATACCATGTTAGATTCGGTTGTGAAACCACCCAAGATCAGAATGATTGAAGAAAAGCAAGAAAAGAGATGGATAAATTCAGCACTCCCATAGCACTGAACTAGCATTCCATCATGCTTGCCAAGGGGAGGGGTGAGTGTTGTTTATATAGCAAAATAATGGTCGATAAATCCAAGAGAGGTAATAACTCCCAAGTGCCCATAATAGGTGGGAGGTTTTACCTACTTGGTAAATGCTAGATTACATGGTTATGCCTACTCAGGTAAAGATGGAAAATGGTTATGGAGAGGTGGCAAATAAGTCCAAAAGAGGGTGTGAGACTCAACTACCCAAGGGTGGGTGTGACTGACACATGTGAATGATGGATTTATGCCACATGTCCTCATCCTAACAATTCTAATATAACCTAAGCAAGCTTAATAATGTGTGTAGGAAAAATAAATATTCCCTAGCCTAAGGAAAATAAAAACCTACACCAACAATGTTCTCATGCTTTCCTTGCTTCGTGTTATATATTTTTGCCACAATTTCATTGTCGTCCCTAAGAAGTTTAAATTCATCTTCAAACGCTATCTTGAGTAATTGCCATGAGACTTTATGTGCTACTTCAAGTTTCGTGTACCAATCTATAGTTGTGCCTCTCAACGTCGCTGAGAATGCTCGCAGCCAATAATCCACATCGTCCTACCCATTCTCTACCCATATTGTCTCGCACATTTTGCAATGGCGTACGGGATCCTCTAAACCATTCCCCATGAACATTGGCAACTTCTACCTCTCAACTGGCGGAGTCACCATGTTTCTTCCCCGATGCCCTCCTTGTGCATTGGACCTGATTGGACTGTTTCTCCCTTGACGTTTCAATGCCTCTCTTGCACTCTTGGCCACATACGGGTCAGCAACACATCCCCCCTCAGCATCCTTTGCACCTCGAGTCTCCTAGGGTTCGTTCCGATACTCCCTCTATCTGGGGGTCTTTGGTTCGGATCCTACAATTCTCAGTTCTTCGTCGTCCAATATGGACAACTCTCAAATACGAGTTGTACTATTTTCAAGTTCTTTTAATAGTTCATTTTCATTTTTTTTCTTTATTTGCTACAAACGGTGTCCTGAAGGTTCCTTTGTCGGTTTCCTCGAGAAGGTTTTGGTGCAATTTAGCAATGGATTGGTTTATTTCATTAATGTCTTCATTCGTTTCTTCAACAATTTGTTTCAGTCTACTTTGCTAGTTTTCTTGTTCTTGCAATCTGAGTGATCTTCGTACACTTTCCTCAAGTGTTTCTTGCTCACTTGATACTTGGCTTTTGTCCTTATTGGGTCGTACAAGCATTAATTGTTTATTGTAAGGCCATTAGTTGTCGAGGGTACGCCTTCAACTGGTGTCGCATTCCTCCTCCTGTTTACTTCTTTCCTCAGACCGTTGTAGTATTTGTTGTCTTTGGCGTCCTTGGTCACTCTCTGCCCAAAGATCTTGCAGTATGATGTAATGGCATGCAAGCAACCTTGGCAATCGGTTGAGGAGATGGTCGACCTCTGGGTTGGCATGCAGTCTGTCCCAAATGACCAACTGAGGGACCTCTTGCCTGAGAGCCTCCCTCTATACATGATCCCTCAATGAGATGTCCCACAGGTTCACCAGATCCGTCAACGCATCTTCCCTAACTTCGTTTGCTTGCACCAATTCCTCGAGCGGTTGACCCATCACGACGCCATTCTCCCGTTGGTGTGATTTTACCAAGTTCACTTATGCAACAGCACCAAATGTTTACTCACTAGGATAACTTCAACATACAACAAGAGTAAACAGATGAAACTTACAGAACATAGACCATATATAGAAATCATTCACAAACACATAGTGCACAAAATAAAATATTACATTTATTCATCAATGATCAGCAAGTACAATAGCATAATGCCATCATCATAATAGCATAGTTATCCCATTTACAATAGGCCCAAGTACATATAGTCACTAGTGGTGGTTGAGAAACCAACCATCACAACGCTTCATAACAACCAAATCACTAATCGGGACTTAGTTTCCTGAAACAACATGTGACATCAAATGTATGAATTATTTGCTATTTGACTATAGTTTTATTTAAATACAACCAACTACGGCCGACTACGACTATGACGGACTACATGTTCCTTAGAACTAGTGACAGGTCTAGTAAAATCAAGTGTGCCAATAAACCTAACTCAAAAGATTCCTTTTGGCAAAGTGATTGTTAGTTGGCCTTAGCTGGAATCTTCACAATAGGCAGGAATTGTGTTATACATGAATCTTCTAAAGTATTATTGTAATATTTAATGGTCATCTTAGCTTTAGTTAGTTGCTAGTTTATTTTTAGTTAACTTAGTTTATTTCAGTTAGCTTTTAGTAACTTTTGTTTTTGGTTTTGTTTGTTCTAGCAACTTTCAGTTATCTACTTTAGTTTGCTTTAGTTAACGATGGTTTCTTTTTAGAAACATTGTACTGTAATTCTTTATATAAGGAATATTCCTCTCCTTTGTAAATAAATAAAATAACGAATATCAAATATCAATTATCATTTCATGGTATTAGACCTTAGGCTCAAACTTTTTTGGCAGATATTTTAGTAATAAAAATCCGTGTATTGCTAAGGATTTTTTATAAAACTCTTAGATGTTTCTACTTGGTTTTTTTTTTAAATCGAATGTTTATGGTTAACCTGGAAAATTGAAAAATTATTTCAGAAGGTTTTTTGACGGATTTTTTTTTATAAAAATTTGTGAAATTTTTTAGTCGATTTTTTTAAAGACAAAAATCGAGGAATTTTTGTGAATAGTTTTTGTGAATCGATTTTTTGGAAATCGAAGGGTTTTTGAGGCCGATTTTTTAAGGGTTTGTTGCAAAAGATTTTGTGAAGATTTTCAAGCAGATTTGAGGGTTTCCTGTGTGTGCAACACCACCTTCTAGGTTGAGTTCATGCTCTGATCTGGACAATCTTGAAAGACCATCAAAGTTTTTCGAAGGTTTTTCTTGAAAAAAATCTTCTTTTCCAAAAGTTTTTTGAAGAAATCTTGCTTTTTCAGAATTTTTTTGAAGATTTTACTTTTCAAATTTTTTGAAGAACTTTTTTGCTTTTTCAAAGGTTTTTGAAGGAATTTTCTAGAAAAATCTTGCTGTTCTTGAGCCTCTTTTTAGACAATTTCTGAATAAAATTGTGAGAGTTGTCAACTGATTGTCCAAGATTTCGTGCCAGCTAATCGCAAACTTTACCTTGTTTCTCGAGCGTTTGAAAAACAGGAGGGATGGCTACTTTAACCAATTTCATGTTGGAAAGTACACAAAGGTTCAATGGGAAAAGTAACAATACCTGGAAGCAAAGGAAGCTCATAGTTTTCGAGTGTCAGTGTCTAGATTTGATTGTTCTGTGGGAAAGGACCAGTAATCGCAAGGTGGGACCAGTAATCGCAAGGTGGCTATGCTTCTCCAACTATCAGTCACCAATGATATGTTTCCAAAAGATCATGGATAAACTTGGTTTATGTTTGTAGGATTGTAATGTCTCTAATTGGGAATGCCCTGAATTTGCCCTAAATCCTTAATTCCCAAATAACAAATGAGTTAGAGAATACTGTTCACTTGATTGAAACCTTGATTGAAGTCGTGCACATAAATTAGAACCACTTACCATAATCAAATTGATTAGTAGAATGGAATCATTTATCACAACAATAATAGTTAGTAGTTTTCTATAGCTAGGTATTAATAAACTATTGACCAATCATTAATTCAATCACAAAGTACTCTAACATCCTTGGAGGATTCGATTCACCATGATGGAGGAGTGAGTTTGTGAAAGGTGTCTTGGTAGCCAACTCTCCTAAGCCCAAAGGCAATACCCTTTGAGACAAAGGCAAGTACCCCCTTGGCCCTTTGTGGGCTTATCTTGTCCCCCCTTGGGTGGCATACCTAGAAGAGGCCTACTCATTGTACTCCTTTGGAAATCTCCTTATATTGTTACATCATGATAGGAGAGTGAGGTTACAAAGGGTGTTATGGTGGCTCTACTCTCCTAGGCCCAAAGGCAACCCTTTGAGACAAAGGCAAGTACCCCTTTGGCCCCCTTAGGACTACTTGGTCCCCAATTATAGAACACATGGGTTCTCCCTTATAGGACACGTTGGTCCTCCATTATAGAACACATTTTTTCTCCATTATAGGACACTCAATCCTCCATTATAGGACACTTGGTCTTGCATTATAGAACACATAGGTCCTCCATTATAAGACACCTGGTCCTCCATTATAGAGGTGGTGTGCCTAGGAGAGTGCCCCATTGCTGCCCCCTCTTGTAATCTCCCTTCTTCTATCATGGTGCAAATACACACATAGTAATGTAATCAAATTCAGACTTGCAAGTATTAGCAATATCAAATTCAGTAATACTTAATGGGTTATGATTATGCTATCATAGAATATGAGTAATGATACACATGAGACCTTGATCCTATTAACAATGTATTATATCCCATAATTATTCCATCATAAATACATTAACTTACAATACACTTTGAATATCTTATTTGTTGGCAGATCTTTACTTCTTCCCCAAGTCGATCTGCTCTTAACACTCACAAGATGTCGTTAGTGTAGATCAAACAGATGATACAATTACTTATAAGGTTCAATAATTGCTACAAGCATCATTATTGTATATTTGTCTATAATTCACACATCTACACATGCATACGTATATATATATATATGTTTGTGTGTGTGTATATTTGATTTTATGTATATATAACTTACTTCAACATAAATCAGAATTACATTTCTCTGTTCTGCTCATATCCTTATATTCTAAAGAATATTCATTCCCCTCCTTATGAATGTATTTCCCATTTTATCTTTTATTTATATCTCTTCAAATTTCCAATGTATGTGTCTCTTATGAGGGATATATCTACTCAAATGGATGTGACCTTTCAAAACCCAATCGCTGCCCTTTAATAGATTGCTGTCTTTAGTTTATGAAGGGGTCGCAGCTTTTTGTTTAGTTTTTAATTATATTTATTGCCAATTTTCAGCGCTGTATTTTATAAGTCTTAACCCTTTAATTATTCGCTGCTTGTAATATAGTGATCGCCCCTTCTCATTATCGTGGCTGTTGCTGCTGTTTATAGTATTTAATATGTCTCTTTATTAGAACCGGTGCCCTTAGTATTATCCTTTATTTATTTAACTAGGTTCAGTCACTTTCAAATAATATTATTTTCTTGTGAATATTATTATTATTATTATTATTATTATGATATTTACAAATAATATTTATTATTCTATTTTTTATTATAATTATAATATTATCTATGATAATTATAATTATAATAAAAAATTTAGATTGCCATTATATTTATATTTTTTGATATTTATTTCATTTAGTTATTCGTATTTCAATACTAAAATATGATAGTGTTAAATCGCTAATATGTATTTTGTTATTTATTTGCATTTCAATGTGTTCCAATTTCGGGGATATGACAAGGATGACCATTAAGGGAGGGTGTTGAAGTATTATTTTAATATTTAATGGTCATCTTAGCTTTAGTTAGTCGATAGTTTACTTTCAGTTAAATTAGTTTATTTCAGTTAGCTTTTAGTAACTTTTGTTTCTGTTTTAGTTTGTTTTAGCAACTTTCAGTTATCTGCTTTAGTTTGTTTTAGCAAACAATGGTTTCTTTTGAGAAACATTGTCCTGTAATTCTTTATACAAGGAGTATTCCTCTCCTTTGTAAATAAATAGAATAACGAATATTGAATATCAATTATCATTTCAAATCTGCAGTAGTTCTTGAGAGGTAAAGCATGTAAATTGGGTCATGATATGCAAACATTCAAGTTATAGTTATAGCTAGGAAAGGTGAAGTACTCCACTCACTCTTGCTCGAGAGAAGAAAGTAATAGTAAGCAAAGGCCTCCTCACTCAAGAGCTCACTGTATATTCTCAAGGGAGAAGTGGCTAACTTTCTACACGCATGGGAGGAAGCTAACTTTTTGGTGAAGTATTCCTCACTCTCGAGCTATGGTCAGAATCTATAGTTGGCTGGCAATTCTTTACTCAAAGAAGCAGCTATTAGAATCACCATAAGATCAGCAAGCATCATCTCCACAAAGCAAATAGAGAACACCACACAGAGCAACAAAGAGAGATTTGGTGGTGTCCAAAGAAACTTTACAACACTCGAGAAAATGTAGAGTAGAAACTTAAGTCTTAAATGATCTCAAATAAACGCATTCACCTCTTATTTGTAGAGGTATTTGGTGGCAACCATTAATAGATGTGTATCATTAATGATCTTGCAATTGATTATCTTTTTCTTATCCTAAGCCTAACTTGCCCACTTAACATAACGGCTCCCAAAAGGATCAGCTTTGACCTGTTACCCAAGATGGGACCTACAAGCAGGCTTGTCCATGCTCACAGGAATGGCTCACTTGCTCTCGCTCAATGGGTAATAATCTTGGAGTCAAGGTCATGTTTTCTTCAAAAAAAATCAAAATTGGAGCACCACTATAAAACTGTCTATGCCCTTCAGAATGATACAATTCTAATAATACTGCTGCAACAGACAATCGATGGATAAGCCAAAAAGGGAATCATCACAGACTCCCCCTAGGCATTCAACAGTTTGAAATAGCAATAGCAACTCACTTCTCTCACAGCCAATTCTCTTGCAACAATTACAGATTCCAAAATAGTAGATTTCACATACTTCAACAATCTTGACATACCTGAAAGTTGTTCCAGGGTGTCTGTTTAACTGTAACAATCTCCAAGCAGTTGCCCGCTTATTCCTACGGTGGCAGGGAATAATGTCCTGCTACTCTGTTTCCAATCATTCACATGCAATTTGAAAATTTCTTCAGTAGCATTTGAGATGCTGTTACCATTTTCAAATAGAACCGTTCAGGCTATAACAACCACAACAGACACCAATTCATTTCCAATTATTAGATAGATCTCCAAGCCCTAATTCAAAGCACTCAGTTTGGCACCAGCTAAAGAAGACGAGACTGGTTTTAGTAAAATATGTATTTTATTTTATTTTACTGTAAATTTTAAATATATATTTTTTAATTTTTATTAGCCACCCCCAGCTGACCTCAAAATTTGGGTAATTTTTTGCCATCCCAAAAACCTGCTCCTTGGTCCCTCTGCCCCAGAAACTCAGAGAAACATAGGTATCATTAGATTTATCGTTTCAATCACAATTGACTCACCAGTAATGTGCTCAAAAACAAGCAAACAGAATTGGAGTGAATATGCGTTCATCAGGTGAATCAGTCCATATAGCAGAATTGCCTAACCTTACAAAAGGACCAAGATCTATTATTTATTCATCTAAATCTTTGCTTTCCATATCAACAGCACCCATGCTGATGCATAGCATTTATTGGGCACAATAGTTACTAACTTGTTGTATTCGGAGAAACATACGTATCATTAGATTTATTGTTTCAATCACAATTTACTTCACTGGTAATATACTCAATAACAAGCGAACACAACTGGAGTCAATATACATTCATCAAGTGGACCAGTCCATATAGCAGAATTGCCTTGCCTTACAAAACAACCAAGATTTTTAATTTATTCATCTCAACTTTGCCTTCCATATCAATAGCAACCATGCCAATGCACGGTGTTTATCAGGCCCAATAGTTACTGACTTGTTGTGTTGATGTTATAGCAATGGGAGATATCTTTCTCTCAAATTTAAAAATGATGGATGAATAACACCAAGGCAAGTCGGACTTGCTATATATAATAATTTTATGAAGAGTCACCTTGTTTCTTAAAAGAGGCCAACCCAAATGAAGAGTCACCTAGTTTTGTATAAATACAAGGTGATGATCATTCATTTGATCATCAAGTTCATTCATCATAATTCACATTCCTAGAAGAAGTCCATACTTGAGCAGCAGATCATCATCTTGTAGCAGCAGATCATCATTTTGTAGCAGCAGACCAATTTCAAGGAGAAACATATTCATTTGTATCTTTGCATCTAGGAGAGGTGCTATTATTCATTGAATCAAATTCGGCATTGTGTTGGGCCTGAGTTGTAAGCAGATTTCTGCTCTTATTCCTTCAATATATAAGAGATATATTTGCTGGGTTTTTCTCCCTCGAGTAGGAGGGTTTTCCCAGGGTATCTTGTTGTGTTCATTGTCTTATGTGTTGCATTTTCTGATTGCTTTCATTTCTGATCCTAAATCTAACAGTTGTACTCAGAGAAGCATAGATATCCTTAGATTTATCATTTCAATCACAATTTACTTCACGGGTAATGTGCTCAAAAGAACACAACTGGAGTGAATATGCATTCAAGTGGACCAGAGTCCATGTAGCAGAATTCCTAACCTTACTAAACGACCAAGATCTATTATTTATTCATCTAATTCTTTGCCTTCCATATCAACCGCAACCACGCTGATGCATAGCATTAATCAGGCCCAATAGTTACTGACTCGTTGTATCCCTGGGATTATAACTTTCAACCTCAGAGTTACCAGCATATCCTTGACATCACTGAATTTGTATCCATTTAATTATCAACTAATGGTATCCTTGGGCTCTGTGTTGCTATGAGGCCAACCTGCTACACTAAGGATGATAAACTCAACTTAGGTTTTGTTTAAGTATGGCAATTGTTCTATATATACACATTGGATGTATGTCATATTTCAGACGTCACAGATTATTCACTATTCCTCTTACATTAGGCTTTTTGTGGGTACCCACTGGGACCATACATCTCTTCATGTTGAATCTTTTTCTTTCATGATTGTGTGCAGTTAAATGTAATAATAGAAACTGTCTCAAAACTCGGACAAAACTGAGTACCAAGTTAGATCTTATAAAACATGTCAAATAGCTCATAGATGGTGCCAAGAATGATCTTCATGTGGAGATTTGTCAGGAAAACATAAAAGGTATGCTAGATAGCCTCACAGGTGACCAAGACCGATTAATGAATGTATGCAGCTCTCACAACCAAAAATGAGGCAGCAGCGCCTGCTGATGAAATCAATGACCTTAAACATTATAGGCTCATAGTTCAAATGCTATCACTGTTGGAGTTAAATGACATTGTGTCCTTGTAATTTTGTAAAATGGACATTCTTCAAACTTTTTTCAGTACATTGCACAATTCAGACAAAACTGAGAACCAAGTTAGACCTTCTAAAATGTGGGATTATGGTAGTTCACAAGGATGATCTTTATATGGAGATTCAGTAATTAAACATAGGAGGCATGCTAGATGGCTCGTGTGATCTTTATATGGAGATTCAGTAGGTAACCATAAAAGGCATGCTAGATGGCCTCACGTGTAACTTAGATCAACTTAATGGCTATATGCAACTCTTACTTCATGTACATCAAAGCATGAGGCAACAGAACCAGGAGATGAAATCATGGAGCCTGATTATTTAGAAGAATATACATTTGTTGGTTATTTGCTATCACTGTTAAGTAACACTATGTCCTTGTAATTTAGTAAAATGGACATTCTTCAAACTTTTCCTGTACATTGCACAATTCAACCATTGAGAATTCCAATTTCCAATGTAAGTGCAATTAAGCATGATTCACTTAAGAAATTTCAAATTTGTGATATTTTAAACATTGTTGGATTTATTAATCATGGTTCACATAATAACATGAGTCGTGACAATGACAACTTAATTTGCTTTGGAAATGGGAAGGAAGGATCGATCATAGAACTACCTTGCACCAGAAAATCCTCCTAAAACATGCTTCTTGAATTCATCCACTGAAATCTAGCTGAAAGTGGGTATCGGATTCCAATTTTTACATCCCCAAGAGAAGCTCTGTCTATTTCTCTTGGACCTGAAGAATCTTTTCTCTCATAAATACTATTCTCTGAATTCTGACATTACCACTTCCAAAGGCTATAGCCTGTGAAGAAAAGGCACTGGAATTCAAAAGAGAACTAAGCTCATCTTTGTAAACCTCAAATTCAAAAAACCTAACTATTTGAAACAATGAACTATTTTTCTTGGAAATACGAGAAGTTCAGACATAAATTTTAAAAGTGGAATGCATTGTTCTCAATAAAAATGTATATCCAAAAAGAACATCTCTAATTCCTCTTGGCATATTCGTCAAGCATCTCTGAAAATGTACACAAAATACAAAACCATACCCCTGGTATCAGCTTCAATAATCATTTACTATCTTTCAATCTGATAAAAATGGGAATCTCGAAAACGATTTGCTCCAAATGGTCAACCAAAGTCATTTGCTTGTCTCAAAAAATACCTGGATAAAAAGAGTGCCATCAGTAAATTGTGAACAGAACTGCATGATAGGTCTTAAGGAAGACATTAAGCATCAAAGTGGTCTTTGGAGTTACAACATCATGGTTCATTAACACTGATAATAAATCCAGAGTATGGAGAAGCAATACCAACACAAACTACACGACAACTACAAACGAAGTGAGTTTTTAACAGATTACTTTCTTGTATCCTTGGTAATGAGTTTCCACGTTGTTGAAATGATTTCAAGTGTCCTAACAAAGAGAATAGAATGAATTGCAACAAAATCAAAGTGTTTGATGACTTTAAACAATGTTCTAGCCTTCTTCATAGTAATGCTATCAAAAGAAAATATGTGATTTGGAACACATTAATTATCTATACACTTCTGCAATCAAAAGACTTTACAGTGATCGGTATTAATCATATTGCATGCCCTTGTCTATTGGCATTTCAGGTATATAGTAGTTTCCATTACAAACAAGTACCAAAATACAAAATGTTCTAACCTGTAGTAAGTCATTGAACAATTCAGTGATTGACATTGAACTCTGCTGAGGTATACCAGCTTAAACCTGGAAGGCTTCAATCCTCTGAGGCAAAACAGTCAATGTTTCCTACAAGACCATCCACGGTCTAGAACTGAAGAAATTTTATTGTAGTGCTTTTGGCGCTCCCAAGGAGCCATGCATTTAATTTTGTCATTATCCACAATAATAGCTTTGCTTCAATTTTGAGTTTTGTATAAGATTGCATCTTTAAAATCTCCATTCCAAAGGACTTGTCAAGAAATGCTTCTATGCTACTTCATCACGAAGATCAAGCACCTCTTCCACATTGCCCTCCAAAAAGTTCTGATCAATAAATGCATTGTAGACACTTCTGTCAGGAACTAAGCCCCTCTTTCTCATCTCATTGAATAGGTCCCTTGCCTGTTGCAGTTTTCCCTTTTTGCAAAGAACTTCAATTAGCATATTGTACATACCGACTTCAGGCCTGAATCCATTCCCAACCATTATCCTATACAATTTGCATGCCTCCTCTAAATTTCCTATCTTACAATGTCCTTCAATCAGCAAATTGTAGGTATTGTTGTTAGGAATGTGACCTTGTTCTGTCATTTTATTTAAGAGTTTACTTGCATCTTGCATCATGCCTTGATCGCAGGAACGTCGCAGAAGAAAATTATAGCTGACAACATTAGGTGAAATACCTTTCTGTACCATTTTGGCAAAGATCGTATTTGACTCTTTGATCTTCCCAGCTTTATAAAGTGTTTCTGTTAGTACATTATACGTTACAACATTGGGTTCAACACCGTTTTCCAACATTTTACTAAGATACTCAAAAGCTGCCGCTAAATTACCCTGCTTGCAATATCCATCTATTAATGTTGTATATGTTACCGGGTCTGGGTCCATCCCTGCCTCAACCATATCGTTTACGAGTTTAACTGCTTGTTCAATGTTGCCAACCTTACAAAGGCCATGGATTAGTGAATTATAAGTGAAAATGTTTAGCACGAGGCCCTTTCCAGCCATCTCATATAGGAGTTTGTTTGCTATCTCCACCTCACCCTTTCGACATAGGCCATTGGTGAGGGCAGTGTATGTTACAACATTAGGCGCTATTCTTTTGCCAACCATCTCATTGTGCAGTCTAAAAGCCTCGTGCATATTTCCTTCCTTGCAGTATCCATTAATCAAGGTAGTATAAGTAACTTTGTCTGGAACCACGTTCTGATTGCACATATCCTGGAAAAGCTGTCCTGCATCCCTCATTTTGATCTTTTTGCATAGACCATCAAGCAAGGTATTATATACAACAACATTAGGAGTAAGGCCCCTTTTAATCATTTCATTCTTAAGTCTGCAAGCCTCTTGCAAATTGCCTAGTTTGCAAAAACCATGAATCAAAGTTGCATAAACAACATTATCTGGATTGACACCTCTATCTATCATATTCTTATACAATTTCATTGCCTTGGCAACCTGGCCCTGCTTGCAAAGGGCATTGATAAGAGTACTGTACGTAAACACATTAGGCTCTAGCTGTTTCTGCACCATTTCGCCCACAACCCTGATAGCCTTTTCCACTTCTCCCTTCCTACAGTACCCGTCAACTATTGTAGTGTAACTCACAACATCAGCCACCAAACCTTTCTCGTCCATCTCATCAACAAACCTCTCTGCTTCTTCTACATTGTATGCCTTACAAAGAGCATAAACAATCATATTTAGAGTGTACAAATTTGGACTAATACCATTCCTAGTCATCTGCTGATAAAATTTCCAACCCAATTCGACTTCATTGGCTTTGAGCAAAACCCCCAAAAGGGCATTGCAAGAATGCACAGAAACCCTAAACCCATATCTCAAAACTCCCTGAACAATATCCATAGCCTCATTAACCATCCCATTATGTGCAAAAACCTTAACCAACAAGTCAAAAACAAGAGGATTGGAACCACATACCTTGTATGTGTAAATCATCATATTAAATAGCTGGTTTGGGTTCGTAGCAAAGGCCTTTTGAGGATTTAAGACAACGTCCCTGATAAAATCCTCTGCAGCCTTGATTTTACCTGATGCTGCCATGAGATGAATTATAATGCAGTAAGCTTCCATGGAGCGGATATTTTGAGCCCCCGCCCATCTGAAGAATTTAAGGGCTAATTTTGGGTTGCTTTTTATTCTGATTAAAACCCAGACAAGATGGTGGTAATTGAAGTTCGATTGAATGCGATTGAGAATGATGTTGAAAGGCTCAAGGGGGCGTTGGGAGATGGTTGTGCATATTCGGTCTACTAGTATAGAATCTTTCACTGCGGGTTTTCTGGGGGAATAGTCTGGTAATGGTCTGAGCGAGTTGAAGGAATCTAATGTACTTATGTATCTTGGCCTTGTTCGAGATATAATTTCATTGAAAATAAGGTTATTCGATGAGATAATGGCTCTAAACCATCTCATGTTTCAAAATCCTGACCAAAATCAGAGGCCAGGGAATTTTTCAATAGGCCTTGGCATTCCGAACAAAACTCTCGTAGTTTCTGAGATTTGAATACTTTGACAGCAAAGGGTCTCAATTTTTTTGCAATCTTTGAACCATCGAGAGAAAAATATTCAGGTAAAAACCTTGCACTTCCCCATTTAGCTTTGTGCCTCATTTGGGGTAATGTCTTGTGTAATTACAAATGGTCTATTTTTGTGTATAATTGAGTCTATGTATCTAATGTTGTGTTTAACTTTTGTAATGTTTTATTAAGTCGAGAGGCTTTCCTTATAATGGCATTCATTCGTGTATAGAAAAAATCGAAATTAAATCTTGAAGTAATAAAAAATTCTCACCGTGTGTCTATTATCGGCAGAAATTTCAGGTTAAGTTTGTTTTGGGAACGGGACCTTTGTATATGACAACGTTGTATTGAGAAATGGGGCATTCGTATATGACAGCATAGTATTGAGGATTTTAAATTATTTATGATTGAAAAGGAAGGTGTGTT
Organism: Sequoiadendron giganteum; assembly: GCA_007115665.2. NCBI lineage: Eukaryota > Viridiplantae > Streptophyta > Pinopsida > Cupressales > Cupressaceae > Sequoiadendron > Sequoiadendron giganteum. Next base: position 640,304,194 of record CM021103.1, on the reverse strand, counting down.
AAGTCTGGCCAACAACATAGAGTGGAGTGGGCCCATATAAACACGTGCTAGTCTATGACAAATGTTTGACACTTTAATTGTTGCAATTGGACAAATGATAGATCTGAAGTTTGCAATTTAGTTATAATGTTAAGAGCAAGGCAGAAACACAAAAGCTTCAGAATAAATACCTGAAACATAAAAGCTCAAGAACAATGCATTTTTAGAGCTAGAAGAGTAACTCAATTTGGAAGAGAAGATAAACATGAAATGGTAAAATTAAAAAAAGTCATCCATGTTCATCATTTATTGGTAAAGATTAGGCCAATACATAACAAATTTGTTGTTGCAATTGTAGCTTGAGTAGCTCCTATTTTTTATGCTCTCTCCTGTAATGTGTTCAAAAGTGAGTTTGTTGTTGTTGCATGGACGAGGCAGAAAGATACTTATGTAGCACATATCATTTGATGTTCTGGACAAGTAGCCTCAAATCAAAATGTTGATCTTTGCTAGAATATTGCAGTTGTATTTATGAGAACTCTTAGGACAAATGGAGGATATTTTGCTTGTGTGATGCCTACTAGAAAAAAATTGTTACCATTCGAGATTGTAATCTTCAGTATATTATATAGTTAAATAGCATATTTTTGTGTATAATTATATGTATATATTTAATATTTAATTTTGCTTGTAATTTGTTGGAGTCATCTCAAAGACTCATACAAGCTATGTTTAAATGAGTGCAATAATAGTGAACATGTTATTCCAATAAATGAAGAACGTAAACATACAAATATGTGAAATAAGAATAATATTCTATAAAGTGTAGAATTACAATAACAGAAAAAAAAAAAGCTCATACTAAATATGAACAAGAGATGAATATTTATAAGAATTATTTGAAAGAAGTCTTATCACATGACAATAAGGTGAGCCAACAAGTGAGTCACTATGAACGAGACTAAATAAAAAATAATTACTAATAATAAAAAATATTTTCTATGAGCATGATATATGTGGGTGAGAGAAGGTGCTCTTCACACTGTGACATGTTACAAGTCAATGTTAAGCAAGTTTATCCTCTACATAATAAACTAGGATAATAAAATAGATGTACAATCATATTATGCACTTTAACACCCCCATAAGTACAACATAGGTAGGTAGTGATAATGATAATGAGTGCCAACAACTAGAATTGATGAGGTACACATATACAAACAAGTCTCTCACAAGTGAGGAAAAGGAAGAAACCCGTAGGAAAAAACTCTTTCCAAAAGAAAAAAAATTGAGAAGGACAAATAAACCTCCTCAAAACTTGTCCTATAAATATTAGGAACAAGAAAATGAATACGAAGAACTCTATGAAGCATGAAGAAGATACAAACTATACTAAAGAACAATTGGTATACAAGTAGATATGAAGAATCTCCACCAAAATCAAAATGAGGATCAAGATCAATGAGACAAAATTCTACACAAGTGATCCTAATGATACTATTTGAACCATGCACAAATGGTGATTCACACTAATATATTTAAAAAAGGCAATAATCCAATAGACAAAAGTATAGGTGTCTATAATTTGAAGAACATTAAAACCAACTAATGAACGCAGAAGGTGATTTTATTACTCCACTAAAACCAAGGAATAATTAGAATAACCATATGACACCCCTCATAATGTTGGCAAGGAGATGGTATGACAAATCCATTGAAATTGTGTCACAATGTAGTATAAATAGATGAAATAGAAAAATTAGGTCCAATATGATTTACATATATTGCATGTGCATGAAGGTGGACAAGGTTGTGGTGGAAAATAATAAAGTGCACTCACAATTAACCCCCACGACAGTTTATAAAATAGTACGAGTTCAAGAATGACACAATAAAATGTGTAAAAAAATTCAAAACACAAAAATATATGTGGCATTCTATTTTAGTGTGTACAAATTTGAAAGTACATATAATGGATTAATCTAATATCTAGAAAAAGGATCAAATAATAAAAGTAAAATCTTGTTGGAATATGAGAGAAAATCAAAGTCACTAGCACAAAGTACAAGAAAAAGTATGCACACTCAAAAACATAACCAAAAAGGAATATGTCTATGTAAGATATGGCCCTTCGAAGTTTCCAAAATGAGAATTACACAATAAATATCTAATAAAACTATTTTTTAGAGAAAAATTAGAAGTCTAAACTAAAAATTGTTTACACTATCATAAAGAGCACAAAATTTTGTCCCAATTCAAAAAAATTACTCAAGAAAAGATCCCCATTTAAACAAATGAGAGGCCTATGAAGTTACCCTTCTAAAATGGAATAAACTCAATGGAGAGAGGTTTATCCCCTTGTTGGCTATTAGGTGACCCATGAGTGGCCCATTTGTGGTACCTCTAGTAAAGGAGGCAACTGAGTGGAGTTGGGATGGAAGGGAGTAGTTATTTTATTAAAATAAATTTTATATATAAAAACATAAAAAATAGAGTTTTTTGGTTGATAGTTAACCCTCCCATGTAGCTCCCAAAGGGGTTATAAGGGTGGTGCCTCCCACCACACTCCTCTTAAAATATATGGCAAGTATGTGGGGGGGACTACCCCTATCATGGTATGGGGTCTTGGGATACACAAATTTGGATCCATCTTTTCATCTTTCAAAAGAGGGTCTAGAAAAATAAACACCATGACACTAAATTCATTCTTCTAGCACCACATCACCCTTTTCACTGCATATGTGTCCTGTAGAGAGGGAATGCCTAAGTCCATAAGATATTTGAACTCGTATATCCTCTCTTTTAAAATATTCCATATCCTACCAATGAAAGTGGACACATCATACATTAACTTAGTGTACTCATATATAGGTTCTCTCTTATTCAACTTTCAAGATTACACTTGGAATTCTTATAAATGGTTTTCATTGGAATTACCTTAGGATTCCAATTTTTAGTTGTTTCTACCAAGACAAGGTCAACGCTTGAATGTGGGCTTGGGCCTTTTGGACACTCACATGGAATTCCTATAGATCGTCTGTTATCCTTATTATTGTTTTGCATGTCCTCTTCTAGAAGATGCCCCTTATTAATTATTTTATGTCTCTCTCGACACTTATTTGCATTGCTTTCTTATTATTTTTAATTTCTTGTAATTGGTTATCCAATTCATTTATTTTTATTGCAATACATTATCACTTCATGATATGCTAGGGAGAAAATCAATCTTCTCTCGAGAATTCTCTAAGAGTTGAACTAATATTTTATGAATTTTTCATTTCTTTATTATTTTCACTTATTATCCTAGCATTGTCTTCTTGTAGTTTATCAAAATTTACTTGCAACATCTTGGTGGTTGCCTCACTTACATGATGTTATTAACTATTGAATATGTTGCCTCAAGGGCTATAGTGGCATCAACTCTTTGCATGATCAATTTCCCTCACAATTCTTATGAGCTTTCATAAACTCGTGGCATATTTTGTTCAAGGGAAATGGCCCACATTACGAGGGTCTCATATTTTGGATGGTACTCTATTCTAGAGTAGAATTCCTTTATTTATTCTAAATTTTCAAATGCATCCCCCTTTTCTCTACTTCCAATAGTGTTTATTGTAATTGCAGAGGCTATGTTTCATTCTAATAGCAAGTGGCATCCACTATCTTCAATCCTCAATGTGATTAGTGAGGACCCCCTTCCTTGACAATGTTTAAACCTCTTTTATACCCAAGTGAGTTTCTCAACTAAGTCTTTGGACCTTATTTTGATGATTTATAAGCCATGTTTTCTACACTAACTGATTGACCTGGGGATTACTAAATTTTAGAATCCTTGGCATAAATCCACCCAAAAACTAAATTATAGGGATTAGGGTGACTAATGAGGGAAATCAATGCAAACCCTACACATTTGTAGTCTTGAAATGAATCCTAGCCATTTTTAAATTGATATATAAAGTAGTAATGGAGGTAGAACATAGTGCAAGGAAATAGCTTTATAACTACAAGAAGTTAAGACACCTAGAATAAAATTCTAGTGGTGTATTCAAATTTGATAATAATTTTGGAAACTTCCTTTTATAACTTATTAATGCAATTCTTTACGGTCTTTGAATGAAATAGGTTATAGAAAGTATTGGACTCTTGGCTCTTTGAAAATTATATACAAGAGGCTTGCAGGTTAGAGTGTTGGAAATGGTGATCTTCCTTAAGTTTATTGAATGTGTGTGTAACATTTATAGGTGAATAGATGGTTGTCATGCCCACTTTTTACATCACTAGACAATAACACAACTACCAAAAAAATTCCACAACATAATCCTGATAAATTTTCATAAATTAACTAAGCACTCTTAATGACAATATGTTAAATTTCCAAAATAAACATACTACTCTAATTTTGAGGAGGTGAAAATGCACCTCAAGTATAAGATAGTCTTTCTTTGCACCCTAACAATGGTCGCCTCTTACTAAGTCAAGTGTACCAAAGAGCCATTTTGAAAGGAAAAATATTCTTTATAAAATCTCCTCCAAGGTTTAATTATATGAATAGAGAGTGTTCAGACACAAGACCAAATAGAAAAGAACATGGATACCCTAATAAATGAGTCAATCATAATGATTATCATTTTAAAATTATAAAAAGTACATAATCCAACCTTCTAAATTGATTTAGTTATTTTCAGGAACGAAGATTATTCCAAAAATTATAAACTGAGGAATTAATGTACTAACATTTACTAGAGACTTTTAGCAATAGTTCAACTTAACTTTAAACATACAATTAATCAAATTTCCATAAAGAATTAAATAATTCAATATAAAAAATAAATAAATTTACCCTCATTTAAAATATCCCTTGAAAATTTATATTGTTCCCAAGTAAATAAAATATTTATTTATTTAATCCTAAGTTACATTATTAAACTAATTTAATTTCTTGGTGTCACCTTTCAATAGTGAATCTTACTTTTCAACTTTTCAAATTTAAGTTTATTGAATGTGTGCATAACATTTATAAGTGAGTAGATGTCCCATAGACATAGGAACTTATGATGGTAATGATAGGCTTGTACATGGGCTAAATAGTGAGAAGATTCATGGATAACTATTTTGAAAATAGGATATAACACTTGACCATTAATTTTAAAATGAAAGAAAATCAACAACATTGATAGTTGGCACATGTGAAGTTTACTAAATACAACCATACACCATGCGGAAAGATTTGAAATAATATGGGTCGATGGCAAAGTACTGCAGGTGGTCATGGTTTGAAAAGTAACTTGGCATGAGCATAACACATGGCAAAGAAGTGGGAATGGTGAGTAGAAAGTATGTGAGATGAAAGCGAATAGTGGAATTTATTGCATGGTGTGGGTGATATAAAAGTGAGTGGTGATTTCTATGTGTTATGGTATGAATAAGTTACATGAGGCAAAAGTAAATGATGGTTGATATGGGAATGAATAAAATGATGATTGTGCAAGTGCCTTGGGCTACTAAATAAATTGGTCCCTTCTTAATGATGTGCCTTAGGGCTTGATGTTGCAAGTCACGTGAGCTCTACTACAGGTCAAAAAAATGAATATTGTCGAGTGTCACTTGTGCATGTATGCGCATGTGATAAGTGTTGTAGAATTATACCTAGGAAATAGTAGTAGGTGAGTTATGTAGCTTGATTGTTGATATTTTTGATGTAGTGTTGGTAGGTTTTGATGAATTATGTAACTCTAGTTTGAATTGATATTATAATGTTCTTAGGAAATCATCCTTTTGTATTGGCCTCTTATAAAGCTTCAATCGATGGGAATTGACTAAGAGTGATAACCTTACGACATCAATAGTTATTATTTGAACTGATCCATTTGGAAAAAAACATTCTAAATTTCATATGGACTGAGTCATCTTGTTTGCAATTTTCCCTTATGATCTTTCTACCTAGAACCATATAGTAGAGCCCAATCGCCTACGTTGAACTATTTTTTCTTGCTCAATTGATCATGCCTCTACATCCTTTATTTCAATACAATCTCAATATGGTGAATGGCTTCCATATGTATCTCATCTAAAGAATTGAGATTGTGGAACCTCTCCTTCCGTGTTGTTGATATATCCATTCCTAATTGCATTGGTGTTCTAAGAGTCTTATACTCAAACTCAATTGGAATGAAAACCTTATTTCCATACACCAATTCATATGGTGTGAACCCTGTTGTTGTTTTATAAGTTATCTTGTAAGCCCAGACTACTTCAGATAATTGTGGTGCCAATCTTTTTTGTGGAGTTATACTATTTTGGTAGGAATGTTCTCTATTTATCTATTGGTAACCTTCACTTGTCCATTAGCTTAAGGGAGGTAAGGAGTATATTTCTTGTGTCTAATCTCATATTCTTATACCACTTTATTGATCAAATCTGATGTGAATTAAGGCCCTTGATCTGTCACTATTTCCCTAGGAACACCATATATTATAAATATATCTTCATAAGGAAACTTAGCAACATTTCCATCTCTAAAAAATTATAAAATTTTGACCTCTACCCACTTTTTAGGGTAATCTATACAGACCAAGATGTATTCCTTCTTTTTTGATGTTGGAGCTATAGGACCAATAAAATCTAGTCCCCACTTGTCAAATGGGGCAATGACTAGTTATAGCTGAAGTGGCATCTCATTAGTTTTAATTGGTTGTTCCATCCTTTAACATCTATCACACCTTCTTATGTACTTAACTGTGTCCTTGTGAATTGTTGGTCAATAATAGCCAATGTTCAAGATTTTTAGAGTTGTCCTTTTTGTTGTAAAATATCCTTCAAAAGGTTCATCATGGCATGCCTAGAGAATGTCATAGATTTCATCTTCCTTAATGTACCTCCTCTTTATATTATCAGGCCCTATATAAAATAGATATCTAGCTAAATATCTCTTCTCCCTTGGTGAGAGATGTGGTGGTGTTTTCCTCACAAATAGATAATTAGTTATGTTTGCATACCAACGTGTATTTAGAGAGAGGGCAAATAAGTGCTCATTCATAAATGAATCATCCACAATATCAACACATACTCTCCATTTCCCTCCCTTATTGGATACAATTACTAATGGAGACACCCACTAACTGTCAAAGATTGGATGAATGAACATTGCATCTAGTAACTTTTGTAATTTTGCCTTAACTATATCATGTATAGTTGGGTTCATTCTTCTTTGAGGTTGCCTCACCAGTTTGTAGCCTTCATTAATGTAAATTGTGTTTGTGCATAGGTTAGGATATATCCCTTTCATATCATGGTGATTCCATGTGAATACAGTTGCACGTGCTTGCAACACATTCAACAATGAAGACTGTTGTGCAATAGTCAATTAATTGTTTATATTTAATGTCCTACCCGATGTAATCTCTATGGTCAGGGTTGATGTTTTAACATAAGCAATACCAAGGCCTACTATATTGGAATTGCAATCATGGAGTAGTAATGCTTGGAAAATCTAAGAGACGGACTTAGATGCATTGGCAGGAATTATGTTTTGTAAGGGGTCATGAAAGCATGTCAAATAGTTATATTATTACATGCCCCTATTGATGAGCCCATTTATTAGCTAGTTTTTTGTTATCTTTATACTATTTATGAGACATTCCTTAGATAATTATTCCTATAGTATGCCATATTTTATGTTTATTATGCAAATCTTGAACTTGGTTAAAGTATATGGAAATGTAATTATGATATGATGATGTTACATGATTTATATGTGAATATGTATGAATTATGATTAATATATGTGTTTAATCATGGTAGTTAGTATTGTGTGTGTGTTTTATGAACTAACGCCTTGTAGCATGAGAAGACATTGTAGCCCGTAGCAACTGCATAATGCAACCTATAGTCAAAGGAGTTCTTGAACAATGAAACAAGGGATGTTCCCGAATACACCGAGCATAATAACTACAATATGGAGACACCTAATGAAGACAATTGTGCATCATTATGGCAAACAATAAACGCGTTGAAGAAGGAGAACCCTGTTATCATTGGGATTATGACGTAATTGATTCTATGTTCGACATTTAAGTTCTATTATTGTAGATTTCTAATCCTATTCAGATTCTTATTTCTTTTTAGTTGTAGTTAGGACAATTGAATCTTAATTATGCTCTAATATCTAGGGAGTTGTAATTAAATATTCCAGTTTAGAGTTGTGTTCTAAATAAACTCCCTCGTGAATGTATATAGCCAATGGTTGAGTCTTTAGGATAGTAAGTTGATTATTCTTTTAGTTGTGGATTTGGTTATCAAAAACTTTTCAGTTTTTAGTTGTTATTACATAGACATGTGGATTGTTCAAACATAGTTTTTTTTTTAATACAATCTTTGAGCAAGATTTCATGTGATATTTAGAATGAGTAATGAATGATCTTAAGTTGATATGGTTGAGTTGATCTGAAGATTTATATTTGGTTTAGTTTAAGTGAAGACAATCACCTAAGAAAGGGCCACTCAAGGTATTTTCCACTACACTTTCAGTTTTTATTTTAGTTATTAATTACTTAATAATTGCATAATCAGTTAAACTAGATTCCCATATCAAGTTATCAATAATTGTTGTTCATGTTCATGATTGCATTAAATTAAATTGTAGTACTCTGGAGTGTAGAATATATTTAGTTATCAACTTCTAGTTAGTTTCAGTATTTACTTTTTAACAACAATTTAGTCACAGACTATGTTGTAGGTACCTGTAACCAAAGCACCAACTTTACTTCTTTCATTGTTATGCATTTTTATGATTTTCCAGCAAGTATAATACGCTCACTAGGATAATTTAGGTAACCTCAAGTCTTTGAAAGCACATACAATGCTAGTACCATCACAAGCCTACTAGCCCTAGTTGATAATTTAATGAAAGTCTTTTCAATGTTAAATGGACTATTTAGCCAGGTTTTCCCCTGAATTGTGTGATTATCACCAAGTTTATTAGGCATTATAAGGGACTCTACATTTTTTTGCCATTTTCGAGGATGGTGCTACCTTCATAGACCTTTTTTTTCCAAGATTTTATAGTTTACACTTTATTTTCAATATTAGGGTTGTTAGGTTTAATCTTATCAAATATCAGAACATTCTACTAACATTGTGCAGGAGTCGTTGCTATGCAAAGTTCTACCTATTGTATGTGGAGGTAGAGAGACACATTGGTAAGGTTCCTCCCTTCAATAACCCAACAATCCAGAGAAGATATTGGTGACTACACTCTAGAATATTTGGCTATGGAGATAGCCACCAAAGATCCAAATGCCTATAGAAAGCACAAAATACTCAAAAGATTAATATGGCAAGAATAACCGGTATTCCTATCAATAAATGTAAAATGAATCAATGGAGTTGGTTTACAATGTGTGAGAAACCCTTGGTTATATAGCTAAGATGAGACATAAGATTATGACAAGTGTCTTAATCTTATGATATGAGACAACTTATCATAACTACTTAGGAAATGGTGAAGTCTAAACATGACAACTAAGTCTTCTAGAAAGACTCTTAGGACCTTTTGTACCCAAAATTAATTTTTTTGCTTCATTAAGGTATTTTGGTAAAAATAGTCAAAATCTTATAAAATTGTCATCAAAAGTTTAAAAGGGTCAAAATTTCTAAAAATAGCAATTTTCTATTCTTAGAATTTTTTGAAAAATAAACAGACCATAAGGTTTTTTTGGGTTTGTTGTCAAGACGATGCTCGCAATTTATTTTTTTTTAAAAAGGGTTTCAGGACCCTACTTTTAGGAAAAACCCTAAAAATAGAATCTTTGCATAAATAGCTAAAATAGATTTTGATTGGTTAATTCTTTGTCACAATCACACCAGTCCAATTAGAATCGTCAAAAAGCTAGTTTTTCTCTGGTGGGTCTATTTCACTTTTTCAGAAGAAAAGTTAGGACCTCTAAGGTCATTAATGGAGGATGGCCAGATACCAAGTGTCAGAATCTAAGCCTCAAACACTGCACAAATCAATCCACAATGAAAGATGCTCAAAAAATGCTGAAAGAAGGAGGGAGTTTCAAAAAGTTGAAAATCGTCAAAAATAAACTAAGTTTGGAAAGGTTGGACACCTTATTTCAAGGGAGGCGCTTGGTAGTTAATGCCTTAGCTAATTTTTTTAATTTTCACAAATCACGCATGCGCAACAATGAATGTAGTCAACACATTAGCAACAACAACCAACGCAATTGACAAAGATGTGAATGGCTGGTGCTGGTGTTGCACGCAGACAACGAGCACAGTTGGTGGATGAGGAGTGTGGTTGATGAATGACAAACAAGGTTGATGAATGGTGAACAAAAGGCAAATGAATGTTTAAAATCTTGAAAAAATGCTTAAGTTTGGCAAAAGAAAAGTACCTCTACAGGCCAAGGGCGCCTAAAGATTCAAGCAATCAAAAGTTATTTTTAGGGTTTTGCACCTCCAAGACCTCCATATTAGATTTAATCTAGATCTATAACGAATCCATCAGCCAGCTCAGAAGACATGTCAAATGTTGATGATCGAAGATCAAACAAACACCAAAAAGACAAAGGAGAATTTGAAAATCATCAAGTTTCTTAAGGAAATGCGCCCTTTCTAGCAAGGGGCACCCAAGGTTTCAAGGGCCCAAAATCACTTCTTAGAGTTTGCAATATTGGGGGTTCTCCTTAGATTTGATCCAGCTTCGCAACGAATCCATCGGCAAGTTCTCAGGATCTGCCAAACGACCAATATCTTGGATCGAACAAGAATGTTGCAATAAAGTGAAAATTGAAAATTATGAAAATGCCACACATGGGTGCCCCATCTAGCCAAGGGTGCCTAGGGTTTTGAGCCCTCAAAAACAAATCTTAAGGTTTGTAAAATGGGTCATGCACTTTAGAATTTTGTAGGCTTTCCAATGAGTCCAACATCTAGTTCATGAGATTTGTAAAACACCCGAAAATAAAGATTAGACGAGAAATGCTAAAAGTCAAAGAAATTCAAGAAACTCATAAATGGCTAAGTCCAGAGCAGAAAAGTGTCCCTACTAGCCAAGGGTGCCTAATGTTTTGAGCCATCAAATGCAGTGTTTAGGTTTCACAACTCCCAAGAAGTCCTTCTCAGATTTAATCAGGCTTCACAATGAATCCGTCAGCCATTCCATATGACCTATCAAACATCCAAAATTGAAGATCAAATGAACGTGTTTCATCAAGGAAAAGTTGAAAATTTTGAAAAATATTCTAACATTGCAAAGTTGGATGCCTTATTTGAAGGAGGTGTCAAAGTCAACTTGAGTTAAAAAAAACAATATTTGCTAGATAGACGTCTTTATGCTTTGACCACCCTATTTTCTAAGGATTCTTCGAGTTGACAAATATTTTCATGTGATGACTCTTAAAATTAGGATTTTCATGAGTTAAGTGCTTGTTTCACCTCTTGTGATATAAGAGGGATTCATCGCACACAAGCCCCTTTATTCTTAAGAGATCGCCAGGGAACGAACTGCCCTTATACACCTCAACTTGAAAAAATTGATAAAACTACAAAGAAAGATAGGAAAATTATCTCAGACTCTTAGAGAGTAAGACTTCAAGATTTCTACCTCTGGTGAGAGAACTCTCAACCAAAGGACATCAACATGGTTTCAGGATGCCAGTGTGACACGTTGTCGTCTAAAATACACTTTGACCACTTAAGCTACAAGGATCTCAAAAGCTCAAGCGGATAGAACTAATCTCACCTCTAAACTTAGATCAAGGCATGTTAGGCCGAATAATCAGATAGAAAGTTAGAATCTAAGGAAAAACACAAAGAGGAGCTTGAAGGAAGATTACCTTTTATCATGCGTTTGAATCTCTTCTCCAAGCTTCACTTCATAACTTGTACACAAAAGATCAAGGGGAAAATTTTGGGGGCTCTATAGGGGTCTGCCTCAGTCAGACCCCCGTTTTGGTGTTCCCACCTCCACGGACAACCAGGTTTGGAAAAGAGTATAAATGGAGTAAACAAAGTGCGTGGTGAAAGAAAAACCCACTTCGGAGTAGAGCCCGCACCACAAAGTCATAAATGGACAAGTAAGAAAGAGTGATAGGGAGAGAGAGCGTTACCCACGAGTCAAGACCCTCTTTAGAGCACACAGGCGCACTGCTATGTGCTTGTTCGAGAGCTATAGTTGCTCGAAGAGTTGTAGCTGCTGGAGGGACCTCGGTCCGAGATGGCTTCACCTGTAGAAGTGTTGCTATTCAAGGATGGAGCTTACCCAAGACTAGAGAAAGTAGTAGTAGTGCTTTAACTGATAGCTTCCAACCCCAAAATGAGAGCCAAAAGGGGGGTTTTCATGCATGCAAGGGCAACACAAATTTGTTACATCCGAGACCTAACCGCCAAGAGACGTGTCACAAGGGTCAAGTTTCTAGATTCGTCATTTCAAACTTAGAAAACTGCCAAGACGCTAGCACACCACACAGACATCCGCGCGCCATGTAGGCATCCAAAGCCTAGATTTTCAGGAAACACCTTGTTAGGCTTCTATTGTTTCGCCATGTGTCCACATGGAGTCAGAATCACGAAATTATGACTCATGAGATTTTTCCATTAATGTTTCTAAGGTCTCATAAATGCTAGGCAAGATGCAAAAATGTGGAATTGCCCCTAGGTGCAATTCTATGACATTACATTTTGCCCCCACTTTAGTGGGCTCAATTTTCGAAAAAAATCAGCCTCACTAAAATAGAGAAGAAAAATTTCACCTGAATTTTGAATTTTATGGAATTACGTGCACTACAAAGATTACCGAGGATTCCCCCATCTTCCAAGCTAAACAAACAACAATAAAATGGTCACAATTTTTTTTTCATATCTTTATCCTGCAAAACTTAAAATTTTGAGTCATCTTAAAAAAATCCGAAGAAACTATTATGGAGAGAAGAATGATCAAGAAAAGTCGTTGATTCGAAAGGAAAAATATGATCCAAAGGTGACTATATGCCCCCTTTTAAGTTTTCCCCCAATGTGGTGGGGTAAAGTCAAGAGAAACTGAGGGGCCTATATATACCTAGGTGGGCCCTTGGAAGGGTCATTTTCACTATTCACTATGAGTAAATTGTTGACTTTTGTGAGAGAGAAGTCAGTAAAATGTTGAGCAGGAGAGAGTACGAGGCACCGAGATTGGAGCAATTGTGCGAGGAAATTTATGAGGGCCACGAGGTGGACTAGGTAGACCTCTAAGCCTCATTTTTTGTGCAATTTAGTTAATTTTTTTGCATATATCCACTCAACAAGGTGAGCAAGCGTCCAATTTTCGTACTTGTGTCCTACATATGCACTGTCATCCATGACATGCGTTGAAGTCTCGAGTTCGTGTTGTCGTCTTGAGGACGCGTTGGTGTCCTTGGGTGACCATGGCGGATCTGGAACACATATGCGGTGCGCAAACATTTGCACGACGTGCATATGTCTTTAAGCATTTTTTCTTGTTTTGATGATGAACTTGGATGTTTATGATTTAAATTTTTTTACTTTTGGTAAGAGTACCAGGAGATCCTAGAGCATCCAGGAGGGTGAGCATTTCGACTTGTCTGTGAGCAGAGGAACTGCCTCACAGAGGATGAGATCACACATCTAGAGCAGGTCGGTCTCTGGCACCTATTTACCATGCCAGAGATGAGGTACCACGAGAGGATGCTCACTACCTTGATGGAGCGATGGGATTCCATTACATCATCTTTCCAGCCATCCTATGGGGAGATGAACATCACACTTGAGGACGTGTATCGCATCCTTGGGCTACCCGTTCACGGACAGCGAGTGGCCCTAAATGACACCCGATCGGGGCGGGAGAGGAGTGAGGGCATCCTCTACTGCACAGGGAGGACAGACGGCGGTGACGACATGGGCCATATTTACACGCATTGGTATGACTAGGCGAGGACCATGATTTCTTTGCTATACGTCAAGTCATGTTTGCAATTGCTTTTCGTATCACTATAGACGGGCGAGGCTTGCACCTTTATAGGGTCCTCATCCATACCATTAGAGAGATGGTAGAGCATCGTACTATTTTTTGCCTAGGGGCGCAGCATGCTAGCGCACCTCTACCAGGAGCTCAGGTGGTATGTACATTATGAGTATTGCAATCTTATAACGTGCACACTTTTGTAGGTGTGGGCTTTCACCCACATCATGTGCACCCAGCCAGTCAGTTTTCCCAAGTGATGGTTGTATTAGGTTCCCATGGCCCACTAGTACAACATGATAGGCCTGTGGCGGTTCAAAGATTTACAGTTTTTGCAGCTACAGTTTGATACTGTTGTCACGAGAGAGGTTCGGTGGAGACCCTATCAATAGTTTAGGTGGGTCAACAACAGCAGGTTCCCTGTCATTCCTAAGGAACCTGCAGTGGGACCATTTTTAAATAGTTCACCACGATTTTGTTATTGTTTCTTACTACTGGAGCCAAGTCATGCAACAACATGGCCATATCTAGACCATTCCATCATATGTGCCCCACCTACACCAGGGCACACCAGAGTGCAGTGAGGGTGGGAGATCACCCTCACCCCACCATCAGAAACATTATTCCCTCAGACGATGATGAGCCCAACCATGATCTGCCAGCCATGGTGGCGACAAATAATATTGGGGTGGCTGTAAAATTTTTGTAGTGGTGGGAGAGGCAACATATAGCTCTAGTGTTCGGCAAGGGTGCCTCGAGAGGGGACCCTAGTCCACAAGAGGACTTGTCTCACCAGCCTTCGTAGGACAGGAGGAGAGGTCGCCAGTAAGGCGATGCAGAGGAAGAGCAAGTACAAGAGGAGGAGGTGGTGCCTGTGAGGCCGAGGCAGCGAAGGAGATCAAATCCCCCCATGGTTACCCCTGTCTCATCAGTGCCACATGTCCCACTACCCCAACAACAGCTCTAGGGTCACCAGGGTTGGTCGCTGATGTTGGTGGCGTGGGACCCAATGCTGACCCACACCTCAATCCCACGTAGCAGCCAAGGGATCCAAGTATACATAGTGCATTGTTTACATTTTTCATATTTTTGATCTTTTTGCTTATGATATATGTATATATGCCATGTGTACATGATTCATGTTTCTCTCTATGTGATTGCAGAGGATGCATAGGATTGAATAGGCTCATGGATCAGTGTATTTCAGAGGTGGCCCCTTTCGTGCCAATCTAGGGGATAGCTCTCAAGGCCTATCGGTCGGTATCAATAGGGAGCCATTCCCCCACTTTTGAGCTGGTAGCGTGCTTGAGGACTGCCTACGAGGAGTGGGGTGTAAAGATCGTAAAGTTGATTGCAGAGCTGACGACTCTTTGGAGACAGCGTGTCCAACTGTCGGGGGAGCTACAGATGGGGCTCACCGAGTGAGGCACGGTAGTGACAAGGGCTAAGGTTGTCAAGGAGGTACATGACACCCTTTAGAGTTGCATTGATGACCTCGACGTGTAGGCAATAGTTTTGATCCCGGTAGATGTCCAGCGATTGCAGTAGGAGTTGGTTCAGGCGAAGATGGACATATGTTCACTACAGAGGGAGCTCAGAGGGATGCAAACAACTATATCTGCATCACGCTCACATAGATCCCACTCGATGACCATCGTACAACCTCCCCCTAGAGTACTAGAGTAGTCGCTAGAGCCAGAGGGCTTAGGGAGCCATGCACCATAGGGATAGGTGCCCATATTTTATATATCATTTTTGTAGCCAGATACATATACACATATATACTTGTAGATATTTTGTGTAGACATATATTCAACAGCCACTCATTTTTTTATAGTAGTGGCCCAACACATTTACATGACATTTGATTCATACATGGACATATATATATTGGTTTCAGTATCATGCCTTTTGCTTATGTGTATGTTTTCTATTTTCATGTATGTTCATGTTATGGATGTTATTTGCTTATATGGATATATATTTTCATTAGATGTTAATCATGATTTAATAAACATGTTTCGTTACATGTTAATTAAATACAATGATGATCTCATTTCTTTAAAAGATGTAATGTGATGTATGGATACATAACATAGTCAAACACATGTACGTATGTTTTTATTTCACGCACACACACATGTTCACATCATAAACATAAAAAAATTCATGATGTGAGAATGATAAATGTCAGTATATGTAGTATTACTGCCTTTTAGGGAGAACACCACACATATGACACATTAGAACACTATGCATAGTATCGACGAAGATGCATCGCATTAACGAGATATTTTAAAGGTGTTCCATCCATAGATGATAATCCATAGGCACCCGAACCATACACAAAAATCACAATATAAGGACCTAACCAATTAGGACTAAATCTCCCTTTTTGATCAGGTGGCACATTTACATTTTGCTAATTTTCACATAGAACCAGGTCTCCTAGCTTAAAGGTCCTAGGAAGCATACCCTAATTATATTGTCTTGATAACGACCGTTGATAAGCCTTAAGATGATCGAGGGCTTGTAGACAGTGCCCGTCGAGCATCTCCAGCTGATGCAAGCGGTTAGTTCGGTAGGTTTCATTGTTAATAAACCCTCTAAGGGAAACCTGCAAGGATGAAATTTCCAACTCCAAATGCATGATAGCTTCGGTGCCATACACAAGGTTATAAGGAGTTGTTCTCATTGTCATATGAACACTCTTGTGATAATCCCACAAAGCGTATGTTAATTGAATATGCCAATCCTTGCCATGTTTATTGACTATTTTACAAAGAATGAGTTCAAGAGTTTTATTAGAAGCTTCCGCTTGATCGTTGGATTATGGATAATACGATGTAAAAAACATATGTTGGATATGAAATTTCTCTAAGAATTGCTTTACTTCCTTGTTCTTGAATGGTGTACCATTATTAGAAACAAGTGTAGA
The DNA here is from genome assembly GCA_007115665.2 of Sequoiadendron giganteum. Classification (NCBI taxonomy): domain Eukaryota; kingdom Viridiplantae; phylum Streptophyta; class Pinopsida; order Cupressales; family Cupressaceae; genus Sequoiadendron; species Sequoiadendron giganteum. The sequence continues at coordinate 640,287,317 of CM021103.1, read as the reverse complement.
AGGTAGCCCAAAACGAGAAATGATATCGTTTATGAGGAAACTACAGATAGTTTCAGCATTCGTGGACCGGAGTGGAATGGCCTCGACCCATTTTGTGAAATAATCCATAGTGGTAATGATAAAAGTATGTCCCTTAGAAGAAGGAGGTGATATTTTCCCAATGATATCCAACCCCCATTTTGCAAATGGCCAAGGAGAATTTTGATTTTGTAACTCTTGAGTAGGAGCATGGATAAGATGGCTATGTTGTTGACATTGAAGGCACTTCTTGACAAATTCGAAGGAATCTTGTTCCATCATTTTCCAATAGTACCCCATGTGTATCAGTTTTCTGGCCAGGGATTTACCACCGAAATTTCCACCCCCAGAGCTCGAGTGGGCTTCTTTAAGGGCAAGGGGTATTTTCGCTTTAGTGAGACACCTTAGCAACAAGTCGTTATAATATTTTTCGATAAAGAACGTCAGATAAAATGGCATAACGCGCTGAAAGCTTTCATATACGAGTGCAATCATTTTTCGTCGCATTATCAAGAAACTTTCTAGTCCTTAAGTAATTGTAGATACAAGAGAACTACTCTCCCGAGTCTGCATGAAAACAAGCTAGAGACCCGGGTTCGGGTTGATCGAAACCCGCCGGGGTTCACACAACTTGAACCATAAAGTGATATTATTTCATATCCTCTTTTGTAGGTACCAAGGAAGTAACACTTGTCATGGCATCAACATGTCTATTTTCTCTCCTAAGGACACTGTTTATTGTGAAAGAGGAAAATTGATTAAGCAAAGACAAAGCAAGATCTCGATATCAAGACAATCTACTTTGTTTATCTTGATAAGTTCCCATGATCTGATTCGCAATAAGTTCAGAATAACCTAGTATATGAAGATGTTTAATCTTGAGTGCAATCGCAACACGTAAGCCAACAATAAGAGCTTCGTACTCAATGATATTATTGGTATAAGAAAAATCTAATCGAAAGGATAGAGGGACCGATTTGCCTTCGGGGGATATCAAGACCACACCCGCCCTAGAACCAATCTGACACCTCAACCCATCAAATTACTTCTTCCATTTGAGATCATAGTTAATTGTGAAAATATTTTCATCAAGAAATAGATCCAACCTAGGGAAGGAGCGAGGTGAGGCATCGCCTGCTAATTGATCAGTAACCGCTTAACCCTTTATTGATTTTTGAGCGACAAATTTTATATCGAACTTAGAAAGCAACATAACCCACTTCATTAATTTCCGAGCAAGGTCAGCGCTAGAGAGCGAGTGTCTCAAAAAATATATTTTTACTATGATGTGCATTTCAACATGGAGAAGGTAGTGCCTCAACTTCTACATAGCGAACACAAGAGAAAAGCATTGCTTCTCCATGGATGAATAACAAGTTTTGTATTCGACAAGGATGAGGCTAATGTAGTAGACTACTCTCTCTCTTCCTACGTCATCATACTAAGCTAGCAAAGCTGCTAGAGCATATGTTGATGCACCAAGGTAAAGTAGGAAAGGTTTATCTTGCATAACTGACATCAATACAAAATGATTGGCCAAATAATCTTTAATTGATTCAAAGGCTTTTTGACACTCTTCATCCCATATGAATCGAACATCCTTTTTTAATAAGCGAGTGAAAGGGAGGGTACGATCAGCCAACCGAGATATGAATCTACGAATTGCCTGAATATTCCCTTGTAAACTTTGCAACTCAGTAATGTTTCTCCATGGAGGCATGTTAACAATAACATCAATCTTATTTATGTCAACTTCAATTACTATAAACCCCATAAGCTTTTTGGCATCTACGCCGAAGACACACTTATGGGGATTGAGTCTCATCTTGTAAAGTCGAAGTCTTTCAAAGATAAGACAAAGGTTCTTCACATGATCTTGACAATTTATAGACTTCACCAAGATGTCATCAACATAGTCCTCTAATATTTAATGAATGAAATTATGAAATATTAGAATCGTCGCTTGTTGATAAGTCGCTCCTGCATTCTTTAAAACAAAGGGCATGACCACATAACAGAAAGTACCCCAAGGGGTAGTAAAGGATGTCTTGTACTAATCGACTGAGTTAATACGGATCTGATTATAACCCAAGAAGCCATCCATAAAAGATAACTACACATGGCTTGCGGTCGAGTCCACAATCATATCTATATTAGGTAACGAAAAATCATCTTTAAGAGAAGCCTTATTAAGGTCTCGAAAGTAAATGCATATATGAATATGACCGTCAGGCTTGCTAATAACAACTATATTTGAAATACAAGGAGAATAGTCAATTGGACGGATAAAACTTGCTTTCAACAACTTTTCTATCTCAGTCTTGACCATCAAACCTACCCTAGGATTGATCTTTCGAATTTTCTACTTAATTAGCTTGGTGTCGGGACATAGGCCGTTATTATAGACCACTATAGATTCATCAATACCAGGCATATCCTCATATGTCCAAGCGAAGATATTAGGGTGAGTATGCAAGAGATCAGATTTTTCATCTACTTCTTCAAAAGAGAGACACTTCCCAATCTTGATTACCTTTTCCAAAGTTTTAGGATCCACAAAGACTTCGACAATATCTCTTTTAAGAAGAGGACTACAGTCCTCAGGGTGAGATATCAGAACATCATCGTTGATGTTAGATAGAGGGTCTTCCTCATCGATACTTAAAATGGATTCTCCAAAGTATGCTTTTTTATGCAAGCGATACGAGAATCATTTCTTGTGATGATAAGGAGGCAACAGAGAGTAAGCAATTGGAAATTCCCCTAATGCTTCATCTAAAGAGAAGACATCCAAAGGAACCTTCTCGGCCTATCCCCTTTCTTCTATCAACTTAGGATGGACCAAACTCAACAACTCAATTGAAATCATATTAATACTCCACCAAGATTTCTATTTAGAATGTTCAACAGAGCATCGCAAGCCCAGATAGTGTTGTCGTTTCTTAAACTGGATAGGGACTTGGATTCCTTGCTCAATACATCTTAGGACTTTCTACCCATAGCCATATCGAGAAGCTAGTTCATACCCAAACCCATAGCGAGTTTGTAGAACCTCGGAAGGGGGTGGCTCCACATAAAGTGTCTCATTCCACCAATGGATGTCAAAAGTTTCTACAAGAGTTGTCTCACTTCCTTTACTTGGTTCAAAAATATTGACCTCCTTTGCAAGAGTGGGGTCACTCTCTCAGGCAAGGGAGGAGCGGTCTCCTGGACAAGATCACACTTCTCTTCCCCCACGGGAGGGTCACCACCTTTATGTCAGAAGAACCTAGAAATTCAATTCTTGAGGGGTCCAACTTGTACTCCGCTATGAAGAACTTAGAAATTCAAGGAACCCCAATCATCGCCTGGCAGAGCATTCGATTGAAAAGATGAAGGAAAATATGGGGGAGACTTAGGATCTTCCGCTTTAGGCAGTTCATCTTTGTTGATACTCACTCAAGGAACAACTTCCACAAAGGGTATCAATGAAGAAATTGCCATAGCATTAATGGTTAAGGAGGGAATAAAATTATTGAGAGTGGATGCAGCTGAAGCACAACCAAAAACGATCAACAAACAAAGGTACATAGCCTCTAGATCTTCTTTAACTATGATCACCTGATTGTTAGCAACAAATTTCAAAGAACGATGTAGAGTAGAGGTCATTGTGCCCATAGCGTGAATTGAAGGTCTCCCTAAAAGAAGATTGTATGATAATGGGCCAGGCATCACATAAACCAATGTAGGCAAGGTAACGTGGCCTAGCTAAAAAGGCAGTATTATCGTACCTAGAGCTTGGCAGCCAGCATTATCGAACCCATGAATATACAAGGAAGAAGCCACTAAAGAAGATGAATCAACTATGATCTTAGCTAGTAGGTCTATACTGCACACATTGAGAGATAAACCAGTGTCAACAAGGGTACGCCTAATACCGATGTTAACATTAACCATAATCATCAAAGGCTTTTCTAGCTTCTCCACATTCAGAGGTGGGAGTTCTTGCGGGTGGACGTAATATTCAACGAATCTGCTCGAATATGTGCCAGTAATCCATTAACATCTCCAGGCCTAGCATAGGCATGCAAGAGAAGCTTTTGTAAGGCTTCCTGCAACATCTCTTGATAAACTGAAGCAGTCTGAAGCAATTCCCAAAGTGAGATCTTGGCTAGAGTAACAAAAAGTTGCTCAACAAGATTGTAATCACCTGGTGCTTTGATCATGCGTTTAGGAGCTAAAGGAAGGTTAGGTTGAGACGGTGGTAAAGAAATAGGAATTTGAATTGGTTGCAATATAGAAACATAAGCTTGTTGTTCTAAATTTTGTTTATTTCTCCTTGTATTTTGTGTATGCCCGACAACATTATAAGAAGTAGAGTCAGTAGCTTTCACGAACCTCGAATATAAGTTCGATGGATCTCTACGACATGAGATCCCATAGACAAAATAGTCCTCTCTAGGGGATGGCTCGGTTGGGATCACGTAAATGACGGGTTTCTTAGGGCTTGGAGGAGCCATAGAAACTACAATCACATTTACCGACTCCTCAGCTGGCGAGGAGAGAGTTTGTTTAGAAGATTTAAAGATAGGGGAGAGTGCTTCTAAGAAATCATCTAGATCATCTTCCAACATATCAAAAAAAATTTTATAAAAGAGATTATCATAAACATGTGAATTATGAAAACTGATTTGACGGTTCATGTCGAGTTCACCAAAATGTGATATAAGAGGGATTTGTTGTACACAGGTCCCTTTATTCTCAAGAGATCACCAGGGAACGAATTTCCCTTATACACCTCAACTTAAATGAATTGGTAAAACTACAGAAAGATAAGAAATTTATCTTGGACTCTGAGAGAGCAAGACTTCAAGATTTCTACCTCTAGTGAGAGAGCTCTTGGCCAAAGGACATCAACATGGTTTCAGGACTCCAGCATGACACATTGTCATCTAAAAGATGCGTTGGTATCCTAAGCTGCAAGGAGCTCAGGAGCTCAAGCGGGTAGAACTGAATCTCACCTCTAAACTCGGATCAAGGCAATTTAGGCTAAATAATCAGATAGAAAGTTAGAATCTAAGGAAAAACACAAAGAGGAGCTTGAAGGAAGATTACCTTTTATCGTGTGTTTGAATCTCTTCTCCAAGGTTCACTTCATAACTTGCACACAAAAGATCAAGGGGAAAAGGTTGGGGGCTATATAGGGGTCTGCCTCAGTTAGATCCCCATTTTGGTGTTCCCACCTCCATGGCCAACCAGGTTTGGAAAAGAGTATAAATGGAGTAAACAAAGTGCGTGGTGAAAGAAAAACCCACTTCAGAGTAGAGCCCACACCACAAAGTAGTAAATGGACAAGTAAGAAAGAGTGATAGGGAGAGAGAGCATTACCCACGGGTCAAGACCCTCTTTGGAGCACACAAGCGCACCGCTATGTGCTTGTTCGAGAGATGTAGCCACTTGAAGAGTTGTAGCAGCTAGATGGACCTCAGTCCGACATGGCTTCACCTGTAGAAGTGTTTCTATTCAAGGATGGATCTTACCAGAGACTAGAGCAAGTAGTAGCAGTGCTTCAACTGATAGCTTCCAACTCCAAAATGAGAGCCAAAAGGGGGTTTTCATGCATGCAAGGGTGGCATAGATCCGTTACATTTGAGACCTAATCACCAAGACACATGTCACAAGGGTCAAGTTTCTAGATTCGTCATTTCAAACTTGAAAAATCGCCAGGACACTAGCGCGTCGCATGGATGTCTACGCACCATGCAGGCGTCCAAAGCTTATATTTTCGAGAAACACCTTGTCAACCTTCTGTCATTTCACCATGTGTCCACATGGAGTCATAATCGTGAAATTCCAACTCATGGTATTTTTTCATTAATATTTCTAAGGTGTCATAAATGCTAGGCAAGATGCAAAAATGTGGAATTGCCCCTAGGTGCAATTTTGCGACATTACACTTCCAAACTTTACTTTAGAAGCATTTGGGTGTCTATTCTTCATTATTTTGCAAGTTAGCTTCAATGAGAAAACACAAAATTTTCTTCTCAACAACATTTAGAGGATCAAACGAAGGGAATTTTCAAAGTTCTTCATACATTTGAGTTCAGGTTGCACAAAAGAACACTTTTCCATGATTCATTTTTCTAGGGCATCATTTTTCAGACACAAAAGATCATAATTTTCAACTTCCATCAATCTAGGTCTATCTCTTTTTCATTCTTCTCCAATATTAGAAAAATCTTTGTCAACTTCTTTGACTTCCACTTTTCTAGGGTTTCTTGCATGTTCAAGAAAAATCATTTTTTTGAAAAATCTATCAATTTGGGTTTATTTAGTGCGAAATTGGCCACAAAACCTAGACCTCGAATTTCTTTTGAAAAATTTGCCTCTATACCTCTGTTGCTTCTACTTCTCAAAAACTCTATCTTTTTCAGGAAAAACTCAGTTTTTTAAAAAATGGATGATTTGGGTCTCTTCAGCACATGAGCACCTACAAAAAACATATCTCCAATTTTTTTCCCAAAAAATTTTGCTTCCCAACTTCTATTTTTGAGGGGTTCTTGCATGTTGGTAAAAAAAATAGTTTTTCAAAAAATGAACGATTTGGGTTTATTTAGAACAACATTCTTTACAAAACCCATGTCTTGGATTTTTCTCCAAAAATATGCCATTTTTTAAAGAATATTCAACAAAGCTATTTGTAGCTTTTGTGCAAAACTTGTCTGAACATATCCGTGTTCACAATTAAACCTCACGATTTCATTATGTAGTACTCTTCCATTGAAAAAAATCAAGAAAAGTGTCAAAAGTATAAAGTTATAGAAGAAACAAAGGTCATCACTCCAATTCTACAGCCACCAAAGTTACCAATCAATGAATTGCTAGTTGAAATGTGCACAAATATTTCTAAAAATAGATCTCAAGTGATGATAGCAATTAACTCAAGGCCTTTTTCAAGTTTAATTGCGTAGTGCCCCTCCATTCTCACTGTGGATGTGCAAGTAATTGGCTTTGGAACTCGGAGATGGATGTAAAATAATAGGGATAATTAAAGGTATGTACTAATTATGTTAAGCAATTGATCTATCTTATGATACAGTATATGATGTTAGATGCATTGTCATGATCATTATGTGATTATCATCTCGATTGCTATGTAGTTGATTATTTACGAGTTGATTTGATTACTGAGTGTTGTCTTCTGATGTGATTGAGTGAAAGGGAAAGTGTCGCATCACTCACTTATGAGTACCCTACAACACTGTGATTTCCTTTCATGGTGTGTTTGATTGTATGATTACGTATATGCTCGACCATTTTGTGTGCTGCAAGTTGCAGGTACCAGACATCGACTCCACCTAAATTGGCAGGTCTGAGCATGCCTTAAACCTAATGGAACAGTTGATCAAAAATAACATTTGGTCTCCTACTCTAACCATCATCCTCGAAGAGGATGAAAATCTGTTTGACAAGTTGTAAGTACCAGACATCAACTCCACCTAAATTGGCAGCTCTGAGCATGCCTTAAACCCAATGGAACAGTTGATCAAAGATAACATTTGGTCCCCTACCCTAACCATCATCCTCGAAGAGGATGAAAATCTGTTTGTTACGTCATCAGTGTTATCTATTGTCTGTGCGGTCAGTTGGTCTTGTTTTTCAACACTGATTATGATTTAAAGGTAATTATAGTTGATATTTGGTTTGTTTAATTTAAATTTGTTTAATAAATATTTTTTTTATTAATTGATGTACTAGATAAATTATTAAGTAAAAGTATTTTGATAAATAGATAAAAATATATGTATTAATAATTATGGTTTACAATAAATTTAAAAGTGTAATGTAATATTATAATGAAATGTTGCAATTAATAAACAACAAAAATAATAAAAAAGATAGAAAGCTTTTCATGCAAGTTCATGCACAACTTCGAACTGATTGTCAAAAAGAAACTTGATGTTTATTTGAGATTTTAGAGTTTTAGTAGATTTTTGTTTTCTAAAATAATATAGCTTTCCTTTTTGTAAATAATGATCTTTTCGGGAGATATTCATGATTATGGATTTTTGGTTTTCAGGAGGAGAAGAAAATTTGGGTCTCTAAGATAATTTTTTGTGCTATGAATCTTGTGTGGAAATTTAGGTTTCTGGGAAGAATTGATTAGAGATTTCGAAAAAGTTGTATTTGCTACAGAAGATTGATCTTGACACTAGGTTTTCGTCTCAACCAACGTTGGATCCAAGTTGGCTCGTTCTTTGTTCTTTGTACCTTGTTTTGTTTCTCCAATTAATGACAATAAAATTCTCTCCCTTCTGTCTATTGAAAACAAATGCTTGTCTGTTTGATGTTGCTTGGAAATGTGACATTTTTCTATTTTAATTCCATATAGAAACAAATAAAATATGCATTTTTATATATACATATCCTGCACAATCATTGCATTCTCTATAATTTGTTTCTCCTCCTGTCATTTGCATTGGGGCGAGTTTCTCCCAACCGTTTGTCATTTGCTTGAAAGTTTCTGAAGTCTATTCAATAAATCCATTTTGAGCACCTTCCTTAATGCCTACCAATTGCTTTTGTTTGAAAGTTTCTAAGCTTTCAGCGTATCCTTCATTTCTTGCATTTCTGGCTCATTACTATTAATCTACAAACCATTGTATTCAAGCTATATATCGACATATGTCTACAATGGGTGTTTTACGAATTCATAAGCCTTTTTATTTTTGTTTGGGTGCACTGCTTTTCTTATTATTTTAAAAGAAAAAATTGTCTTGTCGTCACCTTATTTTGGGTGTCATTCTATGGGCTAGGCATGGCCTCAGCGCCAGCCATAGTCAGCAGTCGTACGTCCCACACTACCCTATTGCTTGCATGTGAATATGGATTAGTCCGCAGTTTTTTATGTATATTATTGTTGCGTTTCATTCTGAAGGAAACCTCTTATCGATTTGGTATGGTGTGATCTAAATTCCTAAGTATTATCTTCAAGACTGAATATTTTAAATTCCTCATCGATTTTTGTATGGTGCAAATTGATTGTCTGTGTGTTATCTTCCAACCATATCGATGGCTTATAATTTGCATTGCTTGAAAGTTTCTCTAGTTGCTTTATGGCTACCAGCATAGCCTACCTCCCTCACAGTGGCACCATGAGGCAGTCGCGCGCATCTTCTTCACCCTTGCTGCTGCTTTGTAGCCTTCTGGTTGCTGAGGATTTAAATTAAAATATGTGATAGGTGGTTTTTATGTCATTCGATAATAATTTGGGCATGGCATTCGATAATCCTTTTACTCTTCATTGCAATGCTTATAAATTCGAAGTTGCTATTGCTCTTATCCTTGATACGATGTATAGCGAGCTCCATCCATTATGTTGTGATTTTATATATTGCATATCAATATTTGTAATGTGTGCATATATATATATTAATCCTGGTATTCGATTTTTGCATTGAAGTTCCACCTCTGTGTTTGTATTTGGTATTGAATATATTCGATTTCATGTCGATTGGTTGCATCTTATGCTTGGCATTTGGATTTGGTGATGTAAATTATTTTCTACATGGCACAATGATATTGGATCCTTCTATTTTGACTCGTTGATTTCTATTCCTTACATATTGCATTTGGGAGTTTTGTGGATATTCAATGATTATGTACTTTGATTGCTTTTATTAGGGAATATCTTACCCTTGAAAATTAGTACAAAATATTTGTATATTCATAGAACTCGCTTTATCGTCTCCTTGCATAGAAGAATGGATTTAGAGTCTCTTCTTCATGTCTTTTAGAAATAGATAGTTAAAGACTCGTGCTTCCAAATTTATAATCTAGGTTCACCATTCTTTAAATGCGATTCCCTCCACCTTGCTATATTAGCATTTTTAATATGATATGATTTGGAATGGTTTCTGTATTTGCATTTATGTTTCTACTCATCTTCTGAATGGTCTAAGGTCCCACTATGGCACTCAATGTTTCTAATGGCTTCCACATCTCCTAGTGACTGAAAACGGTAGTCTTTATTATCTTTTGATACTATGCTTAGCTATTAAAATCTCTTTGTATCCTTAGTGTTGCTTTAGTACTACATGCATTACTTGATATGGACTTATCTCTTATAAGAATAAAATGTACCCCCATGTATAATCATAGTATATTTCTGATATAGGGATCTGTTACTGTGGTTAATATAAGTTTGCTAATATACGATAGAATTTGAAATATGACAATTCTTGTAGTTTAAGTTTATTATTTCTATTCATGAAACCTTGTTTAACGGAGGTCGAATAATGCATTTTTAATTATACACGTTCTTTACCTTGGGTTATGAAATTAGCAATATAGATTTGTCTTCTACTTAAGTTAGGATCAAAATTTAATATTAGAAACCTATCTTAAAAGATAGTAAATAATATTTTAAAGGTCTAGGATTAAGCATATTTTGGGGAGGTGATTACGAAAATGATTATTATGGAATATGATTTGGTTTAGCATTTGATCACCCTCATAGCTTGTATCCTTCTTGGCATTTAACCACATCCTTTCATTAATTAGTTAGTCTTATGTGTATTATTTAATGTGGCATTTGCTTTAACCTTGTGGATCGTATTTTGGAACGTTCGTGAATTGACAGGGTGTTGGTATGTTAGCCTTGAAACATTATGAAAATTAGGATAGTGCAAATTCATGATTGTATGCAGGATTGATAATCTTTGTGAACTCTAAGATAGATAAATGTTTGTAATGTACCATGCTATAAATATAGTTACGTGTAGTAAATAATCTATTGATTGAACTAAATGGTTAAGTTAAAATGAATGATAAGAGAATTTGAACAATGTCTTGTTTAAGGGAACATTTTCATGGTTGCAATGTGGATTGATTCCTTGTAATGAAATATGTGTGTGTGATTTTGATTTTGGTAATTGTCTAAAAGTGGTAGTCATTTGTGCATATTGTTAAGGTTGGTTTCAAGAGGCCTAGGAGGGAATATTTTGGTGTGTATGGTTTTATGATGGTTTCACTTTAGAGGTGGTATGGTAAGGTTTTGGGTTATGTCCTTTGTGCAAGTTGAAAACCCTAAGGGTGTGCCTTTTATCTTGGTATGGTTTCATATGACCATGGTAAATGTGCAAGATGGTCAATGCCTTGCACTGTGTTTAGATTCTTGTGATTGTGATATGTGTGCGAGAGGGTCAATGTTTTGCACTGTGTATGGGTTCATGTGATTAAGTTAAGTATGCAAGATGGTAAATACCTTGCTTGATGTGTAGGGTTTTCTAGTTGCAAGTATGGGCCTGAGTGGCTCTCAATGGGGGCCAAAACCCAAAGTGGTTGTCCAAGATAACCTATTGGGAGTTTCTTAATCCAGTGATAACATTAATAATGAATTAGGGGGAATGGGTAGATCTCACATTACCCAAGATAATGTATGCCTCACTCATGACTCAAGTGCTCGTTTAGGCTTAATGTGAGATGGGAAGGCCTGGAATGGCAAAATCAATTGCCTTGTCCTCATGAAAGGTATGTTGATTTTGCATGAGTTTGAACAGGGACCGACAATCGGTAGAGGTTGCTAGGATAACCCAGGATGGGGGCCGAGGCCTAGGAAGCTCTACCAAGATAACCCATATCAAGCTATGTGATGACACTTCACCCTATTGCAGTCTAGCACTCTCTAGTTATATTTTATAATTTTGTTGTGTGAGTGCCTTTGGAAGTGAAGTCAGTGTTGTAAGTGATAGTGTTGTTTTGGTGTCCTTGTTTAGCCCTTGATTGTGCTAGCCCGAAGCTTTCTCGATTGTTTGTTTATTGTGGGACCTTATGTTATCTCCTAGCACAGGGGTGGACCTTAGGGTTCCACATGGCTGGGAGATTGGTGCTTTTTCCTCCATTGGGTTTTCCTTGCTGCTTGTTTGAGTTCGTGGAGGTTGTACCTTGTGTAGCAGATTCCAGTTCATGTTCTAGTTTGAGGAGACAGTCTTTATGTATATGCTTTAGATTGTATCTCAATTGTACCATTTAACTATATTTTGATGTATTCTTCCCACATGTACTCAGGGAAACATTATTGTAAATAATGTAACGACGTAATAGATTATGATGTATTCTCATGTAATGGAATTTTTATATATATCTGTTAGTTATTTATAAATGATATTTAATGTTATTTATCTAATGAGATGTTATGGAAATACTTAATGTAGATTCATTTAATGTGTTGGATTAAAATGAACTCTTGATTGTTAGATAAATCATGATTAATGAAATGATTCTAGCTCTTGATTATAGACATGTTAGTAGCATAGTCATGGAACCTTAGTGGACTAGGATTAGATTGTATGTTATGTTATATTATGCATTTTACTGTTATTTCTTATAAAAAAATTTAATTATTCCATTATTGTGGCTTAGATGTGTTGTCCTCTACGGTTCCTTGGCGGGGCATTACAAATTGATAGTCCTATTTTCATGCATGTCTATTCTTTGGAGTTATATATTGTACAATTAGAGTTTTATTTAGTTTTAGATCAATTAACTGATGATAGTCAGTCCAGTTAATTGTTAATTGTCTTTGTTTAGACATAGGAATAAATCTTGCATGTTGGTAGGATTGATTGTTAGCACAAGGAGATTTCAGGGTTCCCTACTTCTGTGTTTGTGTATAAATAAGAGTAGCCTTGCTCACTATTTCTTAACTGTGCTTGTGATAACAAAATGTTGAGTCTTCGTTGCCCGCTACTTTGTTATTCAGTATATGTTCAACTTTGTAAGTGTAATTTGGTTTGATCGTTTATTCTATGCTTGTCTTCTTGCTACAATTTGTTTTCCCAAACGTGTAATTTTTGTTGGAAAGCTTTGAGAAAATAAATCGTATGTCCACCTTGCTTTGATCCAAAGTCTCAAAATATTTTAGTGTTATTGTTTTATGTTTTGCTTTCATGAACTTTATTTCAACTTATGTTTGAAAGTACAATGAGTCTTCAGATGTGTTTTGGAAACAAGTTTGTTTAAGCTTTGTGTTTACCAACCATTCCCTATTTATTTCTAAATTCTCTTGTTTTGAAATTACTTGAGAAGTTAGAAGTGTCATTAGTTTAGGCATATTTGAAGTTGAAGTTATGAAACCACAGAAAACCTTAGTTGCAACACAAAGAGTTTTATAACCTTGTGCTCTTAGCTAAGATAAATAAAAAAGCAATTAGTTTAGTATTTTATTTTTACACACAATTGATAAAAGAGAGAGCTTCACCTCCTAATTTGAAGAGTAGTCTAATTGTGCATAGTTGTTCATTTCCAATCCGCACTCTAGAGTTGCGAATTGAAACACTAACAATTTTTTGGCACCCGCTGTGGGGCATGACGCATAAAACTTCAAGAAAAGCTAACCATTTATGACACGGAAATGAATGACCATATGGCATCCTATTGCATGATCCATATAGAAGCAATGAATGATAACAACAATAATGTTGGCAATGATGATAGAAATCAGAGGCGTCCACCCTCATTACCTTGGGGTAATAACATTAGACCTTTGGATTTTTAGGTAAATCATGAGTTACTTAAAGGGTCAAGGAAGCACTTTCCTCGGTTTCATGATGATAGAAGTCAACACTTAGATAAAAAAAAAATTGTGTTCACAATGGCTTGCACCATCTTGCATGTGTCACATGAAGATATCGCAATGTGTCATGGAGACTCTTGTAGGAAATTATGTCGACTGGTTCAATCACCTAGAGCCAAGCATTATCGCAAGCTAGGAAACTATGAGCATGGAATTTTTAGTGAGATTCAAGCCCATTGAAGATAATCATTTATTGTTTTCCCAACTTGCAAATTCAAAAATGGAGCAAACAAACACGAGGGAATTTGTGGCAAGATTTAATAATCTTGTTACACGACTTTCTTCTACACTCAATCCATCATCAAAGATTCCGATGACATGTTCATAAATACTCTTCCATCAGAGCAAGCCTTCTTCCTCAACACAACAAAAGAAACATAATTGATGGATGCACAAAAACATGCCATCGAGTTGGAGGATAATATGACCACCTCTGACAAGATGATGGACTCAATTAGACCTCTACAAATCCAATCCTACAAAAGGTAGCCAATGAAATGCTTGCACAACCACACCACTATACAAACCTTGACAATTGTACCAGCCAAAAGGAAATAATTTTTAGCCTTTCAAAAATTACAGGCCACAGCTACCAACATCTCCACCAAGACAAATAGTTGAAGCTACACAAAATGTAGTATTTTGTTCTTTCCATGAGACTGATGCACATACCGGTACTACATGTCTTGAGAACTTAAGAATGAATCAAATCATGGGATATATTGATGTTGCGCCCAGTTCAAGTTTGGTCTCTACATCAAGTTTGAGTGTTGTCTCACCACATACAGACAACTTTGATGGTGACTCTACTGCGGGATACTTTGAACGCATTATTGAAAAAAAGAATACCCTCGCCACTAATTTATTGTAGCAAATCACAAAAGACATTTGATGCCTATGTTTACACATGCTTTGCACTTGAAAGTGCAAAAATAAGAAGAAGAGAGGCAGAGAGCTAAAGAACAAATTAAGGAAGTGGTTGCAACTTCCACTTTTAAAAATTCACAAGAGAATGCTAAAGCGGTTGCTTAAGACCTGTCTTAAATAGCAAATTTTGACATTATAAACTCCATGATGAAGACCAAGGTTAAGATTTCACAATTGGAGTATCTTCATGATCACCATGGGCAGCTGAATAGAATAATATAATATGTAAAGAAAGAGACTTCAATTCAACCTACATTGCTCAAGTCATTTGTTCCAGTAGGAGAAAATCCTAAAACCTTCTATATATCTTTATATGTAGGAGGATTCAAATTGAGCAATTACATCATAGATTCAAGAGCTTCAAACAACATCATGCCTCTACAAGTGATGCATGCATTAGGAATTTCATGCACTAAGATGCAAGACAAGTTTTATTCACTTGAATCTAAGCCAGCTTGGTCGAACAATTGAAGCATGCTCAAGTAAGGTCTGCAACTTGTCTGAAGAAAAATTTAATGATGAATATCCTAGTGGCTGACATTCCAACTAGCTATGGGATGTTGTTGAGCTAGAGTTTCTGCAAAGATCTTGGTGGTGCAATGTAGTATCATTGGTCATCCACAACCGTTCTTGTAAAGGAGGGAAAAATTAAGATAGAACTCGAGCCCAAATCCTGATTCATAGTGGTGAAATCCCTAGACCCTGTAGCCCAAATTCTATATCAAGAAATGGGTCTTGGTAATTATGTGACTCTATTAGAAACAAAAGACCGCAACATTACTTGTCCTGCAAGGAGACTAGCAGATGATACAAAGTTATGGATAATGCAGTTTGATGGAAATTGTTCGACTGTAGGCTCAAGAGCAGGGGAAATGATCATCTCCCCTAAAGGATAGTTGTACCCATTTGCATATTGTCGGCAAATGGAATTCACTAAAGCTGAGAAAGAGGCACTTTTGTTAGGCCTCAAAAATGACGAAGACATGAGAATCAAACTCCTATGTGTTGAAGGGGATATATATTTGATCAATGAGCCAATCAGAGGATATTTCCAAGTCAGAAAGGATCACCTATGACATTATAGAAATTGAGTTTGGAACTCGATTAATCGATTTGAACATTCATCATCCCTAGGATGGACGACAACAAAACTAATGCCTCGACGGTATCAGCTTTCCCATTTGCATCATATTCTGACTTTTTTCGGAGTACCTTTGCCTAGATATATGAAAACCTAAGAATCTTCATCTCATAGGAATTGTCTCCTACAATACACATCAAAAGAGAAGTGAAGCCTTTCAGGTAGAAGTGGTATGGATGGAAGGCTCTTCCCGTTGCCATTTAGTGGACTATACCTAAAGCACTTCATCCCTTCGGGGGTGGAGTAATTTTATTTTTGTTTTTTGTTATGTCATAATGTATTTCCTTATTTCATAATTTTTTTGTTGTGTTATAGGTGATTAGCTAGTCTTGTTTTAGGTGATTTTAGCAAAGTTCCAATTGATAGGTAATTACCAAATGGTCTTGACTCTAATGCACCCAACTGATAAAACACTGGTCCATGCTTAAATATCCAAAGATTCTTGGTTCTCCTATACTGTAAGTATCTGACATGGTCCCCAGACAGAGCCAAATGTTGTACCCAAAAATTAAAATTTTTGCTTCATTAAGGCATTTTGGAGAAAATGGTCAAAATCTTGTAAAATTGTCATCAAAAGTAAAAAAGGGTCAAATTTTCTAAAAATAAAATTTTTCTATTCTTAGAAATTTCTGAAAAAGAAATAGACCATAAGATTTTTATGAGTTTGTTGTCAAGAAGATGCTAGCAATTTTTTTCAAAAAATAAAAATTCAGGTTTCAGGGCCCTATTTTTAGGAAAAACCTAAAAATAGAATCTTTGCATAAATGGCTAAAATTGATTTTGATTGGTTGATTCTTCATCATGATCACACCAATCTGGTCATAATCGTCAAAAAGCTAGTTTTTCTCTAGTTGGTCTATTTCACCTTTTCAGAGGAAAAGTTAGGACCTTTAAGGTCATCAATGGAGGATGGCTATATACCAGTTGTTAGAATCTAAGCCTCAAATGTTACATAAATCAATCCACGACGAAAGATTCTCAAAAAATGGTGAATGGGGGTTTCAAAAATTTGAAAATTATGAAAAATATATTGCTTGGAAAAGTTGGATGCCTTATTTCAAGGGAGGCACTTAGCAGTCAATGCCAACCAATTTTTCAATTTTCACAGATCCCACATACGCAATGGTGAACGTAGTCAACACATCAACAATGACGACCAATGGAGTCGACAAACACATGAATGGTTGGTATTGGTGTTGCATGTAGATGGTGATCACAATCGATGGATGATGAGCACGGTCAATGAACATTGAATATGGCTGACAAACGATGAACAAAAAGCAAACGAATGTTGAAAATCTTGAAAAAATGGTTAAGTCTAGCAAAGAAAAGTGCCTTTGCAGGCCAAGGGTGCCTAGAGATTCAGGAAGTCAAAAGTTATTTTTAGGGTTTTCCACCTCCAAGAGATCCATTTCATATTTAATCCAGCTCTACAATGAATCCATCAGCCAGCTAAAAGGACTTGTCAAATGCCAATAATCGAAGATCGAACGAACACCAAAAAGATGGAGAATTTGAAAATCATCAAGTTTTTGAAGGAAAATCGCCCTTGCTAGTTAGGGGCACCCAAGATTTCAAGGGCCCAAAATCACTTCTTAGAGTTTGCAATCTTGGGGGTTCTCCTCAGATTTGATCCAACTTTGCAACAAATCCATTAGCAAGTTCTTAGGATCTGTCAAACGACCAAAATATTGGATCGAACAAGAATGTTGCAATAAAGTGAAAATTGAAAATCATGAAAATGTCACACATGGGTGCCCCATCTAGCTAGGGGCACCTAGGGTTTTGAGCCCTTAGAAACAAATCTTATAGTTTGCAAAATGGTTCATTCAATTTAGAATTTTGTAGGCTTTCCAACGAGTCCAGCATCCAGCTCACGGGATCTATAAAATGCCCAGAAACAAAGATTAGACAAGAAATGCTAAAAGTAAAAGAAAATCAAGAAACTCAAAAATGGCTATCCAAAGTAGAAAAGTGCCCTTGCTATCCAAGGGTGCCCAACTTTCTGAGCCATTAGATGTAGTGTTCATGTTTCAAAAATCCCAAGAAGTCCTTAGATTTTATCAAGCTTCACAATGAATCTATCAACCATCCATACGACCTATTAGACATCCAAAATTGAAGGTCAAACGAAGATGTTTCATTAAGGAAAAGTTGAAAATTTTGAAAAAAATTCTAACATTGCAAAGTTGGACACCTTATCTCAAGGAGGCATCCAAGTCAACTTGAGTTAGAAATTTTTGAAAGACGTCTTCATGCTTTGACCACCATATTTTCTAGGGATTCTTCAAGTTGACAAATATTTTCACATGATGACTCTTAAAATTAGGGTTTTCATAAGTCAAGTGCTTGTTTCACCTCCAAATGTTACTTTAGAAGCATCTGGGCGTCTCTTCTTCATTATTTTGTAGGTTAGCGTCAACGAGAAAACACATAATTTTCTTCTCAATAGCATTTGGAGGATCAAACGAAGGTCGTTGTTCAGAGTTCTTCATAGATTTGAGTTCAGGTTGCACAAAATAACACTTTTCCATAATTCAATTTTCCAGGGCATAAATTTGTTTCCATAAGAAAGCTTTGAGGAAATAAATCTTATGCCCACCTTGCTTTGTTCCAAAGTCTCAAAATATTTTGGTGTTATTGTTTTATATTTTTCTTTAATGAACTTTATTTCAGCTTATATTTGAAAGTACAATGAGTCTTCAGATGTGTTTTGGAAACAAGTTTGTTTAATCTTTGTGTTTACCAACCATTCCCTGTTTAATTTTAAATTCTCTTTCTCTGAATTTACTTGAGAATTTAGAAGCGTCATTAGTTTAGGCCTAGTTGTAATTGAAGTTACGAAACCAAAGAAAACCTCAATTGCAACACAAAGAGTTTTATAACCTTGTGCTCTCAACTGAGATAAAAAGATAAGCAATTAGTTTAGTATTTTCTTTTTACGCATAATCAAAAAAAGAGAGAGCTTCCCCTCCTAATTTGAAGAGCAGTCTAACTATGCATAACTATCCTTTTCCAATCCGCACTCTAGAGGTGCGAATTGAAATGCCAACGGGACCTAAGTAAACTTAACATGTGAATATATCCCCTAAGTCCCTAGTAAAAGAAATAACTAGGTAGAAGACATTTATTCGCACCAACACCCCCCTTAAGTGCAACCTAGGGAGAAGATTATTATGCAAATGAAACCAAGATGCAAATTTGGGTCCCAACAACTAGGCCATGTTAGGTACCCATGTACAAATACAATGCAATCCCTCACAAACGGAGAAAAGAAGAAAAACCAATGGGACAAAACTCCTCCCCAAAAGAGAGAAACAAAACAAGAACTACTCTCAAAAAAGATGAGAAGGACAAAACCTCGAGTGAGGAAAAAGTCCCCCCCATAAGAGAGAAGGAAGAGAAACAATGAAACCCCCCCTCAATGGTGAGTCTCAACTCAAATGTCACAATATCAGGAGTCCCCAATCTTAACTGAAGAAGGAGACAATGTAGAAGAATGTGTAGACTAATGTAGAGCGGACCAAAGATGATGGTGAGTCCTCCAAATGTTGTTCCAAAGAATGACAAACTGTGACAAACACTAATAGAAAGAATCATGTACCACTCCAAAAGATGCCATCATAAATGGTGACAGAGCTGAAACTATCAAATCATAAGTAACTGTAGAATCCATCAATGAAGAACTGTAGATGAATCTATATTGAAATAGGAATAAGGTCAAAATCAGGAGACAAGTGCACAAGTATCAACTAGACACTCTCTTGACAGATTGGTATATCCCTATCACAACTTACAGATAGGTACCAAGTTTTTGAATGTAGAACCTAACTTTTGAAGACAGGTAGATTGCTTCCATAATAGGAGTGTCTATATGGTATCTATTCCATCACATCGAAATGCATGGGTAGCCAGACACTACATTCACTATGTATATAGGAACTAATATTGGATACATAGATCAATTCAAAGAAGCATGAAATACGACAGAGTACATTGAAATAGCAAGATTGTGTCACTTTATTTTAGTGCGATTACAACATTAGAAGAGGAGAACTGCAACAATTGTGATGCAAATCTAGTAATGTTGATGAAGAAGCCAACCAAAAGGAGCCCCGAAGTAGATGACCATGAAATATGCCCTCTGATTGGATGTCGATAGTAGCAACTGGCCCCCGTTTGATTGTCAGTTAGAGGAGTGAACAGTGCAAGACACGGCTTGATCGGTAGGCATAACTTTTCCAAGTTTGCTTATTAAAATGCAGTTTATTTTTTAAAATAACTTAATTAAAAGTTTAATTTAAAACCTTTATTAAAGAAAAACTTTATTATTAAAAATAATAAAGAAAATTATTTGTAAATCTTTAATTAAAAATTAAAGAAAAACTTTTAAAAGTTTTTATCTAAAAAATTAATAAAAACATTATAAAAAGTTTTATTTCAAAAAATAATAAAACAAAATAAAAGTTTTATTTCAAAAACAATAAAACACTATAAAAAGGTATTATTTTAAAAAAAACTTTAAATTTTTTTATTGAAAAACAATAATAAAAAGTTTTTATTTAAAAATTAAAAAATTAAAAAATGGTCGATGGGCCAGCAAGGACATCGTCCCCTACCACAGCCAGTGTGCCCGAGCAGGTGGTGGATGCCCTTGCCATCGTCGGTTGCAGGCTTGTGGACCACAAGGCCCGACAATACTCGTGGTTGCATGTACGTGTAGGTTAAATTTTTATTCTATTTTTTTTTTTAAACTTTGTTTTATAAATAAACAAACAAAAAATAATTTTATTTATTTATTTTTAAAGATTTTTAAAAAACTGTGAAATTGCAGAAAAAATATTTTTTTAATAAAATCGTACCTACACAGGTAGGGTCGTATGACTTGCCTACTATTTTTTTGCATTTGAGAGCAACTTTGTCCAAATTTGATGATTTGGTAGTCAATCTTGGGGTTTTTGGACCTTTTAAGCATGATGGAAGGGTCAATTTTGACCCAAAATGCTCTGAAAATATGGTTACCTTCTAGATCTAGCAACCAACACCCAACTTCAAACCCTTGCAGATTTAGCCTCCAATGTCCAACTGGGACGAAACAAAAGGCAAATCTAACTTTTTCAGATGCTTTGGATGCAATGGTGAACTCAAATCTGATGCAACAAGCTCCCAAAATGCACTTATAATACAAACCAAAAAATGAACCCCCTAGAATCTGGTATTTCTATCACACCTTTTTTATTCTCCAGATCATCCAAAGATGCAAGGGAAGAGCATACTCAATGCTTCAAGAAAATATAAGATTTACACTCAATATCTCCTAAAAGACTAATCAAAGGCACTCAACCTAGCTTTGATACCGTGTAAGATTTGGCTATGGAGATAGCCACCCTAGATCTAAAGGCCTATGGAAGCACAAAATACTCAAAAGATCAATATGACAAGAATAAACTATATTCCTATCAATGAATGCAAAAAGAATCAATGGAGTTGGTTTACAATGTGTGAGAGACCTTTGATTATATAGCCAAGGTGAGGCATAAGATGTTATAAGATTATGACAAGTGTCTTAATCTTATGATATGAGACAACTTATCATAACTACCTAGGAAATGATGAAGTCTAGACATGACAACTAAATCTTCTAGAAAGAATATTAGGACCTAAGTAAACTTAACATGTGAATATGTCCCCTAAGTCCCTAGTAAAAGAAATAACTAGGTACAAGACATGTATTCACACCAACATACTCAACAGAGCGAGGGTACTACTAAAGAAGAATCTTCCCTTTTACCAATATCTACTACACCCACAGATGGGACATATTGAACCATGGGTGATGCGGCAGTGGATGATCCACCTGAACATGTGACCTTTGAGTTTCCAATCACCAACCAAGAAAGGGATACTATGCTGAAGAATATCCATCCTTCAACATTACCAATCTTTTATGGTTTGGCGATTGAAGATTCAAACACATTTTTGTTTGAGTTCTATGTCCTCTATAGGAGCTATGACTATACCTCTAATGTTCATA
This sequence comes from Sequoiadendron giganteum, assembly GCA_007115665.2. Lineage (NCBI taxonomy): Eukaryota > Viridiplantae > Streptophyta > Pinopsida > Cupressales > Cupressaceae > Sequoiadendron > Sequoiadendron giganteum. Next base: position 640,265,582 of record CM021103.1, on the reverse strand, counting down.
GGATCAAACTCTTTCCTACCACTCTAAAAGATGCTACCCTGAGATGGTTCATGGGATTAGACAAGGATGTTATTCCAGATTGATATACCATGAAAACATTGTTCTTGGAAAAATACCAAGACCATTGTAGAGGAATTGATAGGAGGAGAGACAAAAAAATTAAGAATGTCACAAAAGGAGGATGAGCCATTAGAGGACTATGTGGAGAGATTCCAATTCTCTTTGAAGAAAAAATCACAAAATAAGCTATCTGAAGAATCCCTCAAGTTAGTATTTTTGAGAGGATTCAATGAGGACTGTATGGATGCCATCAATCTTATTAGGCAAGGGGATGTTTCTCCATATCCATTTGAAAAAATATGCAGGGTCTACAAAATTACTCTAAGATCTTCATTGAGAAGAAAAGGGGAGAGAGGACATCCACCATTAGCAAATCATCTGATGGTTTCAAAGATAGAGTTAAGTAATTTGTTGTCCAACATGAAGGAGGACATTATCAATCACCTAGCAACTCGGTTGGACACTCTCCATATAAAGAATAAGCAAGAGGAAGCTAAAGCAATGCTCACTGGATACTGCCCCAATTGCAAACAAAGGAAAGCAAACTACAAATGCAACATGGTTGCTAGTATTAAAGAAGATAAAACAGAGAAACTTGATTTTCAGCCACTTGAAGGAGAGGATGGACAAATATTTTACATTGCTCAAAGGTCATGACAACCAAGACAAGGTATACCACAAGACCCTCTGAATTTTAATTCATCTTTTTCTAATTAAAAAATAGAATTTTTCTACTTGGAATTCCCAACCTTAGCCAAATAACCAAAAACAATGGCAAAACCCTCAACAAAACCAGAACCGGCAACAACAAAATGCATGGTCACAACAAAATTTTCAAGGTTCTAGTTATAATTCTCAATGACCAGTATAAAAAAACCAATGACAACCACAATGGAAAAAAGGCCAGCAATGGCAGTAGCAAAACATGAATTACCAACAACCTTTGCTCCCTTCTCAGCCACAACAACAAGCCATTATACCTAATCCAACCAATCCAACATCTCATCCACCAAGAGCACCACATTTACCTACCTACTTTGCACTTAACCCTAACAACAAGCATGTCCAATAGGCTTATACTAACCAGGCTATGCAATACCCCACCTATGGGGCAGAGGTGAGTGATATCCACCTTAGGTTAGGAAAAAAACTAGTTGGTCCTTCATCCCCATAAATTACTAAAATGGAAGATAAGGAACCTACAATTGAAGCTATAGAAAATCCAACCCTAACACTTGAGTCAAATCAGGTAAACCGGATTATCTCAAGTCTAGAGCCTCCATTTCTTGAATGCTTAGCCATACTAAGGCATCAAAGTCAAGCTGAGATAGACCTATTGGGTCAAATAAAGCATGTGAGTATCAAAATTCCTCTCATTCAAGCTATCAAGGATATCCCAATCTATACAAAGATAGTGAGGGACCTATGTCTTAAGAAACCAAGAAGAAAAAGGAAGGATCCTTAGATAGTTCATGTCCTAGGAAACCTTGTTGATATTATGCTAGGGAACATAACTATCCCTAAATACACAAACCCTAGTAGTCCAATAGAGGATGTTAAAATTAATTGGACCCTTATCAAAAATACCTTGATTGATTTAGGGGTAGCAATCAATTTCATGACTAAGGAAATAATGCAACTCATCTAGTTAGACAATCTTAGACCTACAACTACTATTTTATAGTTGGAAGATAGGTCAATGATAAAGCCTGAGGGAATCATTGAGGATTTAGTTATAGCATTAGATTCCTGGGAATATTTTGTTGATTTCATAGTCTTGCAGCCAAAGGTCAACCTTATAGGATATCCACTCATTTTAGGCAGGCCATGGTTAGATACAACTGATGCATTCATAGACTGCAGGTCTAGAAATATGATAATATAAAATGGGATTGTGACCAAGAAATTGGTCCTCTATCCTCCAGCCCAACCTTGTGTTGATCTTGAGCAAACCATATGGTCCACCTTGGATGAGGATGAACACTATTCCCTGTAGACTCTAATGACAATAGAACATAGCCCTTTTTTGGATGATCAGGATGAAAATTATATGATTGCTCACATAATACAAAATGACTATGATAGGAAACTGCAACAAAAAGATTGTCTTTCATGCCTACAAGACCCTTTCGAGAACATTATACCTACAAATTCATCAAAAGAAATATCTAATATTTTCCATTCTTTACTGCCACAACAATTTATACCAAACATTCCTGGACTTGGCCTCTCATCAGTGTAAGCATCATCCAAAACATTAGAAATCTTGCCAGGAAAATTGTTGAACATAAACAATGCACTAACCGAAGAGCAATAGAATTCCCCGAATATAGTGTTGGAGGCACATACAACAACCTTTACTTGGGACTACCATGATATGAAGGGAATATATCCTAACTTGTGTGTACATAGGATCTATATAAATGATGGTTTTAAACCCATTAGATAGCCTCAAAGGCGAATGAACCTTGCTTTGAGAGAAATAGTTAAAGCTAAACTCCAAAAACTACTTGATGCAGGATTCATTTATCCTATATCTGATAGTGAATGGGTATCACCCTTAGTTATTGTCTCTTTGAAAGGTGGAAAATGGAGAGTATGTGTAGATTCTAGGGAGCTAAATGCAACCACTAGGAAAGATCGCTTTCCATTACCCTTCATTGATCAAGTACTTAACTCTTTCGTAGGGAAGTACTTTTCATTCCTAGATGGTTTTAGTGGCTACAATCAAATAAAGATTTCTCCGGAGGATCAGGACAAAACAACATTCACTTGCCCTTGGGGTACCTATGCCTATTTTTTCCTACCCTTTGGGTTATTCAGTGCCCTAGCTACTTTTTAGAGGGAAGTGCTTAGCATCTTCTATAAATAGACCCTTACCAATTTGGAAAAGGTTTTGAAAAGATGTAAAGAACATAGCTTGTCCCCATGTAATGAAAAGAGCTTTATGATGATGACTTAAGGAATTGTTCTAGGCCATTTCATATCCAATGAAGGGATTCAAGTTGACCCACATAAGATAGAGATTGTTTCCACCTTACATGTTCCATAGAGGCAGAGAGATGTTAGAAGCTTCCTAGGCCATGCAAGCTATTATAGGAGGTTCATTAAGGACTTCATTAAGATTCCAACACCATTGTTTGTTCTGCTGTCTAAAGATATAGAATTTGACTAGATATCAGAGTGCCAATATTCTTTTGAGGTACTTAAAGCAACCTTAACCAGAGCACCTATTTTGAGGGGACCAAATTGGACATCACCCTTCCATATACACACTAATGCCCCAGATTTTTCTATTAGAGAAGTTTTGGGTTAGAAAGAAAGGTAATAAAGAATATTTTATTTACTACATTAGCAAAAAATTACAGGGAGCAGAGCTAAATTACACTATTACAAAAAGGAAATGCTAGCAATAGTATATTCCATCAACAAATTCAGGCATTACATCGCTATATATGTAGTTTTTGTCCACACAGATCACACAACTATAAGATACTTGATGAATAAACCTATGGTAGGGGGTAGACTCGTTAGATGGATACTTCTACAAGAATTACATGTCATAGTAGCGGACAAACCTGGGAAGGCTAATATAGTAGCAGATTTTTTGTCAAGGTTGCTAACACAATCAGTAAAGGGGTAGTAGATGACTCATTTCCAAATGAGCATTTGTTTTCTCTTAATGTACATACACCCTAGTATGCTGACATTATAAATTATTTAGTGACAGGGCAGATACCGACACACTTTTCTCCAAAGGAATAGAGGCAACTAGTGCACAAGTGTTTTCCATATTCTTTGGTATCTGGTTACCTGTTCTACACAAGCCCAAACAATATCATGAGAAGGTGTATAAGAGAAGATGAAGTCTTTGATATAATGAAATCTTACCATGATGAAACCTATGGGGGTCACTTTTCAACCAAAAGGACATCATTCAAAATCCTCACAACAAGTTATTATTGGCCAACTTTACATAAGGATTCTATCAAGTACACAAGAAGTTGTGATAGATGCCAAAGAATGGGTAAGCCAACCAAGACTGATGAAATTCCTTTATAGCCACAATTGACACTAACACCCTTTGACAAATGGGGTCTAAATTTCATTGGACCAATTTCATCTACATCTAATAATAAGGATTACATTTTGGTTTGCACTGATTATCTAACTAAGTGGGTGGAAGTGAAGGCATTACAAATTGCCATAGATGGTAGTGTTACTAAATTTTTGTATGAAGAGATTTTTACTAGGTATGGAGTACCTAGGGAAATAGTAATTGATCAGGGTCCATAATTTACTTCGGAGTTGATCACAAAATTGGTTGAAGAATATGGAATAAGGCACAAAAAGTCAGCACCTTATCACCCTTAGGCCAATGGCTAGGTGGAGGTTACACACAGGGAAATTGACAGTATTCTGACCAAGATAGTGCAATTACACAAGAAATATTGGGCTGCTAGATTACCAGAAGGAGCATGGGAATACAAAACTACATGGAAAATAACTACTAGTTTCACCCCCTATGAACTAGTATATGACAAAACAACAATTCTCCCAATAGAGTTTGAGTATAAAACACTCAAAACAACAGTGGAATTAGATATGGACCTCATAACAACACAAAAGGAGAGATTGCATAACTTAAATGGGTTGGATGAAATCAGGATGGAAGCAATGCATCATACAAATATAGTACAAAAACAAAGGAAAAAATGGCATGACCAATATATAAAGACAAAGGAATTCAATATAGGAGAGTGGGCCTTATTGTCTGATTCAAGATATAAATATTTTAAGGGAAAACTCCAATCTAGATGGTTGGGACCCTATGAGATAAGCCAAGTTTTTCCTAATAGGGCAGTCAAGTTGGAGACCATAGATGCAGTAAAGCTCTCACTATTGGTTAATGGCCACATGTTGAAACTTTATAAAAAACTAGTATAGAAAGATTTCATTCTTTCTCTCATTCATCGGTATGGTCTTGTCAATGATCCAGATACAAGTTCAGAAACACTCAATGAAGACTCGGCAGCAGATGTACCAAGCTCTTCAAGTGACTCAGTGGTTGAGCTACACAACTCATTCCTTGAGGTCACACAAGCTTAATTTACTAATCTACCTCAAATGCACACACAACATAGTTACAATGATACACATTTGTTTTGCACCATTCTCCATAATGTGGTAGGGACTTGTAGCTTCATGTATTAAAGCTATTATATTTAAGTCAAGGATCTATTGCAGTAGGGACTTATATCACAATTCACATGAATTATCAAACTACAATTTGAGAAGTATTGCCAAAGGAACTTGCAACACTTTCTGTCAAAAAATTTCAAAATTTGACTTCACATTAATTGCAAATCATCACTTTTCATTCTGTTTTCATCACACATGCAGCCAATAAACCTGTTATATTGGTACATGCAACATGTTCATTTCATTTCACAATGCATATTTCAAATTTCAAGAATTCAAACTATCACTTTGACTTCCCTCATCCATAAATTTCGCCTCATTTCAAACCATGCATCATCTTGTCATTAATTTTACACTCTCTACATTCATTCATTTCCATTGACTCATATCAAATTAGCATCATACAATGGATAATATTCAAATAAGTTTCACATGCACGAAAGTTCAGTTCGTAATATTCGACAGGTACACATACTACACAACCATAATTAACATGGATTTTAATTATGTTCAATATGTACTTGCATTAAATATTGCACACTTTCTATTCATTACTTATATTTCCATACTTTGCAATTATTACCTTTGCCTATTTTTCCTAACTTAAAGTGAGGACACTTCAAAAATTTAAGTTGGGGGGGAGGGTAATATATAAGCCAAATTTTAGTTTTTACCGCCACCAAAAAGATAAACATAGAACCAAGAAGAAAACATAAAAACCTTTTTCCCATACCCTGTTTTGGACCTACAACTTTTTTCTTGTCGATTCTAGTCAACAATTGCCTAAATTCAAGTTGATTCAACATCTTTCAAGCTTATAGAAGCTTAATAGAGGAGAAAAGGGCAAAGTGATTAAAGTTACTAAAGGGAAGGTGTATGTAAGAGTAACATAAAACTTGGGTCGGTGGATTGTTGAGATTAGAATTTGGGTTGAATTTTCAGAGTTCTTGAAGAGTTTTTTATCAGAGGTAAAATACATCACCATGAGATGTGCTATCATTAGAAGGGAGCCAGTTGCACATAAATAGATATTGAAAGATGCATTAGTGTTACCCATTTTCACAAGGGTAGGATGGTTGGATTATTTTTTGAAGTTGACAAAATTTGATGATGATATAACCAAGAGGTTTGTAGCTACATTGGGGAATGGTGAAGCTATTGTAAATGGATTTTCAGTAGATGCTTTAGATGGAGAAATTACACAATTATCTGGTTTATCGAGGATTGGAGCTAAATTTCTACCTCGAGCAGATGTGGCAGCAAGAGAAGAATTGTGTGAGTGAGGAGAAAACCCAGATTCATCATCCTAGGGTACGAAGAGACTTTCACTTATGTGGGTTTTGGCTTCCTATGCCTCATATACATCAGGTACCTCACATGTGATGGTAGGTTATCACTTCTTTACACTGTGTATTTCAAATTATTAAGCCATATTCAACATAATAGAATTATTAATGTACCAAATTACCTTTACAACTTGTTAAAGAGGATGGGATCCGAATATCAAAGGAAAGATAATGATTCAACTCTTTCCCATCATTGTTTAATATCCTTGCTAACAAAAAGCAGTATTAGAATTCAATACCCATAGGTATCTTGGGAAGACTTTGTGAAATGTTAGGACATTAATAGTATATTAGAGCAACCTGTAGTTCCTGAAATCCTAGAACCATCAGTTATGCCTATAAGAGAAACCCCTCTTGGATCACCAGCTACTTCACCTACTTGTAGCCAAGGTGAACTTGAGGAGCATAATGTGCAAGAATCATCACCTGTAGAATCTAGGCAACCTGCAATAAAGAATACCCCATCCACCTCTGAGACACCTAAAGCTAAGAAAAATAAAGGTAGCCCTTCTACACCTTCAAAGGTCCAGAAGAAAAAGGATACACATAAAGAGACATTTACTACACCTAGGCATTCAAGTTGGTTGAAACAAAAAGGTGTTATGAGGGGTAAGGAGACAAAAGAGGAAAACATTATGATGGTTGACACTGACTCAAAAATCAAGGAAAATGCTCTTGAGAAGGTGTATGTTCTTGCCAAAATAAAATGTGGTATGTATCCATCTCTAATTTAGATTAAGAGGATATCTTTGTGTAAGAGAGGGGGACCAACCATTGCAAGGCCCCAGGTCACGGAAGGCCAAGAGTGGAAAGGCTGCCCTAACTTACCTATGTTTAAAGGATGATTAGGATAGAACGGGTGAGAATGATGAAGACTATGTGTCCTTCGATCACTTTGCAATCCCGAGAACTGAAGGGAGACTAGACGAGTCACTTTTTAGGATCAAATCTGCGTCTCAGGTAGCTCTCTACTTGAGGACAGAAGCACAGTTCTAGGACAATAGCGTGACGCGTTAGCGTCTCACAAGTGCGTTGGCGTCCGTACAACCAAAAAGCCAGAGAGACGAGGTTATGCTCTAAAATAAATACTAGCAACCTAGTTTAAGAGTTTCTAGAATGACAAAATAAGATCAAGAAGTATGAAATGCATAGATGAACATGATAAAGGAAATAGATTATCGCAAGGGTGACAAAGATGATTTCACACAACAGTCTTCTTGCAAGTTTTCTCTAAGTTCTCTCCACCTACACACATAAAAAGGGGAATGTTGGGGTTGTTTAGGGGCCTGCCTCAGTCAGATCCCCGTTTTGGTGTTTCCACCTCCACGGACAATCAAGTTTGCAATGATAGAAATAGAGATAAAGAAATAATACAAGCTTCGTAAACAAATGACACTACAATACAGTATGTGCTTACTCAACCAAAGATGATAGAGGAGATGAGAGGAGCTTACCACCTCCATCAAAAGTGCTCAAGGCTTGTGGAGGAGTGAATGAGAGGAACTCAAGCCTCTATTGTGATGGTGTTAGTCTTATGCTCGCACTATCAGAGTGATCGAGTGGTAGATTACTGCAATAGAGTGTAAAGTGATGCTACAAAGCTTGTGAATGCTTGGAAGAGTGGAGAAAATGAAATCCATATCTTGCAAAACCTTGTCCAAACTTTAGAATGGATGGAATGGTCAAGAATATGAAGGAAAAGATGTAAAACGACCATATTTGAGTCGACCAGCTGAAGAGGAGTGTTACACTTCGACTCCCAATTGAAAGAGTAACATTTCTGCAGACTCCAACCATAGAAATCTGCCATGGATGTAAGCGTGCCGCGTGAACATCTGCGTGTCGCACGGGTGTCCCTGACAAAAACACCTCCACCAACACACAAACAGGGTGCCAAGTGTGATGTGGGCAGCGAGCTTAAGTGGAATTAAGCCTTTGCCTTAGGTTTTCTAAAGTGTAAGAAGGTAAAAGATAATTTGTGTTAGGGGTGAAAATTCACGCTTATAAAATTTTCCCCCACTTTAGCGAGCACGAGTACTGATGAGTGCTTCGATAAAATAGAGTAGTAAGGAAGTAACAAAGTAAGAGATGTATACCTAAAGCAAAGAGAAAGCAGAGCACGGTCTGGTGAACCCGGAAGTGTAGGAAAGCACTTCATAGTTTTGTGAAACTACAAATTTAAAGAGCGAAAGCACCTCACAGGCTCACGGTCCTGCAAGGGAGGTATCCTTCAAGAACTCTCACAGGAAGGAAACTAGGAAAATCACCTTACAAATCTGAGGACCTGCAAGGAAGGTATCCCCCAAGGACTCTCACATGAGGGAGATCGAGAAGAGCACCTTACAGACCTGCAGACCTACAAGGAAGGTATCCTTCAAGAACTCTCACATGAAGGAAACCAAGAAGAGCACCTTACAGACCCATATAACTGTAAGGAAGGTATCCCCCAAAAACTCTCACATGAGGGAGATCGAGAAGACCACCTTACAGACCCGTAGACCTGCAAGGAAGGTATTCTTCAAAAACTCTCACATGAAGGAAACCAATAAGAGCACATTACAGACCCGCAGACCTACAAGGAAGGTATCCCCCAAGAACTCTCACATGAGGGATACCGAGTAAAAATGGATTCCATAGAGTCAGCGAGGGTGACATGTTTACTCACAAATAGAACATAGGAAGTGATAGCGCAGGCAAGTGAATGGACAGTCACGCAGATAATCACTAAGTTGTAAGAATTTTAAAGGGGTCCCTCGAGAACCCTTGAAAAGGAAGGAGGGTCCAATCAAGGGACGCACTGCTTGAAAAGTGAAGTCTAGTCGAGTTGTCCCCAAGCTAGATGTGAAGTAGGCTTAGTCGGGTTGTCCCCAGACTAGACATAAACAATTAACACCGGTCTAGTCGGGTGGCCCACGAGTTAGATGCAAGAATGTGAAACAGGTCTAGTCGGGCTACCCCCGGGCTAGACACCATAGAATTTGTTGAGTTTTTGAAGGGGTCCCTTGGGAACCCGATGTAAAAAGAAGGGGTCCACTAAAGGGACACACTGTTCAAAAGCTACTGTCTTCCTTCTTGAATCAATTCATCACCAAGGAATCCTTTTGAATGATGTTCACTTCATCAAAAAAATTGAAAGGAAGGAGATGCACTCATGCGAGGGGAAAACTAAGATCCTTCCCACTTCGGAGAAGGGTTTCCAATTCCTTTCTTTATGAACCTATGATGAAGGAAACATGTTCCACTAAGGTTTCAAGTTGAAAATGCAATTCTAACAAAGGAGTGTGTGATGGTTCTTTGAGAAAAGATTCGTTTGGAAACGAATGTGTTTTCTAAATACCAAGTAATGTAGAAGAGGCATTGTCGCACATGAAAGGGACAACTCAAGCAAAGAAGAGAGAAAGATAAAGAGAACGGTAAAAGGAAAGAAATAGGAACACACATAAAGGGTACAGGGGGATCTGGTTTCGTGGGGTCAGATATGCCAATCCCCAACTAGATCAGGAAGAATGCACATAAGACAAAGTAAAATAAAAAAATTGGATCAACATGGAAGGAGGCCTAAATGCTCCTGACACTTTGCATCATCCTCGATTTACGAAAGGTCAATCACAAACATGGAAGAATAGAGATACATATAGAAGAAGGTTTACAACACAAACACCATGCTTGTATCCAAGCACCAATAGAGGTGATGAGGGTCATCTAGGCACACATAGCATGATTACGGGGGAACACGTCACAACACATACACACATCTAATTTTAAAGATCAAGAAGAGGGTCACCCCCTAACACTAGTCAACCAAGAGGTCATCGTCTTCCCACTCTAGATCGTCGTAGGAGGAAGGATGACGAGCCTATAATGGTGTAATGTTAAGGGGAGGATCTTTTGATCCTCCCACAATAAGGGCCAAGGTAGAGGGACCTGTGAGGTCTCTGTCACTCAACTCTTGTGGGTCTAAGGTCAATGACTTGACGAAGATCGCTGACAGTGTCAAAACTTCATCCACCGAGTTAAACATACACTTAACGGGAGTGCCATGTTTCACCTCGACAGACGGAGGAGTTTGCACCTGAGGTTCACCACTAGGCTCATTAAGAGACTCAAGAGCGGTGACAAAATCAGGGGAGGCTGAGACTGGTTCCGTTACTAGGACATAACAAGTCAATTTGGGGCCACCTTTTAGAGAAGGTAGGCTCTTCTTACGCCCTCCATTGTTGGAGAGGCCACACTCTACCTTCTTCTTCATTGGAAGAGGTGAACTCCCCACGAACAAAACAAAGAGGGTCAAGGGAGAAGAGGAAAGAACTGGAGTGGATACAATCGAAGTGTTCACCATATCCATGGGCTTTGGAAAAGGCAAGACATCCAGAGCGGAAGTCAACAAGGTGGCTCTGCAGAAGGAGCAAGGAACACTTGCACCTTTCCAGGTGTATGTGCGCTCACAACGGGAGCCAGAAGAGATTCAGAGACAAAAGGAGGGAAAGAGGACACAGTAGGAGGTATAGTCATCTCCTCCTCCTTCTATAAGGATGCTTGCTCAGCTAGGAGAGACTTTCGTCGGTGCTTATGCTCACGTGCAAGGTGGTTTCTATGGCTCTTCAAATTGGAAGTCGATATCTACAAAGGGACAAAAGGATTTTGTTCAGCTATGGGAGTGCCTTCCACAGCTACGTCTAGCAAGAGGATGGACTCCTAAATGGGAGAAGGGGAAGGTTTAGAAATTGCAGGAGGAGTTGACTCTACCACTTTAGGGGTGGATCCTTTCTCGTTTGGAGGAACAAGAAGAGGTCGAGGGGAAAACTCTCTTCGCGAGCCTTTCTTTCTGACGTACAAATAGTACCAAGGTCCTACAGAGCCATTAGGGAGGTCTGATATCCTGACCTTCAACTTTCACCAAGGAGGCATCATTGAACTCAGTGGGTAGAACTCGAGCTTGTTCATCTAGTACTCCTCCCAAGAAAGGGGAGTAGATGAGTCTACCCGAGAGGGAGCAAGCTTCTCCTTTTCCTTTTGAGAAGAGGAGGTAGTTGGCAACTCAACAGTAGGAAGGGTCAACTTCTACTGTCCTTTGCCTCCATTATTATACTTCACATAATTCTTGTAAAGTAGGTCTATCCTTTGTGGGAGTGGACTGACGGGAGTGGGCCAAAAGTGATCCAGCGAGTATCATCCACGAGATACCACTGGATGATATCCAGTGTCATGCACTATGTGCACGACACCTTCGTGCGAAAACTTAAGGCACTTATGAATTACAAAGGTGATCACATTCATGGAAGCTAACCAAGGTATGCCTAGCTTCACCCTAAATAGGTCTAACTCGAGAATAACGTCGAAGATCATGTCTATGTTCCTGGGTCCAACCATGACAAACAACATTATTGATCCATAAGGTTTTAGAGAAAGTCCATCATGCGTACGAATGATGGATTTTGTTTTTTCATATTCCTCCCTTTGTAGGGAGTTTAAGAGTAACATCTCCTCCGTGATGACATTCATCCTGATCGTGGGGTCAACTAAGACTCCTGTCACAATGTTACCATTGAGGCGAGCGAGAATATAAAGCGGAGAAGGTTTACCATTTGCTAGCACACCTTGCAAACTAAACGTTACATCCGACGAACCAGTCGCAAGGTGGGGAGAGGGAGTAACAGTAACCATGTTAACATACGCCTCCGGATGAGAAATAAAATCAACAGGATCGATAATCATGTTAGCAGAATGTGACGGAAACGGGTTTGTGTATATTTGTAATTCACTATTAGCTTTTGCCACTGATTTGTTCGTGTTTTACTTACTTCCATCAAGATGGATACTATTGTCCTCAATGTGATCCTATATCTCATGACACAGGCACATGCAGCATTCAGTATCATGTCCGTTAACCCGATGGTAAGAACAATATGTGTTTTCTTGATCGCATCTGAGGCCGTTGTTATCCACAACGGCTACTACATTCGCAATAATTTTACCTCTTCCCGAGATCAATATGATTGATCTACCTTTAGAATGGGAGTGTGAGGGAGGACCCCCAAACTGAACTACCGTCTGTTGGTACTCTCATAAAGCCGCACACAAGTGTGCAAAAGAAGGATACTTCATGAGGGTGAACTTATCTTCCCAAGGCCTTTGTAAGTTCCCTATGAAGACCTTCTGCATATTAGAATCGGGTAACGAATACAATATCTGTGAGAAGAGTGCTTGGTATCGTGCTAGAAAGTCTATAATATTTTCATTGTCCCCTTGTTTGCATCTAACAAGGTTTGATAAGGTCATCTTTGGTCTGATATTGGCTTGGAACTATCGCAAGAATTGGTTCACAAGCTGATTGAACATGAAGATGGAATTATCGGGCAAAGAACCATACCAGTCTAGTGTTGTATCTTTGAGGGATAAGGGAAATAGTTTGGCCATCAACGCATCCTGATGGAAAAATTCTATGAATATGGCATTAAAGGCAAACACATGTGTCTATGGGTCCCCTTTACCACTGTATTTCTCGAATTTGGGAATCTCCATCCCTTGCGAGAAATGAGTGTTTAAAATTGCAACCGAAAATGAGTTGTGTCGGAAGAAGGTCTGGAAGATAGGTTGGGTCGAGGCCTGAGAAAGGTTCGCTAGTTGGTTCTGCATCTTCCCCATATTCTGAAGAAGGATATTCAAAATAGGGTCATTAGAAGACATAGGACCACTAGAACCATCGCCAAAGCCACTACCTAGACTGTTGACGTGACCACTACCAAAGCCACCACTGATGCCGCCACCACCAGTGTGAATTCTGTCGGAGCCATTGCTAGAGCCACCGCCAATACTGCCACCACCAGTGTGACTTTCGCCGGAGCCACTACCATTTCCGAAGCCACCACCATGACTTTTGTTAGAACCACCTTCGCTAATGTCACCCCCACTTTCAAAGTTTTTGCCACCAAAGCCTCCACCTATCATCCCGCCAAATCCTCCACCACTGGAGGCGGCAGAAGGGGTGAAGTGGAAACCCAAAGGGTTCCTATTTACTTTGACAGTTTCAAAACTTTCAGAAGTAATGGGTACACTGACTGAAGGGACCACGTCAACCATATATGCAGATGTAGGAGGCATTGACATCTCTAGCTGCCTCTCACGTTCCTCAAAGAGGCCACCTCATATCACTTGACTAAGGCTCGAGGGGGTGCATACTTTGACCAGACCGATGAGACTAGCTAAGAGCTCCATGGCTGTCCGATCCTTTTCTACCATATATCTTATTTCACCAATCACTTTAGCAGCCCTGGCCATCTTTAGGTTTCTTTCTAGGTGATTTTCCAATGCACCTAACCCTTTACCATGACTAATGATGTATTCAGAAGGGATACAAATGACCTCATGCTCATCTATGGATGAAGAGGTCAGTGACACAGGAGGGATAGGGATGCGATCAGTTTCATAAAGAAACCTAGATTCGCCTCGCGATACGTGCTCCTGTGTGAATAGACCAACTGTAGAACCAAAGAAAAGGTCGGTAGTGAAGCTAGAGGAGACCTTCGTCTTGTCCATCAGAAGGTGTCGCATACTTCTTCTACAATGTGCCCAAAGGTCATAGATTGGGTCGTGAAGCTCATAAACTTTCACAACACACCAGGGTAAAAAGAACAAGAGGTATATGAGAAATAGTTCAGGACGCCGACAAATGGATAGATGTTGGTTAATGTCAGGTTCACTAAAAATGTAAGAGAGGGGGACTAGCCACTACAAGGACCTAGGTCACAAAAGGCTAAGAGCAGAAAAGCTGCCCTAACCTACCTCAGTTTAAAGGATGGTTAGGATAGAAGGGGTGAGAATGATGAAGACTATGTGTCCTTCGATCACTCTACAATCCCGAGAGCTAAAGGGAGACTAGACAAGTCACTTTTTAGGGTCAAATTTGCATATCAGGTAGCTCTCTGCCTGAGGACAGAAGCGCAGTTACGGAATGACAACACAACGCACTGGCATCTCATAGGTGTGTTGGTGTCCGTATGACCAGAAAACTAAAAAGATGAGGTTATACTCTAAAATAAGGACTAGCAACCTAGTTTAAGAGTTTTTAGAATGACATAATAAGATCAAGTGTGAAATGCATAGATGAACATGATAAAGGAAATAGATTGCCGCAAGGGTGATGAAGGCGATTTCGCACAACAATCTTCTCGCCAGTTTGCTCCAAGCTCTCTCCACCTGTACACAGAAAAAAGGGGAAATGTTGGGGCTGTTTAGGGCCTGCCTCAGTTAGACCCTCATTTTGGTGTTTCCACCTCCACGAACAACAAAGTTTGCAACGATAGAAATAAAGATAAAGAAAGAATACAAGCTATGTAAACAAAAGACACTACAATACAGTATGTGCTTACTCAACAAAGATGATAGAGGAGATGAGAGGAGCTTACCACCTTCATCCAAAGTGCTCAAGGCTTGTGGAGGAGTGAATGAGAGGAGCTCAAGCCTCTGTTGCAATGGTGTTCATCTTGTGCTTTCACTATCAGAGTGATGGAGTGGTAGATTGTTGCAATGGAGTGTAAAGTGTCGCTACAAATCTTGTGAATGCTTGGAAGAGTGGAGAAAATGAACTCTAGATCTTGCAAAACCTCATCCAAACTTTAGAATGGATGGGATGGTCAAGAATATGAAGGAAAGGATGGAAAACAGTCATATTCAGGTCGGCCAGCCGAAGAGGAGAGTTACACTTCGACTCCCAATCAAAAGATTAACATTTATGCAGACTCTAGTTGCAAAAATCTGCCAGGGACATAAGTGTGTCATGCAGACGTTTGCACACTGCGCAGGCGTCCCCGACAAAAACTCCTCCATCGACACACAAACAAGGTGCCAGGTGTGATGTGGGCAGCGGGCTTAAGTAGAATTAATCCTTTGCCTTAGGTTTTCTAAAGTGTAAGGAGGTAAAAGGGAATTTGTGTTAGGGGTGAAAATTCATGCTTATACACTTTGTTGCTCATAAAACCAAGATGATAGCCCTAGACAACCCTAACAATGAGGGTTTTGAATACACAGGAGGCTACGATGATCAAACTTTAAGGGATGAAGAAATATTTTTAGAAGAAAGGAATGTGAGGAAGGAACTAGAGGATGCATTAGAAATAATTAAGCAGTTTGAAGAGCAAGTGAAAACTTATGAAAAAAGGGATAAAGAGAGGGAGATGAAGATTCAAGAGACGAAGGATAAACTACAGACATATGGACATGGGGCTAAACTAGAACTATCGGCACAATTTTCCATACTTAAAATAGAGGATACACAACTTGCAACAGAAATAATAGACCCTATCCTATAAAGACTCCAACTCATCATACAACTCTATCCCTTGGGTATTAGTTATGGAAAGTTGTTATTGAATTTTCATAAGAAAAGGAAAACTAGAGAAAAGAAAAAGAAACCCTAATTGTAGAGCATACCAAAGTGTTGGAGGGGAAGGACATTGAGTTGAACAAGTTAGTAGTAAGAGTGGAGGAGGTAGTAGATAAAGCTGCCCAAATTATTAGATGTAGACCCCCAGCAAGAACCTATGCATTGTTTTTACAAGAATTTTTTTCAAGTTTTCAGTTTAGCAGGCTAATAAGTAACCAATTAGTTGGAATGAGTAGGAAATATGATTTACTTAATGTTTTTTTGACTCAACACTAGATGAACATGATCAACTTTGTGAGTACTATCTGAATAACTATGTAGTATCTGAGGAGAAAAAATGGAACCCCTTGATGTTTGTGGGGGATTTATAGGTCAGAGCACTAGCATCCTACTTTAGCAATGAAGGATTCAAGGGTAAACTTGTGGAGGAATATGAGGAGAGAGAGAGAAATCTATTGCTCTCCCAGTAAGGAAGGAATCAAATAACCTTGATGCCATCATAAATGAATGGTTACAACTTCAAAAGTACAAGGGACCAAGAGGAAAGTTCATGAGATTGATGATGTAGGATTATAATAGAATGTAGATATTGGCTATTGGATTGATTCATCATAGTTATGAGTATGTGCAACAGAGATGGAACAATTTGACTCAAGAGCTATAGAGGAAAGAGCCACATTTAGTATATAACTTCATGGCTATGCTTGAAAGAGTTTGCATGTATATGGATATTGCTACTAACCATGCACTTAAGTGAATGCCACTAACATTCCAACCACCCATCCTTCTTTATCCAGTGCCACATTGGATAGGAGATAAGATGGAGGAATGTGAGCAGATTGAACTTGCTAGAATGAGGAGGATTTCATGTTACAAGGGATTCTACCTGAAGCAGATCAAGGGAGTAAACATTATCATGGACCTTTGAGAGATTACATTGCATTATAGTTTGTCCCCTTAGTTCATTTTCTTGAGGGCAAAAAAAAGGGTAATTGGGGGGAGAGATGAGACCATTTATTAGCTAGTTTTTTGTTATCTTTATGTTGCTTATTAGACATTCGTAAGACAATTATTCCTATAGTATGTCATCTTTTATGTTTATTATGCAGACCTTGAACTTGGTTAAAGTATATGGAAATGTAGTTATGAAATGATGATGTTACATGGTTTATATGAGAATATGTATGAATTATGATTGATATATGTGTTTAATCATGGTAGTTAGTATTGTGTGTGTGTTTTATGAACTAACCCCTTGCAGCATGAGAAGACATTGTAGCCCGCAACAACTACAAAATGCAACCTGTAGCCGAAGGAGTTCTTGGACAACGAAACAAGGCATGTTCCTGAATACAACAAGCACAATAACTACAACATGGATAGACCCAATGAAGATAATCATGCATCATTATGACAAACAAGAAAGGCATTAAAGAAGGAGAACCCTATTATCATTAAGATTCCGGCATAATTGATTTTATGTTCCATGTTTTAGTTTTGTTATTGCAGAGTTCTAATCCTATTTGGATTATTATTTATTTTTAGTTGTAATTAGGATAACTGAATCTTAATTACACTTTGATATCTAGGGAGTTGTAATTAATGATTTTAGTTTAGATTTGTATTATGAATAAACTCTCCAGTGCATGTATATAGCCGGTGGTTGAGTCTTTAGGATAGTAAGTTCATTATTCTTTTAGCTGTGGATTTGCTTATCAAACACTTTTGAATTTTTAGTTGTTATTATACAAACATGTCGATTGTTCAAACATGGTTTTTCTGAATACAATCTTTGAGCAAGATTTCATGTGATATTTCGGAATGAGTAATGAATGATCTTAATGATATGGTTGAGTTGATCTGAAGATATAGATTTGGTTAAGTTTAAGTGAAGACAACCACTTGAGGAAAGGCCACTCAAGTTACTTTCCTTCACTACATTTCCAATTTTTATTTATGTTAGTAGTTACTTCATAATTGCATAATCAGTTAAAACAGATTCTCATATAAATTTATTAATCATTATTGCTCATATTTATTATCGCATTCAATTAACTTGTAGTACTCTAGAGTGTAAAATAGATTCAGTTATCAGTTTCCAATTAGTTTCAATATTTACTTGTTAACAGTTGTTCAAGCATAGATTATGTTGTAGGTGCCCGTAGCCAAAGCACCAACTATACTTCTTTCACTGTTATGTGTTTTTATGATTTTCCAGCAAGTATAATACCCTCACTAGGATAATTCAGGTAACCTTAGGTCTTTGAAAGCACATATAGTGCCAATACCATCACAAGCCTACTAGCCATAGTCGATAATTTAATGAAAGTACTTTCAATGTCAAGTGGACTATTTAGCCAAGTTTTCCCCTGAATTATGTGATTACCACCAAGTTTATTAGGCATTTGTGTCATTTTTGATAAGTTTTTTGCATAATGTTTGCAAGTAGCTAATCTTCATCTTGATTTTCCAATGTAGGACTATGTTCAATAGTCATTAATGTTTGTAATGAGTATTTATAGTCCTCATCTAAGGTAGGCCATATAGTTCTATCCAAATCTATATGTGGTTGTGCAGGTGGGTAAAGGACAAGATTTTTGGTCATATTTCCATTAGAAATGATCATGTTACCAGACCTACAATCTATGAAGGCATCTGCAGTAGCCAACTAAGGTTTTCCTAGAATTAGGGGGTATCCTACAAGGTTTGCTTTAGGTTATAACGCCATAAATTCTACAGGGTATTCCCATGAATCCAATGTGATAACCAAGTCTTCTATAATTCCTTCTGGTTTTACTATAGACCTATATGCTAATTTTAATACAATAGGTGTAGGTTTGAGATCCATTAATTGTAATTGCTTAATGGTTTCTTTTTTCATCATATTGATGATTAATCCTAGGTCAATTAAGGTATTATTGATGAGAGTTCCATTGATTTTGACATCCATAACAAGGCTCCCAAGGTTTGCATATTTAGGGACAACTATGTTTCCTAACATAATATCTACAAGTTGTCCTAAAACATGTATATTTTGAGGGTCCTATTATTTTCTTGGCTTCTTAAGGCATAACTCTCTCGCTATCTTGGTATATATTGGCACTTCTTTAATCACATGTTTGAGGGGTATCTTTACATAAAAACCTTTGAGTTATCATAATAGGTCATATTTAGCTTCATAATGATGCTTTTGTATAGTTAGTCTCTCAAGGAATGGTGATTCTCAACTTATGTTGGTTGGTTTAACCTAATTTGGTTTAGGTTATTTGTGTTTTTTGTCCATAGTTTTTGCTAGGAGTTCCTCATTGGTCAACTTTGTGATGTGATGAGATGAAGGCCTAGCTATCATTTTCCTTGATCTGAGGTGGACATCACTCACCTCAACCCCATAAGGTATTAGATGGTTTTGTTAGCATAAGATTTTTGAAAAAGCTTATTGTTAAGGTTAGGTGTAGGTTGTGTTGGAAGCTAAGGTTCTCTTGGTGGTGATGGTGCAACCATGGATAGATTTGGCATTATGGCAGTTCGTTGTGGATATAGGTAATTTATATTTTGGTTTTTCCATTATTGATCTCTACACCACTGTGATGGCCATTGGTTATGTTGGGGTGACCACTAGGAATTATAGTTTGGTACTTGGTAATGTTGTGGTGGCCATATTCCTTGTTTTTGTTGAGTCGAATTAGAGGCTCAAGACATTAACTATTGTGGATTTTGTATATTATTCTAGGGTTGAGGGTTCTAATTTGAGAAGTTTGAATTACTAATTAGAAATGGCATACCCTATCTTGGTTTCCATGGCTTATCTTGAAAAATATGAAACACTTGACCTTCTTCATTCGATGAGGCATGAAACTTTGGCTTCCCTTGCTTGTCTTCAGAGATGTTGGTCAAATTTTTGCATTTGCAATCGATTTTCTTTTAGCGACAATGTAGGCAGAATTCTATTAAGGTTGCCTCTGCTTCTTCCTACTAGCTAATGATGTCCTCCTTCATATTGGATAGAATATTGCTAAGCTTTACCCTTGAAACTCCAATAGATGTCTTGTTGAGTGAATATTTCCTATCACCTGTGGTCTTCTTGATGAATGATCTAGAGTAACTTTTGAAAACTTTACAAATCTCATCAAAGATAAATTAAGAGACGTCCCCTGCTCCTATGAGACTTAAAGCGTCCATACAGTCTTCATGGACTCCCCTTAAAAGTATCAGTTTTAAGGATTTAGGGGAGAGTATGTTGTGATGAGATTTCTTGAGACAAAGCTAAAATTTCTCAACATAATCTTCCAATGGCTCATCTTCTCTCTATGACATCCTAAATATGTCATCCCTCTTTCTATGTGTACCTTTGTAGTAATCTTGATATTTTTCTAGGAAATTTATCTTTATTTTATCCCAATTGGGAACAATATTCCTTCCCAGTGCCATGAACCAACATAAATCAACATCATTTAGTGTGGCTAGGAATAATGTAATTCGGTGTGCGTTTGTGATGTAGTCATAGCTCCGACATAATACATCAAACTCGAAGAGAAAGGTGTTTGAATCCTCTATAACCAACCCATAAAAATGGGTAATGTTGAACGAGGTATATTCTTTAGAGCAACAATCCTTTCTTGGTTAGTTATAGGGAATTAAAATTTCATGTGTTCTCCTAGGTTATCCATGAATTCTTCAGCAATGATATCAAAATGTATTCTAGAAGTCTCCTTTGTAATTGGTGTAGCTACTAGTAGAAGGGGTGATCCTTCTTTGTTGATCCCCTCAATTTGTTTGTTGTGTCCACCAATGTCTTTAAATGATTCATGTAATAAGGGGAGAAATATTCCCAAAGTTTCTCTCTACCTCTACATGCAATGGTTCTAGCTCTTAACATCAATGGTTCTAGCACATTATTAGTAAAAAGTGTTGTTGTTGATACCTAAATGCTTATTTACCCTAATACTAAAACAAAGTTTTTTATCTTATGAAAACTTGGAAAGAATGTAAAACACACAAAAAAATATTGAACTTATCACTATCCTTGGAACCACCACCAAAAATGTGGAGCCAACTCTAATGCCTAATTAAATTGGTGATATTGGGTATGCGCACGGCTCAAAGGACATGAGATCCCTAACTAAGCAGTTCATCATTCATAAGAGGGTTGCATTAAATAATAAACTAGGGAGTCTTATAAGTTTAGATAGTGCTGAAAAATTATATGTATTCACATATTTTGAACATCCTACATCGATTGAGTATAAGCAAATAAACATATGCAAATACAGTAAAATCTTTAAATCAAAATAAATTGCTAATTCATAAAACAAGGTAAAAGAATACAAGTAACTACCTTCTTCTATGGGTACCTAATTCTTAATATTGTAACCATTAACTATTAAACTATAGTGTTTTGACCTATCTAATCCTCTAGAGTATGAAACAAAACATTAAGCTACAAAATCTAATTCATGAATTGTAACACATTCATTCATAATCATATAACTAAAAATTACCAATTGAAATCAAAATGCATCATATAATATGATAATTAAAATTAAAGTGGTTCAACAATACCTCAAGCTCACCTTATTTGAGTTGTTACTTCCACAATATTTTATCAAACACTCACTCAATATATCATAGTATCAAATTAAGTCTCTTTTATTGTATTCTAAACACACAACTATTACACACAATCTAACAAGAAATTTGTTGAAATTTTTGTTCAATAACACATATAATATGTTATATTCCGATACTAATAGTACTACTAGATCTCCTCCTCAATAGGGGATCCTACTATATAGGGTCTAGGTCTATGAGGGAGTCTCATTGTTCATGAACTAAAAACAAACTATAAAACATATGTCAACTCTTCCTCAAGGATACGAAGAGGATTGATTTTTAAAACAAAAAATAATAACTACTTGAAACAGGAGTAGAGAAATCAAACATGGATTCTATGTCCAACAAACTTAACTGTTTACAATAGAAACATGCTCAATAGATTAGTTATGTCATACTTCAGTCATTTTGAAAATAGACTTATTCTTCCCCTGGTTATCTTATTGACAGGTAAGAGTAATACTAGGTGACTCATAGAATGATCAATAAATGATCACCTTCATCTTCCTTTGAAACTATCACGCCCCAATCGATTGACTTCTTCTATTAGGACTAAAAAAGTTAGCCTTAAATTTCCCACAAACATCTATTTTTTGCCAAATATCCCATCACCTAGCATGCCATTTTAAAACTTTATCATTCAAAATACTTCATTTACCCACCCTATAGTCATCACCCTAGCAAATTTCACATTCATCATCCTACAAATGAAATAAGTCATGTTGAAGAGACTACACTATATTGCTGGAAGTCATTTTAAGGTCCCTTTGAAGAAGCGATGAAGAAAGATAGTATGAACATTATTGAGGAGAGAATATCATATCGAGGGAACTTGTCTTAATGTCCCTTTGATAACCCAATTGAAATCTTATCAAGGACACTTTCCATATTAGAGGGTAATATTTGGGGGTCTCTTCGATAACCCAAGACATAGACCACTAAGGTGCATAAATATTTTTAATTACTCTGCCACAACTTTCGAAGAAAAATATACCTCAACATTCAGGAAACAAAAAAACATCTCTCAAACATGACTCATCAATGTATCGAAGTAACAATAAAAACTTGAAGGAACAATGCTTGAATTACACACCTAGAGAATCAAAGAGATCATGGAATGTCCAAATAAGTGAGTTATGAGTCCCTTCGATATCACGTAAGTGGAAAATTTCATCAAAGATAAAGGTATACATCGATGGGAAGTGGAAATCTGTCTCTTCGATAGAGTAGGGAACAAAAGAACGTCAAGAGGGTTTTGAAAGGACTCCATAATATCAAATTAAAATGGTTCTTATTCCCTCCAAAAACCAATAAAGACTAGAGAACATATCAATTAGAGAAACATCAGGGAAAGGGATCTATATCGGAGAGAACTAAATAACAGTCTCTTCAACAACCCTAAAAAAATAAGTGAATGACTAATCTTAGGATTTCATTGAATGGAAAAAGGCATATCAGAGGGACGAGAACAATAGTCCCTTTAATAAAACAATAACACTCATTGCTTCGGTTTTAATAACAAATAAAAAAGGAGTAAATATTGAAGCGATAAAAGGAACTCGAAGAGACTGTTTGTAAGGAAGGTTTGAGAGGACAGTGTGATATCGGTATGAATCCATATGGAGTCTCTTCAAAATCTCGAAGGAAATAAAGAGGATATTCCAATAAGAAGGATATCGGGGGAAAAGGGAAATATCGATGAGATTAGAAATTTATCATCTCGATGAAGCGAAAGTGTTGACAAGACCATGACATGACGAAGAGATAATTTGGCAGCGATGATGAAAAATCAACAACCTAATTTCAAAAATAATTAATAACACTCTCGATGACATGAAATTTCCATCAAACGACATTAATGAACCAAAGCCGAATGTATTAAAAATGAAATTCCAAACATATTTGGAAATCATTAAGCAAATAGAGAGAAAGGAAACAAAGTATAGCAGTGAACAACAATAATAGGACCAAAAAAAGTGATTTTCTTTCCAAGTAAGCACCTGAAGTCTGAGTTGAAGATTTTAGTATCTACAAACTAGTTCAGTTATCGAAGCATAGGGTTTCTTTCTGCAAAACTCATATTATGGAAAGTATGTCTGAAAACCCTAAAAACAAAAGACAAAAATTGGAAGAAAGACATTTGAATCAAGACTTAATCGATCAGTGTCCTGACTTTGGACAGAGGTCTAGGCGAAACACTCAATTAAACCCTCAAGCTGAGAAATTGGAAGATATAAACAAGAAAGTGGGTGGTACATGGACCCCAACACGGGGACATGATTTATTTATATACCACTATAGAAAAATGCATAGACACTGACCAATTTCCAACCCATGGAGACTTAATTGGGGAAGTTGGTGGTACCCAATGTGTTCATCAATGTTGAGTTGATCAAAACACTTGCCAACCGATACGATCCACAAACTCACATGATTAAATTGGAAAATGGATCTTCCTTCATCCTTGTTACCATGAACTATATATCTATGGTGTTCCAACTAGACACCAATATTGACATGAAATTTAGGATTAGGGACCTCCTAAATGAGTATCACAACCAGAGAACTAGTTACAAAAGATGGAGATTTCCACTACACAGGCCTCACGATGAAGGAAATCGACTTAGAGTATTTTCAAGGGAGGAAAATCCTCCATGTTTTGTTAACTTGTTTGAAGAATATTTTCAATGCACATACTACTCTGTTTGCCAAGTTCTTGGTCTGGACACCCCTATATTTATGAACATAGCACCAATGGTCTTGAAAATTGATGTGCAAAGTTAGGATGCTTGTCCCCTTGATTATGCCGAGTATTTAGCCAATGAAATTCACAATGAGCTTGTTTCTATCAAAAATAAAAGTTGAGGTATCATATTTATGCATTACTCTTTATTCATGAACCTCATTTTATATGAAGGAAAAAGTATGGGGATGTGGGATGAGTGTTTAAGAAGAAAAGACTTGGATTATAATGGAAATATTAGGATAGTGTAGATGTGGACAACCATTTAGGACAATAGATGTGAAAGGTCGCATTATTTGTATTTTGAGAAATATTTTGTGAAACCCTTATACAATCTACTTGGTCACCCATGTGATTATAATCTGTCACCAAAAGTACAAGGTTCCTAAGACCCAAAGACAAGGATGAAAGAGGGAATGTCAATCACAATTGGGGTG
This sequence comes from Sequoiadendron giganteum, assembly GCA_007115665.2. NCBI lineage: Eukaryota > Viridiplantae > Streptophyta > Pinopsida > Cupressales > Cupressaceae > Sequoiadendron > Sequoiadendron giganteum. Next base: position 640,240,802 of record CM021103.1, on the reverse strand, counting down.
ATTGGTATGTATATGGTGACTATACAAAGATTAGAGTATATGGATATGAAGGAGCCCCATTCTTGCTACCAAAAACTTGTCCAGAGTTATGATTTGGAGATTGTGAGGCAATTAGCCTACTCATATTTTATGCATCTTAAAAGTCATAACAATCAGTCACTGATGCTCGAAACATTGTGCTTTCGAGATTTTACTATGGTTTCTGAAAAGGGATATGAATTAATTGATAAAAGGCTAGAACATTACAAATTGCCTAAAGGGAATGCAATGGAAAATTTTGACCATGAACATTTCATAAATAATGTTAAAACAAGCAAACAAATGAAATGGTATCATCACACACTTTTTGTGGAAGATGATTTAATAAGAAATGTTGATGAAAATTATGCAGCTAGGAGGATGCACCTATATCATAGATTCATGTTAGTAGAAGCTTGGAAGACATCCAATAATCCTCTGTATGAAGGAGTTTTTCTCAAAATTTAGGATCCTATAAAGAGGCCAGATACACTAATTTCACATGAAGTAGAGTTAACTAAGGATGTGCCTCCTTGGGTGTTCACAAAGAAAAATGAGGACATTAGGGAAACACAAGTTGAGTATGCAACCCCACTGTGCCAACTTACTCCTCAGCCAACACCGGATATTAGTTTCTCTATTGACACATCCATTGTAGAAACAAAAGAAGTGGGAAGTGGTGATGAAGGAATACAGGTGGCTAAACTTGTGATTGGAGGTTATGAGCCTCCAATAGAAATAAATATTGTTGTACTAGAGTCCCCAACTAAGCTCAAATGATGTAAGGCATAATTTTAGTGAAAATTTTACTTCTAATGATGATTTCATTAAAACCATTGAGTTTAAGGACTTTGTGTATGAGTATAAAGGTAAATTAATCAGGGAAAGGATTAAAAATATCACACCTGATCAGGAAGCATAAAATTTGAAGGAGTTACAAGATGAGATTGATAAAGAAATGGAAGCCATGACCCCAGAGAAAGAAAGAAAATTGCTAGAAGAGGCAGGGATCATGTTGCTCCCTAGATAGGATATGAGTTTTGCCATTGTATTTGACAGCTTCTGGAGAAGCCAAAATAAAGACTTGGAGTTGAGCATTGAAGGGATAGATAAAGTATACACTAGATGAGGTTATGATCTAGATAATACAACTTTGTTAATGTGGGCCTTATACCCACCAAACAAAAAACCTTTAGTTATTGATGATCCTAATAAGGCATTTGGACATCTCCTGGTGCAACGGGTTGAGATACTAATCCTCTAGAAACTACAGACTTGAATGTTAATGTTGTAGGGTTCACTAAAGCCCAAATTAAAAGATTGGTGAAAAATATTAAGACATATATGATAAAAAGTGAGAAACTGAGACAAGAGATCGTCAACTACAGAGATAAATTGTCATCATCTTCAAGTACTTACTCCCAATGGTTAGACACTGACAACAAGGTAATAGAAGCCATGGCTGAAATGACTTATTGGAAGCACATAGCTGAGAAATTCTAGAAAAGGGGTGATAAATTGGAAGTGGAAATAAAATCCATCGAGTTTAAAATGGTTTCAAAACTAATAAAGAAAAGATTTGAAAAGATGCTTGGGAATGCCGATAAGGTTTGGGAAATTCACAGTAAAACACATGTCGCTTACCAAGAGCACAAAAGGTTACATCTTAGGATAATAGAAAAGAAAGAAGAACTGATAGCCAAGGGAAATGTTGAAAAGCAAGTGTTCAAGATTTATGATGAATTAATTGATATGCACAAGAAGTTTGGTAGTGTGTTGACATAAGAGCTTGATGATTTTGATCAGCCCCTGGATATGGATTTACCCAACTTCTTTGATGACAAGGGAGAACTAAAAGAACAAAACATGTGGAAGAATGAACTAGCTAAGCTATTATCGATAGCTCTTGACAAAGTAAATGATGAAGCATTGGTGTTGGAAAGTACACATGTACAATTAGAGTAAATCTTCACCTTGGAGTTCATTATGAAAGATATAATCACTAATGTAGATACCTATTCTAACCAAGAATATATTGAGCATCTTTCCAAAGTCAACATGTGCATTGCTCGAGCAATATAGGGATCAAAAGTTTCATCGAAGTAACTCAGCGTTAGATACACTATCATGGAGAAAGGACCTTCAATAGATCTTAGGTGATCACGGGTACCTTACAGAGATTAACAAATTGTGGTATCACGATTGTTGTGGAATTCATTATTGTCTTTGTTAATTATAGTTGTTAAGGTTTTAGTTATGTTCAACAAAATGTAAACAAAAAGTTAGCACTTTAGATGTAACAACCTAAAGCTTGTTGATTCCCGTATATAAGGGAAACCAACGCCGAGTTTTGGGATCATCATATATCATCACAATCATTAACATCTAGTCATATTCATAGAATAGAATGTAGACAAGAATTTCTGACACGAGTGCTAATTACTTTTGAAGCAATCAAATGGAGAAGAAAGTTTAAATTGGTGGCCCAAGTTTTGGTGTTCAACTATTTTGTTGATATTAATTTGTATATGTTATCTTGTTGTCTCCATAGTGGTCTTTCTCTATTATTCAAATTAACTGTATCAAACATATATTTAATTTTTCAAGACACATTTCCTGCCTCTGTGTGATTTTCTTCATTGGTTTCTGTGAGAAGTGAATTAAAATCCTTTTAAGAGATTCATTTTAATCAATTTCTACACAAAATTAAAATCCTTTTGAATCAATCATCATAACTGGTTTCCTTAAAGCAAGAATTAAAATTCCTTTCAAACATCATAGTATCTTAGGGAGATATCACTAGGATTTGTAAGAAGAGCCTGATAACTGAAAAACTTGCACATTTATACATAGACATCCAAAAGTGTCAAGCAGTTAGAGTTAAGCCAAGAAAGAGGATCCACATATTATACACATCTTGACTCGATTTACCCAATAGGAATAGGTGTTGATCACACTCATTTCAAAACAATACTTTATACAAACCTTATTTATACATTCAAAATTCAAACATTAGGAGTAGGAACAACTGTTAGTTTGCATCTATTTTACATTTACATGCCAGTGTGGATAGATCACCAAAGTTAAAGAATTCACACAACCTTTAAATATGCTCTCTAGTATCAAGGCACACTCACCTAGGTCTAGAAAGGCCCGAAGTTCAAGGAACCCTAACCATATTGGTTATTTTCATTTGTTGGCCAAAAGATTGTTAAACCTGACCATAGAGCTTGGCATACTCTTAGGGTTTGCAATATGCAATTTTGGAAACCAACATCTTCTTTGCAACAAAGTGAAATCGTTATGCTACGAGTTGAGAAGCCCGTTGTTGTGGGTTGATAGTTCTCTGTTGTAAATGTTAGTCTTATTTCTTAGGGCACTCTCATTATCAACAACCATAAATTAAACATAAAATCCTACTTAAATTCATAGACATTCAAGAATTCATACATACACATATTAACACAACATGTTTTCATTCCAAATTCTTCAAACTGCTTAAAAGTATATGAAAGGCATAAAAGGTCTGTGTAATGTCTTAAAGCTTAGTAGAAAGAAATTATAAAAATTATGAAATGGTAATGACAAACTAGCAAATTATAAAGCCCATTAGTGTGGATGATAGAAGCTGAAGAGAGTTTTAAATTCGTAAAGAAGAAGGTGATTGAATCTCCCATATTAACATTACCAAATTTTGATAAAGTGTTTGAAGTGGATTGTGAATGTCTCACATGTAGGCAATGGAGTTGTACTTAGCCAAGAAGTTAAACCCATATCTTTTTTTAGTGAAATTTTGAATAATGTCAGGAAGAATTACTCAACATATGATGTAGAGTTTTATGTCATTGTACAAGAATTAAGGCATTGGAGGCATTGCTTGGTGCCCAATGATTTTGTGTTATTTGCATATCGTATTACATTGAAATATTTGAATACTCATAAAGAATTAAATACTTGACATGCAAAGTGGGTTTCTTACTTACAAGGTTACACCTTTTTCCTAAAGCACAAATCTGGAAAATAAAACCAGGTTGTAGATGCTTTGAGCAGGTGTACTATACCTCTAACAACAATGGAAAATGAGGTAGTCAAGTTTGATACCATCAAATATTTGTATGAGTTTGATAATAATTTTTGGGAAATTGTTGAACAGTTGCAGAGTTTGATACCTACCAATATGGAGAACATTAAGGTTGAATACTTTATCCAGAATGACTATCTTTTCAAAGGAAAACAACTATGTATTCTAGTTGGCTCTATGAGAGAGAACTTAATTAGATAATATCATATTAGTGGGATAATTAGGCATTTTGGTAAGGATAAGATGATAAATTTGGTAAAAGATAAATATTATTGGCCAAAGATCAAGAGAGATGCAACTAGATATGTGACTAGGTGCAAGATTTATCAAATGGCTAAAGGAGACTCACAAAATATAGGTTTATATATGCCATTGCCAGTACCTACAAGGCCATAGATAGATTTAAGTATTGATTTCGTGTTGGGGCTTCAAAACACACAATAAGGTAACAACTCCATTTTTGAAGTTGTTGACCACTTTTCTAAGATGGCCCATTTTATTTCTTGCAATAAAATTAATGGTGTAACTCAAGTGGTAGAACTATGTTTTAAGGAAGTTGCTAGATTTCATGGTGTTCCAAGGACTATCACATCTGATAGGGATACCAAGTTTTTGAGTCATTTTTGGAGAACTCAGTGGAAAAATATGGGAACTAAGCTATTCTTCAATAGTGCTTATCACCCCCAAATAGACATGGACAAACATAAGTTGTGAATTGGAGTTTGGGAACCTTGTTGAGATGCATTGTTAGATAAAATCCTAAGTAGTGGGACTTAGCATTACCTCAAGTTGAGTTTGCATATAACAGTTCCATGAACAAACCCATGGGTAAATCACCATTTTAGATTGTTTATGGTAGGAATCCTAATGGTTTTTTGGATTTGGTACAGTTACAATTAAGGAAAAAATTAGTTATGATGGGGAAGCATATACAAAATATCTTCAGCAACTATAGAAAGAGGTGAGGTAGAAAGTACATGACAATAATGATATACATAAAGCTGAAATATATGTTGGTAGAAGGCTTAATATATTCCAAGAAGGTGATTTAGAGATGGTCTATTTGAGACAAGAAAGGTTTCCTACATTAACATACAAAAAATTGAAGTACAATAAGATTGGTCCTCACAAAATTACAAACAAGATCAATGATAAGGCCTATGAGGTAAGTTTACCAAAAAAAAAAGATATTTCTCTAGAGTTTAATGTTTCTGATTTATATGCCTTCCATAATGAGGATCATGATGAAGATAATGGACAAGAAGTGGATTGAAAACAAGTCCCAAATAAGCAGAAGGAAAAGGTTGCATAGATTTTGGACAAGAAACCTACTTACACTCATCAGGGTGAATACATTAGGTATCTTGAATACAGTGGGAAGGCTTGACACAAGTAGATAATAATTGGATCATGGAATAGGAATTGAAGAAACTAGATCAAGAAAAGTGGCATGAGTTCAAAGATAATAATTTGCAAGAGTTGTGTTCCTTTCAACCAAGGGAGAATGATGCAGGGGCTTTCAGGATTCATAAATTTTGACTTGAAAGTCCATTTGGGTTGTGTTAGGTCTCAAGAACGTGAGTTTTGAACCTTAAGAGGGTGTCAGTCTCTTAGTACATTTTTGGCTAATGAACGGGGCGAATATGATTGATAACCCACTACTCTTTAGGCTCTACTAAACGTAGGTGGGTGTACCTGAATGATAAGGTAGATTTGAAGGTTATAAGTGTAATCTCTAATCTAGGTAATCTATTCAAAATGGAACACATGAGTGAAATAGATGCAAGACTAATAATTAATTCCTACTGTAAATGTTTTGAGAATCAAGTGTCTAAAGAAAGTTTGTATAAAATGTTCTAAGTATGACTAGTGCCTAATCCTATTGGGTGAATAGACTCGGATGTGCATGATGATGATAATATCTAAGGTAGGTGGATCTACTTCTCAACTTAACTCTAACTTGTTGGGCACTTAGGATGTTTGCACCTTGTACAAACGTGCAGGTTTGTCACTCATTGTACTCTTCTTTATGAATCCCAATGTTATTCTCCCAAATTATTGTGATATCATGAAAGGATTTTTAATTCTTAACTTGAGGAAAACCAATCAGAATAAATAGTGTAAAAGGATTTTAATCCCTGACAAGAACCAATTAAAATGAATTATCTGAAAGGAATTTAATTCACCCTAGCCAAAAGCCAATCAAGATAAATCACACAACAACAACAAATGTGTCCTGAAAAATTGTATAAATCTGAATAGCTTAAGAGAACCACTTTGGAGACATCACAACAACATATAAGAATGAATATTAACACAATAGTTGAACACTGCAAATATATCACCGATTATGAAAAGTCTTCTCCATTATATGGCTTCAAAAGATATACATTAATAACAAAAGTTTCTAAAATATGAAAATGGATGAGTGGAAGATGATATGCTAATGGATGCACCTATCTACTACTACTGTTGATTTTCCTAACCTACTATCTAATTCTGATGGTGATGATTTCATCTTACATATATACATTGCATTTTTAGGGTTATGACCCTTCACATCTGTATGATGTAGCTCTTCATTAATTATCTCCAAAAGATTAAAATATTTTAATTAATCTTCCTTCATCTTTGCATTTCGTGAAAATAATTTTAACGATTATTATAACTCTTCTTTGCTGGCAATTTTCACCCAATTTAATAAAATACCCTTCGAGTAAAATAATGACCCATTCCTTAATCCCATTGGTGAAAATATTTTATTTCATCTACCATTGGTCAAATTGTCTTCAAAATATTCATTGTAACCCGTATGTTGATACTTACTCGTCGCTTTATTGAGGGGACTTTATATTAGCTCCTATCGACACTTACTTCTCCTCTCGATTGATTTATCCACTGTATGCCCTCTCTCATAATTAAAAGTATTCTTTCTAGATAAAATAATTACCTTTTTACTTTCTCTTTAACTCCCACAAAATAATAATAGCTTTCCTCCATCTGGTAAATGAATATTCACCTCATTTTACTGTGTAATAACATTTTGTTTTATTGCTTTCTCATAATGTTGTACTTGTATTAAAGCCTTGGAATGAATTTACCGTAGAACTTTATTTTACCCTTCATCAATGATTTTGTCTTCTCGTGTTGTCGAAGAGACTTACAAATAACTCCCATCGATATGCCAAAGTCTGCACTATATGTTCTGATTGGGCTATTGGGGGACAATTAAGTGTGTCCCAACGATACGACTTGGTCTCTTTAATGAAATCCTTAAGTCAATTTCCCCTTTCAGGATTTTGAAGAGACTTCAATCACTCACTCTGACAGGCGAAGGTCTCTCTGATATCCATTTTAGGGTTTTCTTTTATATTCGTTTCCAATCAAAATTATTGTGTATACCTATAGGCTCTATAATATTCCTCTTCTATTTATCACCTTGGATTCAATTATTGTTGATATGAGGCATTGCTCACCATGGAATGTTTTGAGAAAGCAGTGAAAATTTCATTATCCACCTCATTTATGGCTTTCTTCTCTTCATTACTGCATATTGGATCCCTTTGCATTCCTCCATGACATCGTGTTCATGTATTATGCACACATTTCCTTCTAAATTTGCGCTGTATAACACACTCTCTGATCCAATATCATTATCTAATCCCTTTACGTAACTCCTTAGAGCCTAAGAATAAATGTATTTACATTGAAATCTCTTTCCCTTCTAAAATCTGGTGACTCACACTTGTGTAAGCCAACAACTATCTCGCTGAGAGAATTTTTCTTTTGATTCAATTAGAAATACTACATATTTTGGTATCAATGTAGAAAGGATAGTTGAGCATTTTCTATTCAGAGAAGAACAACACCCTGAGAAAATGTTAATAATCTCATTATGTTGTCCTTCCAATCACTTTATGAAACAACAATGCTTAATTAGTCAAATAATTGTTAGTTGATTTGGAGCTAAGACAAGAGCAATTGTAACCCTCCTCAAAGTCTCCATCATTTCCACTTTGCACAAATAGGAAAAAATTTTACATGATAATGAAAGGTATCCTCTAATACTTACACAATGAAATTAAGCTATTTTGTTTCTCCATACAATCGTTGTCCCTCATTTGATTACTCAAAATAGATTTATCTATATGGATAAGTTTGTCAATAAGTTGCTTCTTACTTTTCATAAGCTCGCTATAAAAGTGTCAGATATGGATTCTTCAATGTCATATACTCCATACCCACATCATCTTATCATGAAGAGTTTGAAATGTCAAAATTTTGTATCCTAGAACTTTCCTTTCCATCATTTAAAGAAGATTTCGCTTCACTCTTTCCATGGTTAATTACTTAGGTCTTAAGTGAAAAAGTGGCCTCACTAATGATAGATCGACATATCTTTATTTCCAAATTATTTTTGAATCTTATAACCAACATATTGAACTTTGGTGACTCACCTTAGAAAAATTGGTATTTACCTTCAAGTAAAAATGTATCACATTGCTTGTATTTTCTCTTTGCCTATTTTGAATACATATCATTTGTATTCACTATAAGATCTAGGTCCTTCTAATTATTTTCCAAATAAAGGAGCAAGGTACAAGTTCAATTCACTTATGATATTTGTAGTGATGTTGCTATTCTCTGGTAAAAACTTTCAAAAATTATGACTTTTGTCTTTTGGAACTTTTGCTTTACAATTATCACCTTTGTGCCTCGTTAGTTCCCTTATCAAGTTTGCCCTAAGTTGAAGTGATGTAGCAAGGTATTTTCCTTATGCTAAAAGGATGCAATGTGTGTTCGTTTTCACCAACGACATAGTGTTCGCTACTATTTCCAGATAGTGAATTCTTCAGTTTTTGAGGAGTTTTTCCCTTAAAAAACCAGTGCCTTTTAATTTAATCTTGTAAGAACGCTTCTTCATGGTCTTATCTCCATAATCCTTTTGAGCATAACCATAAATAATTGAATCTCATGATCTTTACTTCTCGTAATTATTTAATCAGAACCCCAAAATATACTTTGAACCGAAGTGGGTATTCATCAGAATTCACTTTCTAACATTTTGCACTATGGCCAAAACAAGATAAATAGCCTCCAAAATTACTTTGGAAAATTGATCAAACGACCTCCAAAAGCCACAAAAAATGCACCAACATACTAATTTATGATATGGGAATATGGCTATCAAACGAATTGACATGAAGTCATTAGAATTGAAAACTGTCAATGCTCCAAGTTGCTTATTTAGCATTTTCTAAAAAATTGCACTTGTCAAACTCAACTGAAACCGACTAACTTGCCTTCTTGAAAAAATAACAAATCTATTTTTGTGAAGCTACAACTCTGGATATTAGTTCATTTAGGTCAAATTAACATGTGTGCAAAAGGATTTTCCATAAATCCTCTTCCTCTACAAAATATCAGGCATGAAAGTTGACCTTTCTGAAGATTTCTGGGAATGCAGTCACAAAACTATGTAAAATCCATTTGGATTTAATTTTGAAAAAATACCAAATGAGGTGTTGAGGCTCTGAAAATTGGCATGAAGGTAGCTTGAGGTGGGAAGAATCTGAAATGCCAACTAGTTTTTCATGAAAATCTTTCAGTTGATAAATGTTGGTCTCTTTGACAAATTTTACTGTGTGTAGACATCAAACCATTTTTGAACCTTTCAATTTGGTGTTTCAAAACTTTGTCAAATCGGGTCATAGGAAGCTAAGATTGGGTGGAAACACTTTCATATCACATATAAACATGCTTGTAAAGTGGTTTGTCATGGAATTGAACCGGTTTCAAGTTGTGATTTTTCAAAGTAGGCCATTTGAGTAGATTTCACCACTGTGTTTCTGAGCTTTGAAATCAAGTTTTTCATCATGGGAACCTAAAATTTTGCAAAAAATGGTAGGAAATTTTAGGTTCCAACAGTGGCTCCATCTGGGGATGTATGCCCCTTATGGGCATAGCAAGAATCCAAGTCTTTGGCAGAGAAGACCAAATGCCTTGTCCAATGGGCAATATAATTTAAAAAAGATTACCTCTGTCCCTGATCTATTATGGTTCAAAATTCAAACCATAAATGATGGCCCAAGGCCACCCAAAAGAAAGGCTTGAACTTTCCTCTATTATATACCCTATTTTGATATGATTTCATCAGATTTCTCTTGAAAATATTCATATAATCTACCTTGTTATATCCACTGCCATTGGAAACTTTCAAAACAATACTATGTTCAACTTTGCCCATATCTCTTTTACCATTCAACAGTTCATAAGTAGGTATTATCTGAAACTTTCCATCATCATGTGATACACTCTTGCCATACAAAGAGTATTCACTTCTAATGCAACATTTTTCATTATTTTTCTCACTGTCATGTATTGTAAATTGACCTCTTGGATGATTTGAAAAATGAGAATACTCTTTGATCTCTTCATCATAAATTTGCATAGAAAATTTGGAATTATTACATGGTTGTTGATGCAAAATGAAAAAAGGAGTTTCAGGCATATGGGAAGGAAAGCAATTAGACTCATTCATGCTACTCACTCCATCATCTGAATGCTTCTCACATGGGTTTGAGAAATCTATTGAATCGATATCTTCTGAGATACTCAAATCTGAAACACTTTCCATTTCTTCCATATCACTAATTAGTAGTGACACAAGTTCTTGATTCATACAGTCATCATTATGCACATTTGAACCAACTGATGCTAAGCATGTATCATCCATGATATGCATATCAATTTCATTCTCAAAGATGTCTAATTTTGATTTATATATCTCCTCTAGAACAGGGATAAACATAGAATCTTGATCATCTTCAAGAGTTTTCTCATAATTGTCACACAAAGTGCTCTCACTATCAAAGCAAATGCATGTTGGACATGAAACTTCCAAATCATTCCCATGTGTATATCTTTGATATTCAGTTGTCAACAGTTTTGAAATTTGTTCACTACTGAGTGACTTCTTCTTCGCCACAACTTCTTCCTCTTGATCTCCATAAGAGTTGCAAGAATCACTTAATTGTGAATAAATATTCATAGGGATGGCATCAAAATATAGATATTCAATGGATTCATCACATATACTGCTCTTATCACGTGTGATTGAATCTCCAACAATTTTATCAATAGCATAGTCATAATCTAATATGGAAGGGATAAATTCTATACAAATTTGGGTTCATCCATGTTAGTATTCAAAGCAAAAATACATCTCCAATCATCAAGTGTATACCTTTTAGGTGGTTGTCTATTTCTTGTAGACCTATGAACAAGTTGAGTTGGAGGTTCTTCCTCTTGTTCTGAAGATCCAGAGCTAGATGAGCTCTCCTCAACTTTTTGTCTATCCATGGGCGTTGATTACACTTTCTCAGGTGTAGAAGGAAATTGAATCACATCTTTCTATTTACTTTGTTCTGGTTGCAATGCAATAGAAGAAGACTAAGTAGTTTCTATAAAAATAACGCTTCTACTATATATTACCTTTTGTGCAACAGGATCCCAAAGCTTGTATCCTTTCACACCATAATTATATTCGATGAAGATACATTTCACAACCTTGTTCTCTAACTTTGTTCACTTCTCCTTTGGCACATGTGCATATGCCTCACAACCAAAAACTCTAAGATGTCTTAACGAAGGATTGCGGCCTGACCATGCTTCTATAGGCATCTTATCAACAAGAGCTGATGTAGGAGACCTGATAATCAGGTAATAGGCAGTGGCAAAAGCTTCATCCCAAAACCCTTATTCTAGGCCAACACCACTTAATATACTCCTAGCCTTCTCCATCAATGTCCTGTTCATTCTTTCTGTAACTCCATTCTATTATGGAGAATACAAATTTGTCTTCTGTCTATGAATACCACAATCTTTACAAAATCTATCAAAATCATTAGAGAAAAATTCACCACCATTATCAGTCCTCAAAAAATTTATTTTCTTTCTAGTTTGCAACTCAACCATTGCTTTAAATTCTTTAAATCGATTGAAAAGTTCATATTTACTCTTTAAAAAATATACCCGTGTCCTTCTACTATAATCATCAATAAATAAAACATAATATGAGGATTTACCAATCAAAGGAACATCTACATGATGAAACACATAAGAATGAATAAGATCCAATACACCACAAGATTTATGAGAGATTGAATAAAACTGAATGTGGTTTTGTTTTCCATAAATACAATGCTCACATAAATAAAATTCAAGATTACAATTAGACAAACCTTCAACAAGGTTTTTATTTTTCAAGGTCCTTAGACCTTTTCTCCAATGTGGCGAAGTCTTGTGCCATAACATAGTTTATTTTGCAATTAACTTTATTTCAAAAGAAAGAGCACCCTTGGGTACCTAAAAGCCATGACCATATGCTGAGGTGAAACCCTCACTTCTTCCATATAATTTATTTTCACAAAAGTATTATTGCACTCAATAGTGCATGCATCAAGCTTATACAATGTGCCATATCTAACACCTCTAGCAATCACCATAACACCTCTAACCATCTTGCATCCTACATAAAAAAATACTACTTGCACACCTGCATCTATTAGTTTGCTCACAGATAACAAATTTTGTGCTAATCCAAGGATATGCAACACATCGTTAATCCTTTTCATTCTACCATTAGGAAACCTGATTTTAACTTTACCATGACCAACAATGTCTAAATGAGAATCATCACCTAAGTACACCTTACCGCCATCAAATTCTTCATATTCAAAAAACTAATATCTATTAAAGGTCACATGGAAAGATGCACCCGAGTCAATTAACCATGCATCATTACCTGCATGAGTTGCCAAAGCTGTAATGAATGTGTCACCATCTTCCTTCTTAGACTCAGAATTATAATCAAATCTCTTCTTTTTCTTCTTCTTTTCTTCTTTGCATTCCTTATGAACATGTCTAGGCTTACCATAATTCCAACAAATAACTTTGGACTTTCTAAGAGATTTAGATATCCCCTTGGACTTGGATTTGTCATGCTTCTCATTTTTTTTCCTTTTTCCTTAGGTCTTCCATGAATATTTAGGGCCTCGTTGGCAGTGATGGATACCTTCCTCCTCATCTCTTTAGAAAGCAAAGAACCTAGTGCCACATCTTCAGTCTTCAAAATTATAGAAGTACTCCCAATAGCCATAACAAGATAATCCTACAAATCAAACAAAACAGAAAGGAAGATCTGACATTTCTCCTCCTCGTCCATTACGACACCAACTGATGCCAATTGGGCCACTAACATATTGAATGCTTGTAGGTGGTATATGATTTATCCACCCTCTTCCATTCTTAAGGAATACAACTTCTTCCTCAAGAAAATATTTTTCACTAAAGATTTGTCCCAATACATCTCACCAAGCTTCTTCCATAGTTTTTGTGCAGAGGTCTCCTCATGGAAATTAATTAAAACAGAGTTTGTCAAGCACAATCTAATTAGACCCTTGGATTTACGGTCCATAACATCATATTTAGCATCATGAGTAGGATCCGTAGGCCTTAAACATTCTCATCAACATCCCACACATCTCGATCTATCAATAGATCCTCCATCTCCAGCTTCCACATTTCAAAATTATTTCCAAAAAAATATTCCACCTTTATTCTCCCTAATGAGCTTTCCATCTAAAATTTCCTAAAACAAGATCACAAAGTATCTTCTACACAAGCTCCCACTCAAATTTGGATTAGTTTAAAAAACCCAACAACCCACAATTGAAACCAAAGGTGATCAGGCTCTGATACCACTTGTAAGGAAGTTAAGGTAGCAAAACAACTTCCTACACTAATCTTGAGAGGAGAATAATGCAAAAAATTACAAATCTTTAATAGTTACAAAAATTTAAACAAAAATAAACATAAATATCATGCATACCACGACATAATGATTTACGTGGAGAAAACCCATTCGGGAGAAAAACCCCACACTCCATAAGCCTCCCAATATATTATTCAAAAATAAAAAAGATTACAATATACTTACAGAGCAAGCTTATCATAGGACTATCACCACTATAGAGATCCATATACAACACGAATACTATCAGACTCTCAAAATACATCACCATCTACAATCGTAGTACAATGCCCTCGTAAAATAGGGTTACCTTCTAGGGCAAGACATGCCAACAAAATATCCACCATTAGATCTAAAACCTAATAATTAACTATCTAGATTTACAATGTATCATTTATTTAATGTATGTCGTCCATTTTAGGATTTTTTTGAAAAACAATTTTTTTTTTACATGCATCCCACTCCTCCCCTTGCTACCATTGTATATTACACCTATTGATGTAACTAGGAAATATAAATATAAATATATATATCCTATCAACAATAACCTTTTTTATAATTGCAAGGTTGAGATACATTTTCCCAACAATATGTTGATCCTAAGTTTGATGACTTTGAAAATCTCCTAATTCAAGAGGAAGTTGAGTTAATGAACATGGGTCTAATCAAGTCTTCCAAATCACAAGCATTGTTGGCTAGTGATTCTACAATACATACATAATTAGTGAATTTTTATAATAAGCGAGAGAAGAAAAAGAAAAAGCCACATAAAGAATCAAAATCCTCTCCTTCTAAAGTGGAATCATCTAAGAAGGAGAAGCCTACATGTGCGTATTGCAAGAAATCGGGCCATGTTGAATATCAATGTTATTCAAAACAAATTGATGAGTTGAAACATCTTCTTAAGAAACATCAAATCAACGAGTCTTCATCATCAAATGGTTCATCTTCATCTTCTTCAATAAAGAAAAATAGACATAAGGGGAAAACACTTCTTGCATTTGCATATTCTGATTCAGAGAGGTGTATACTTGATTCAAGAGCCTCACATCACATGGCTTCATCAAAGAGTATGTTCTCTTCATTTGAGACTTGTTTATAAGCACACATATTGATGGCTAAGAACACATATACATGTGTTTATGGGAAGGGATCCATTGACATGGATGACAAAGCATTCAATGATGTTCTTTGCATGCCTTCATTGTCAACCAATATACTTTCTATCTATCAGATCACACATGGTGAAGCAAGAAAGAGTGTTGAGTTCACACTAGATTCTATCATAATGTAGGATTTGCATAGCAGAGATCTATAGTTGCAGTTGGGGAGGTTGATCACCAATCTCGAGTCTACACCTTCTCACATTTTGCTCCTAATGATTCAACATATGTTCACATTGAGCCATCTTGTGTGGACACTTTTGAGGAGATTCGGTATGGTGATTTGAATTTTAGTACTATTTCATCTACCGAGGATCTAGTGATGTGTGTTGATATTCCATATCCTTCGTCTACTATTGTACTTGATGATGCTTGTGTTGCCACATTTTTGGCTCCTTGTGATTCAGTGCATCATGACCCACATCGTCTTCCAAAAATGGCTACTTGGGATGAGTACTTAACAAACATTGCTAGTTTGTTTTGTGAGTCTTGCATTTCAAATTTGGGAGACATCATTGATAACATTCATCTTCTCTTTGATGGAGATGACCCTTCTTCAGTTGTTGCGAGGGAAAACTTTGACTCTCTTGTTCATTATCTACATGATCATCCTTTGCATTTTGACATGAGTGTGGATTCTTTTGGACAACATTTGGAGGAGGCTTCTTTGTCTTTAGAGAATGTATCCTTGTCTTTGGATTATGTTCTACAATCATTTCTAGAAGATTCTAGATTATCTTCTCCAAAAATGCGGCCTAGAATGCTTGTTTGGAGTGTGACACCTTTCATCGACATGGAGACACTTGTGCATTATTTAGAGACATCACATATCATCCATCTTCCTGACATCCTACATACCATCTTGGTTTTGTTTCTTCCTAAGGGGAGGAATGTTGTTCTACGCTTTTGGATCATCTTCAACATTCAGTGTCGAGTTTCTACCATCATTGCAGGAGACTCAACATTGAGAGGGGGGCTGCATCATCTCTCTTCTTCTTCTCTCTTATGGGGGCCATAAGGAATTTTTCCACACATGGGGTTTTATCCTTCTCATTCTCCAATGAGAGTATTTTATTTTTGTTTTCATCTCTCTTTTGGGGAGGAGTTTTGTCCCATTGGGTTTTCTCCTTTTCCATGTTTGTGAGAGATTGCATTTGCATTTTTAAATGGGTACCTAACATGGCCTCATAGCCAAGACCCATATTTGTGTCATTTGCATAATAATCAACTACTCCCCAAGTTGCATTTAAGGGGGGGTGTTGGTGTAAATAAAGTCTTGTACCTAGTTAATTCATTACTAGGGGACTTATTTACATGTTGAGTTTACTTAGGTCCTAGGAAGGAATCTTTATAGAAGGTGTTAGTTGTCATTAGTTGTTATCTTATCTTTCGACTTGTAACATATGTGTCTTAGGTAGTTGTGATAAGTTGTCACATTTCATAGGATTAAGACACTTGTCATAATCCTGTTTAATCTTGTGTCTCACCTTGGCTATATAACCAGATGGTCTCATATGTAAATCATGTTTTCTATTGGAGTGAATTCCATTGCAATCTTAAGCATTGCATATTGTTCTCTCTTGTGCTTTCATGAAGTGTTTAGATCTTGGGTAGCTATAATGTCCAGCCAATATATTGCATGGTGTAGAGTTATTCTATACCAACTCTTACAACTATCATACACCTATATAGTACACAATACCTGCTTGCTTGAAGAAAAGTAAAGATGAAATATATGATCACTTGTCATTTGTGCTCATGCAACCACTGCATATCTTTATGAATTATCTTTAATAATACAATCATTCTTATAAAAACAACTTGATAATTTTGTTTAAGTATCTAACGAATCGATAACATATTTCTTTTTAGAGAAGGAACTAACGAGGTATAAGAAATATGCTTAATTTTACCATTTTCATTCGTCAATTAAATGGTTCCTTTTTATTTAGTCCCATGTGATTTGTTATCGACAAACACAAGTACTATTATACTTTTCATCCAAATTAATAAATACATTTTCATTAGAATTCATATACAATGAACAATTAGAATCAATATACTATAAAGTCTCCTAATTAGAACTATTTTTTTGGAAAATTGCTATAAGAGAGGATAGCACTATTTCCATTGCTTTGAAAAATCCAATTACATATATTCAAGACATTACATATTTAGATTACAAGCATTTTTAGAGGACCTTAATATCATTGGATGCTTTTGTTTTTAAGTAGGCATCTTTTTGCGCTTCACCTTCATCCATTCTTGTTCAATTTCAAGATTACTGCTTGCCACATTCAAGATTACATTGTTGTCACTGTTTGCTGGAGTAACCCAAGATAATGAGGAGATTTATGTGTGCTTGTGTAGTGAAGGAGACAATTGCTTAATTTTGTTCTCTTGAAGATTTTGGGCATACACTAGAGAGGGTTGAGGTGACATTGGAGCCTTTTCTCAAGGAGCACTAGAGGAGATGTAGCAGCTTCTTGTTCAGAAGGAGAGATAACATAATGACGAGAGTCCACCCCATACCACCAAGATAGATTATAGATGGGGGCAACCTTAGCCCAACCCTTACCACATTGATCAGTCACATGTTTAGTACTAAAACATTTTCTGCACCAGAAAGCAATCTTTTCATAATCAATTGGTTGGCACCATCGTCTATTGCCAACTTTAAGGAAAATCTCTGTTGGAAGACCTTTTGAAACATCCATTTCCATGCACAGGCGAGCAAAGGTCGAGTTCTCATAATTGATTATTTCTTTTGAAATGCAGTGGTATTTGCCCAACCCATTGCCAATCGCCTTTAGACAATCAATTTCCCAAAACTGTAATGGAAGATACGATAAGCGTACCCACAAAAAAGCAAAAGCAAAAGCAAAAGATTCTATACGTGGATCAAAAGAAGGAAATAGGGGTTTCATAAATAAGAATTCTTCTTGAAAGAACCATGGACTAGTGTTTAATATCATTTCTTTATCTTCTACAAAATCAAATTCCAAAATGAAAAACCCCTTAGCACGGGGATAAATGCTTACTTCTTCCTCCAAATATTCTTTCCTGTTCAAACATATCTAAGAATGGAGATCACTAAATTTTGGCCAAACCTTCATAAATTTGTAGACAAGGGCATGGGTCTGTAAGAAATCCTCTCTGTCATTGACGAATTTGTCCAAGCAAATCGCAGGGGTTGTCGACAAATGATGCACAGAAAAAGGGGGCCTTTGATTTACACCACCATGAGAGGGTGGGTTAGAGAACCCTCGTTGCGAATCAACTTTCTGTAGACCAGTCGAACCTAGGGAATCATCATTCAAGGCTGCCTTAAAGTCACTGCCATCACCAACCTTGAACCCTGCAAAAGCCATGGCAGGATGGATGCGCTTCCTAGAATGGAGAAGACTTAAAGCCAACATAATCCTTGCAGGCAATAGATGGGAGGAAGGGAGATGCGAGGATTTTCTATTGCAGAGTGACAATCATTTTTTCACATCATATGTAATCTCCTCATTAGAACTTGTATTCAAACAAGAGAAATAGATTTTGTGTATCTTATACAATATTATGAGCAAATTTCTTATGCCAACATTCAAACTCATAATGGAAAAATTCATTACAATGAAAATGTTGAACATATTCTTTGTCTCTACTAGTATCCTTGCTTCTACCCCTATAATTGTTACTTCTTCCTTGAAAACTAGAACCTCTTCCACGACATAACCTTTGTCTTTGTAGTTGTGACTATACTCACTTCTATACTCATTTTTGGAATGATAGTCACTGCCTTCAGAAAACTTATGCATTTTTCCTCTTATGTTTACCTTAGATGCAAATGTTTGTTCTAAACATTCTTCATTATTTTTCATTCATTCTTTTACTGTTAATAGAATGCCACTTAATTCATCAATTTCATGGATGCAAGATCTTTTGAAATTTTTATTGTGGAAACAACATTTTCAAATTCGGAAGGAAAACTTCTTAACATTTTCTTAATCACATGTTGATTTCTTACATCATCTCCTAAAATTTTCGTTTGATTTATCATCCCTTCAAATTTTGTGAGAAATTCATTAATTGACTCATTTGAGCTCATTTTAACATTTTCAAAACTTTTCCTCAGTGTTTGTAAATTAGATGTATGAGCATCTTGATATATATTTATAAGAATACGCTATGTCTATTTTGAATGTACAACACCACTTATCTTAGGAAAAAATGATTGACTTAATACACCTTGAATTAGAAACAAAGCTTCATTATCTTTTTGTTCATTTTACTTAAGTTCTCATTTTTGTTGATTATTTAATGCATTGATATATTTAGGTTCTTTATAGTCCGTATTGACAATATCCCAAAAAACCTTAGATTTTAACAAAGTTTACATTCATACATTTCAATAAGCAAAAATTGTCCCATAAAAAATAGGAATCAATAGTCCTGATGTATTCGCAAGATTTTCCATCTCAAATAAATGTAGCAAATGAATTTTGCAAAAAATGAAAATCACCTATTAATCAAAAACTTATAGAACACACTTCCGTTTGCAAAAAAATTTCAACATGTAATCAATAAGTATCAACCCCTTCTTCTGAATCATAAAATACTTTGAAAACACCTTATGAATCTCAAACAATAAATTTCTTCCACCTATGGCCCTATATGTCTACTTGCAGCCTTATAACAATTAGAAATAATATATAAATGTTGTATCAAACCTTAATGTGTTTGCAATAGTCAAATTAAGAAGGAAAATATCAAAAACTCCAACATTTGGAAAGTAAAAGCAATACCCTCATGTCCCCCAACAATGAAAGTGTTGTAGTAATTTGGATATGCAAATAGTGATGAAATTCCTTTGTCTCTCCAAATGATCATACCTAAGATTCAACCCTCCTTTCTCAACAATTTCTTTTATTTTGCAAGTGGTGGTAGATTTCCTTCAAACTCAACGTTGTCTTGAGATCTCTTCACAAGAAAAAATAAATTCTCCCCTCCTTCCTGATGCTCTGATACCAATTGGAGGTATCAAATAATTGCAAACAAAAATCTAAAGATGATTTGCACATC
Organism: Sequoiadendron giganteum; assembly: GCA_007115665.2. Classification (NCBI taxonomy): domain Eukaryota; kingdom Viridiplantae; phylum Streptophyta; class Pinopsida; order Cupressales; family Cupressaceae; genus Sequoiadendron; species Sequoiadendron giganteum. The sequence goes on along the minus strand of CM021103.1, from coordinate 640,220,656 downwards.
ATCAGCACAATATATGTAGACAAAATTGGAGGACACACCAATAAATTTCTTGATTAAAATGAATTGATCAAGCTACATATTTATGTAATAGGATTCACAACATAATCCAACTAACCAAACAACTAATTGCAACAACTACCAATTAATTACCGAAACTATTCTCTAACAACAACAAATAAACCAAAAATGTTTATTATCTTACAAAAAAACACTATACTGAGGAATCACTTAGTCATTAATAACTACTCAATTCTTCTAACAAAATAAAATCACAAAGTAAATACTAGCCACTAGTAATTAAATTCAATTTCCAAGGATTGATCTAGATGAAAACTCCTCGTAGTGTAACAACAATCCTTTAAGGTATTACAATTCTCATTTACAAGTCTACTAAGGATTCACCATAGTGATAAAATAATCAACAGTATTATCAAGTATTACTTGGGCGACACTTGAATGATGATATGCTTATTCTTTTTGACCTCACTATCAATGAACAAATACAATGTAAATTCAAATAATTATAAACATTCTTCAACAAAAACAATATACATTTCCTACTGATAAAATAGAACAAATTCTATTATTACAATATTCCAAAATTAGAGTCTAACCACTACATAACATTTGTTAACACATATTTTTTCAATTAAAAAATATTTAAGAATATATGTTAATTAAAAAATACGAAATAGTCAAAGAGTTGTAACTTAATTAGTTGAACACAATTGGTGATGATGATGGTATGCTGACCACAATTGTTGATAGTATGTGATTAAAAAAACATCCATCAAGGTTCAAACTCTCAGATGCATGTTCGGACTGGGTTCAACACGTGGGTGACTTTGACGAATTGCATCCCCCTACATGTAACTACTTAGTCGAAGGATGACTTCTAGTCTAAATTTTGCTTACTCATATTGTCAAAACTTACAATATAAAGACAAAAATGCTGACATTCATGTAATCCCACTGTTCCCATTAAAAAAACACCAAACCACAAAATAATAATAAAACGGATTAAAAATTGAAGGAAAAAATAAAAAATATTAAAATTATATAGCCCCGCTAAATTTAGTTGGTCCACACCAAAATTCAATTCGGCTCTCGACAGGCACTGAGAACAAATCGACGAAGTGCCAAATTCTGAGCAAGCAAACGCATGGGAAATTTTCAAGCTCGTCATTCAGACCCGGAGTTCCTGTCCGCCTGCAGGCAAAGTCATCAAACTTTCTTCCATGTTTGCAAACCTCGATAGAATCATTGATTTTACTTTCCTCTTTGTACATGCAGGAAATTCAGCGAAAATGAGCTAAAAAACCTGAAATCCCTTTTCGTTTCGCTAGCCTCACAATCAAGGAGTCATGGCCAATTCATCATAGCGTCAGTTTTTCAGGTAATTTTCATTACTTTTATTATTATTTTGAAATTTATATAGTTCGAGATCATTTATTCACACACCCTATTTATTGGGAGAGGTCACGGACAGGAGATAAGCTTGGGTCACATTCTTAAGATTTGTAAATTTAGGTTAGAATCTTAACCCGTACCAGTAGAGTGACTGTTAAGCCCCCAAGAAAATTATGGACGGCATTTTTGGTTTCGTCGAAATTGGTAGGTGTCAACAATGCTAGGAATATGAGTTAAATCCGTAGTCTTCAGGAAATTTCAGTGTGGGAAGACGCTGCCCTCGTACCCACATCTTTTGGTGACTATATTTATATATAACATTGCTATACCCTTATTCATTTACTCATGTCTTAATCCAGGTGGCTAATGCACTATAAATATCAATCCTGATTGTGGCACCTAACTTTGCCTCATGTCCACTAGAGGTATAGGGTGCCTTATTGTAGTCATAAAGATTTGAATCTCGCTCTTACGAGCGTGTCCCTTTGCTATTGCGCCACAATTCCTTGGGATTGTGCTCATTAATGGATTTGACTAAAGAAATGTACCTTTCTGGCATCATAAATAAGACAATAAGTAAACCTTGTCATGATCAAGCCATTGAAAAGGTTTGATTGGCAGTGTTAAATCAGGTGAAAATCCCAGACAATTTTTTTGGTGAAATAGAAATCTCTTGGACGTAGCTTCAAAGCCAAAAGGTGCACTAAGCTTCACGCAACACTCAAGCATGTTTAGTGGCCTTGATTTTGGCTTTTATCATTAAAGGTATTCCAAGCTCGATGATACATTTTGTATGTTAAGTTGTAGGCGGGGTAGGTGTTGCAAATAACCTATGGAAATTTAAACAATTCTGATCCATGGGATTTGAACCTTTGTCGGTGTTGTGGAAGTGATTATGGTCCAGTTTTTTTCATGGCTAATTTGTTACTTGTGCCCCTCCAACTGAACACACAATGTATCATCAAGCTAAGAGAACCTTTGGGTTAGAAGCCATAATCGTGGTAATTAAACATAGTTGAGTGTTGCATGAAGTTTAGAATTTGATTGAAGCCTGAATTTTAAGTTGAAATTGATGTGCTAGTGGTACGGTCAATGGATTGGAGATCTTTTCAGTTTTATTTGCCAATTTAAGTAAGAAACCATAGCTAGTGAATTGTTGAACCTAAAGAAATAATTGGTTACAACATTTACTAAACTTTTGGTTTTCTTAAATTGGGCACATCTTGCTGTTTTTCTATACTTGATGCATTTAAAATTTGTTCATTTTCTTGAGAATGCAAGCATTTTTTGACATTAATTGCTGAATATTAGTTTCATTACATGAGTATCATTACAGTGATGCACATATTACTTAAATTCATCTTGCATGGTTTAAAATTTGCATTTTCATAAGCATCATTAATTGCTCATTATGATATTTACAGTGATGCACAGTTGTATCAATGATGATCAGGCACATTATGGAATTCATGGGGCTCTTGGGGCAAGGATGTTTGATTTAGCAACTCGGCTGCGAAAGGACCAAATGCTAACCTATGAGGATATTATAATTGCCAAAGTAAGTATTTTTTACAATGTATACTTTCTTTTTATCTTGTGCCTCGTAGACAGATAATTAGACTGCTATACCCATAGAATGCAAATGCTCGTGTGAAAGCATTCCTTGTTTGTAATAAAAACACTTAGATTTAATCAGAAATGACTATCTGTGTCTTTTTTACAATGTATATTTTATGTTTATCTTATCTTACCTAGTAGACAGAAACTTAAGAGTACCGAATCCATATAATGCAAATGCTTGGGTGAAATCATTCCTTTGTAATAAAACTACTTAGATTTTTTTTTTTAAATGACTATTTGTAGTATATTTAAAAATAACAACTATCTCATTTTCCATGGTATTTGAATACAGGGCATTTATGAGAAAGGTGGTCGAGATGAAATTGAGAATTTCATGTATCAGATAGTTGATTTGACTGGAGATGGAGTTGTGGATAGGTTTTCTCTTCTTTTCTGTCATAACACTTCCTTTGATGATAGTTAGATCATTGGTTATTTTGAAATTTTAGATTATTTGGATGATGGAGTCATTCTATGCTTTGAACAGACACCATAGACACACTATTAATTGAATGATTATGATTTATCATCATGCGAGTTTGGATTGCTCTGTGCACTTTGTGATTCGACAATGAATACCATGATATTTGAAGATTGCATACCATTTAAGTTGAGAAAAAAATTCTAGGAATGGATGAAGTGAAATAGAAAAGACCCCTTTTATTTAGAAAGGGACTTAGGAGGCATTGCAAGCTGTACGTTAGCTTTAAATAAGATAACTTGGATGTTAGGGAAATGAGTTAATTGTGTCAGATTTACTACAAAATAATATTCATATGAAATACAAAAGACAAAGGTGGGTAAATTTTTTTTAGATATATTGTCGAGCCTTGTAGTAGGACATGCCATTAACTCTTTTGGGTAGTGTTTCTGCATTTATCCTGCAAAAGACTAATTCATTTCAATGTGCTAAATCCTTATTTAACATTGACCTTGGAGTCGCTTAGGCTTGAGTTGGCATACCTTCTTGGGTTTTCAATTTTACCATCTGTTGTCTGTGACAATTTTACTGTGCGTGTATTGATTGGTAAAATCCTCCTGTGGTGTAACCTTTGACTTGGATGCTGGAACTAAGGGGTATCTCTTCCATCAAACACATCTAGGCTTACACCTGCCCCTGTTTGTTGAGGTATATTGGTAAGTTCCTCTTTCATGTTAGCCGTTAGCATAGATGCCATGACTGAGAACTATCTCTTCTGTCCAACTCACCTGTTATTACTTTTCTTTTCGAGTCTTGTGTTTAGTCTTATGCTTCAAAACTGTATTATGTATTTGAATCTAACAATTAACATAAATACTGTACTTAGCAAAAAAAAAAAACAAAAACCAAGAACAAAAATTGCTTGTATGCATTGAGGCTGCAATGTCTCAAACAATCTTTCTTATGTCAAATTGCCCCAAGAAAGATTCATGGTCCGAATGGTTACTTAATCCAAGATTGCTCTCTTTGAACAATTTGAAAAGGCATATAGCAATTCACACGCCTTTAGTGCTCCCAAGGATAGTGCATAAACAAATCTTAACTCACAAAGATTAAGGTTGTCCTTGGAAACATAAGGATGTGAGGGACAATTTCATTCTGTCAGCATTCAAGGACAAATTGTGGACAAATCAACGTTAAGCAGCAAAAATGCAGTAGGTACAGGAATGAGTGCATGTAGAAGGTTTAACACATGACTATTACTCTTTAGGTTGTCAAGTTATTCCTGAGTTCTAATTGCCAAACCATGATTCACAAACATTTTTATAAACCAAATAGCATGCAGTCAATAGGAATGCCTTTGCACTTTTATTTAATGTTTTGTACTTGATTACTTCGGAAATTTTTTTTGTGTTCTCTTTACCCTGGTACCTCTATTAAAACTGAGTTAATTTATTGTTTTGTATTGACCTACAGTTGGTCATCTGCAGATATTGATATAGTTTCTTTCTTTCTTTCTTATGTGGATGTTGCACTATCTAGTACAATGATGTTGGCTATTTAATACGTGCTCTTATGTTCATTTCGATGTCTGATCAGTGGATACCTTGTGGGATGATGTAATGTCCCCCTTTACCTAGAGCCACTTTTGGAGACTTTTTTTCTAATCCTTTATTTCCCGGGATTAGAAACAAATCAAATTTCAAGGGAATGAGGAATAATTAAATCGAGACCTTAAAAGCTATAGTTCAAAGGTTTATTTAATTAAAGTTATAGTTCAAAGGTTTATTTAATTATTCATTTTTAAACAATGGTGGGGGCCACTCTAAATAATAACTCCTTGCTTGCCGATTCAGCATAGTGGGCAATAAACTAAATTTAGCCTAAGTTTTATTTGTAGTTGTGAGTGATTATTTGATATGGGAAAAAGAAGAAAGCTGTCTGATTTTTCTAATAGAACGAGCTCTTCTGAAGGAATTCGACGGATTTTTGAGAAGCCAGGATTGGAAACTTCAAATTGATTAAGAGGCACGAATTGGAGGAAGGAATCATTCAGAAAATTATTCTTGTCTTTCTTTATTTCCTCATCGAGCAATGATGAAAGGTTTGATCCAGGACGGCACCCCTGGCCACAAAATGTATGGGATGAAAACCCCACTCATTCAGTAATATAAGCCCGCTAACACCAACAGACTATTTGGGAAGAAGAAGACAGTTCCAGTCAAGGAAACACAGCCATAAATCCAAGCCATAGCATGGTTATTAGTAGCGGCCAATCGACAGTTAGTATAATATTGTAAAGGAGTTGTTACAGAATCATAGTCAATCCTCGGGTTGTTCCAGTGCTACAAGTGTTGAATCAATCCCAGCTAGACAAGGAGTGCAGATTCTAGAAGACGGGTGAGAAGGCAGTCATTCACTCAGCAAAGGTCAACTTGTATCATTGCAACAGTGATTGTAATAGGTGCGAACTTGTGCTCTTGCAATTTTCACTATGTAAGAAATAATACATTATGCCGTCATAGTCAGGAAATTATTCATGCAAAGTAATCATGTTTGAATAAATGAGAATAGTGATTTCATTTGGGAGACAAACTGGTATTGTTTCTTTTGTTATGAGAATCATTTTTTTTTCTGTTCTATGCATCTCTTTACTGAATACGACATTACAAAAAAAAACAAACAAATAAACCATAAACCCATCCGAAGCACATCAAGGACAAGGGAAATTCAAAGCAAAAAACAGTGTACAATTGGCATAGGTCATTTCAGTGGTATCAGAGCCTAGATACTTACCAGCCTGTTGGGAATTCATATTTGCATGTCACATAGATACTTCACCCGAAGTAGGTCTGGGCAACAGGGAGAAGGAATTGATAATAACACAGTTGAAGCTGAGATCAGTGAAAGAGGAGGTGGAAGCCCACCAAGAAATTTGAATGCATAATTGGATAATTTTCTAACCACATTTTCCCAGTAGCAGCAATAAATGCTTCAACAGTTTCAGGATCGTATGACCATAGCCATGGGTCAAATGAGATTGGATTGTGCTAGATCGAGTAGATCAAGCAGTGCCATAGCAAAAGTGATGCTGGTCACCTTAATCGTGAAAGAGCAACCACTAATGCTGTTAGGATAGCAAGCACAAGGTCTGATTGACCTTTACGTCCTACATTTGTGACAAGACAACCAGAAGTGGAGACCATCTCGGAGTTGGAGGAAGACATAGATATCACTGTTGATGTTATGGTGGCCCACGATGAATATAGAACGCTTCCACCTGATGTGAGGCAAGCAATTAATCTAAATCAGTTTATGAATCAGTGGAGGGATAAGGCCAAAGCTAGACTGGAGAGGCAAGAAAGGGGTCTCCGAAGGCAAACCGATCAAGGAACTCAATCCAAGGAATACAAGGAAGCATTAAATAAGGTTCCTTTATCGACCTTTGATGGAAGCGGGAAAATAAGTGCGAGATCATGGGTCCATAAGCTTGACACCTTCCTATCCTTAAAACCAATGAGGGAGTCGCATATGACTGGTGGCACCATGGGTTGGTTTCATAGGACCATGCCATGATACATTCATATGAGGAGTTTGTTGATAAATTGATTGCATGCTTTGACCGGGAGGATATTGAAGTTTACTACAGGGACTTGGCTCAACTGAAGCAAATGGACATGTTGAGATTTATATTAATGAATTCCAGAAGATTGCAGTCATGGTTCCTGATATGTCTGAGAGGCGTGTTACTATGCTGTTCATTGAGGGTCTGAGTGACAGATTGAGGGGTTTAGTGAAGGCTCATAAGCCTAGTACCTTACATGATGCAATTGGCCTAGCCCTTGATTTGGAGACTACCCCTTCCTTCTAGCCTCAAAAAAAGGCCTTTGGTGGATTTCAGCCAAAACAAAAGAGTTTCAATCAGAAAAAGAACACCCCACCGAAATCTGATTAGGAGTCTAGAAATGAGCTACGTAGGAAACAATTATGTTTCTACTGTAAGGAGCCATGGAACCATGACCACCGTTGCCTTGGGAAAGGCAAGGCTCATTTGATAGAGGTCATTTTAGATGATGAGGAGTAGGATGCTCATGAGACCGGTGTTGAAGATGATAGTGGACAGGAGGAACAACCTCCACAGTTAGAATTGGTCGATTCGGGAGCCAAGGAGACTCCCTAGAGCAACATTTCTTCACTATTTGGAGTCCCCAAACTTCATCCATTTTGTTTGAAGGGTGTCATTAAGGGACAACGCATGGTCTGCTTGGTGGACAGTGGAGCCACCCACAATTTCATCAATGAGGGTCTAGTGTTGAAGCGTGGACTACAGGTTGAGGAGTTTTCAAGATTCAATGTGTCTGTAGTAGATGGGTTTCAGTTGAATTGCACTAGGATGGTTCCCCCTAGCTTAGCTTCCGGATGGGAGACTACACTTTGACCGATAACTTCTATGTGCCGAGGCTTGGTAATATTGATGCAGTGTTGGGTTTGCATTGGTTACAGTCTTTGGGGAGATACATTCAGGACTTCTGCAAAATGGAGTTGGAATTTATGGCTGATGATAAGAAGATTGTGCTGAAGGCCATGTTTGATGGTGGTCCTCATGTAGTGTCAGCTTGGAGGATGGAAGCTTTACTTAGACATGGGGAGGTGGATTGGGCAGTGTAGTGCTTTGTTTCTACCAAGCCTACCTCTGACAACAAACCACACCTCCATGTTGATATCCAGACAGTGTTGGATAAGCATGGGAAAGTATTTGGAGACATTCCTCCAGGCCGACCACCTGATCGTGGGTTTGAGCATGTCATTGAGCTTGAGGAGGGGGCTAAACTAGTCATAACTACGCCCTACCGACACCCATGCCATTTCAAGGAGGAGATTGAGAAGACAATCAAGGAGTTATTGAGTATGGGACAAATTTGGCCCAGTTCTAGTCCATTTGCCTCATCAGTTGTTTTGGTTAAAAAGAAGGATGGAACTATGCACATGTCCATAGATTATAGGGCCTTGAATAAGAAAACCATAAAGAACAGATATCATATTCCTAGTATCGATGAACTACTTGATGAGTTACACGGGGCCGTGTTCTTTTCCAAAATTGATCTTCGTTCGGGCTATCATCAGATACGGGTCCGAGAAGCAGACATTCACAAAACTGCTTTCCATTGTCACTATGGGCATTTTGAATTCTTGGTCATGCCATTTGGACTCACAAATGCACCAACCACATTCTAGTCGTGCATGAACCACTCTTTTCGTGAGCAGTTGCGGAAATTTGTTTTGGTCTTCTTTGATGACATTCTAATATATAGAGAACTTGGGAAGATCACCTACATCATTTGGATGTAGTGTTGAGCATCATGGAGGCTCAATTGCTTTATGCGAAGGCTTCTAAGTGTGAGTTCGGGATGACTGAGATACTCTATCTTAGACATGTGATTGGAGCTGATGGTGTGAAGGTACACCAAGAGAAATTATAGGCAATTTTGGACTGGCCGCCACCGAAGAACATATCAGAGTTGAGAGGCTTCTTGGGTTTGTGCTCTTACTATAGGAGATTTGTGAGGGGCTTCTCACAGTTGGCATCATCTTTGACAAACCTTACTAAGAAAGGTGCGTTTCTTTGGTCTGCGGAGGCATAGGTGACATTTGAAAAGCTCAAGGAGGTCATGAGCTCATGTCTAGTTTTAGCATTGCCGGATTTTACATAGTCATTTGTCTTAGAATGTGATGCATCGGGTCAATGAGTTGGTGCAGTTCTAATGCAGAATCGACATCCGATTGCATTTGAGAGTAGAAAGTTGAGAGACAATGAGAGGATGTACTCTACTAATGATAAGGAGATTCTAGCGATTATGCACATGCTAGCTAAGTTCAGGTAGTACTTAGTGGGGACTAAATTTGTGGTCAGGATTGATCACAACAGTCTCAAATATTTTCTTGAACAGAAGGATCTAAATGAACAGCAGCAAAAGTGGGTGAGCAAGAGTCAGGCATATGACTTTGATGTGGAATACATTAAGGGGAAGAAGAACATTGTTGCAGATGCTCTTTCCAGGAAACCAACACTTTGCTCTCTCACCGAGATTTCAGCTGATTGGAAATCTCAATTAGTGGCCGAATATACCAAAAACACTTTTGCCTGTGATTTGATTGGTTGGGTATAGGATTATAGATATTCAGTAGTCAGCGACATTATTTATTATAAGAACAAAATTTATCTTGTACTTGGATCAAAGCTAAAGGCTAGGATTTTGAGGTTTATGCATGATACCCCTCTATCAGGACATCTAGGGTTCTTCAAAACTTATCGCCAGATTTTTGAGAGGTTCACCTGGAAGGGTTTGAAAGATGATGTGCTGCAACATGTTAGAGAATGCCTAGCTTGTCAGTAAAACAAGGCAGAACACACATTCCCTACGGGACTTCTACAGCCTTTGCCGATACCCGAGCAGAAATGGGAAGGAGTATCCATGGACTTTATCATAGGATTGCCACGCGTCTAGGGGTAAGATTGCATATATGCGGTTGTGGATAGATTGACCAAATATGCGCATTTCTTCGCTATATCTTTTGATTACACCGCAGTTTAGGTGGCAAAGGTATTCTTCAGGGAAGTGTTCAGGTTGCATGGACTCCCCAAAACAATCGTTAGTGACTGAGACAACAGAGTCTTAAGCATGTTTTGGTACGAGGTGTTTTGTTTGGCAAGTATAGAGTTGACACCAAGCACAAGTTACCATCCTCAAACCGATGGTCAGACAAAGATAGTAAACAAGTGGATTGAGGGATACCTACAAAATTATGTGTCAGGGCAGCAGCGTGCTTGGATCAGATGGTTGCATTTAGGTGAGTATTGCTACAATACCACCTACCACATGTCGATTGGCATGTCTCCCTTCAGAGCCTTATACAGGTGTGATGCCATATCATTTGTAGATTTGGCCTTTGATGATAGTAGGGTCCCACGGGCCAAGGAGACAATGCAAAACTATCAGGATTCTCAAGGTATTGAAGGATAATTTGCAACATGCTCAAAACTAGCAGAAAATATATGCAAATAGGCACAAAGTTGAGAGATCATTTGAGGTTGGAGACTTAGTTTTCTGCGTTTGCAGCCATATAGACAATCCTAATTGAAGAAAAGTGGTGCAAAAAAACTTAAACCACGCTTTTATGGACCTTACATGATAGTGAGAAGAATTGGTGAAGTTGCATATGAGTTAGAATTACCTAAGGGCAGTAAGATTCATAACGTCTTCCACATTTCTTGCCTCAAGAAGGCATTGGGTCAGCAGGTTGTGGCATCTCCGGAGCCTCCACCACTTGATGAAGAAGGGAATTTGGTGTTAGTTCCTGAAGGTATTGCAGATTGGAGAGAAAGGAAGTTGAGGAATAAGATGATTCGAGAATATCTGATCAAATGGAAAGATCTTCCCATTGAGGATGCAACGTGGGAAGGGGAAGAGATTCTTCAGCACCCCAATTTGAGATTGCTAGAGGACCAACAATCCCGGGAAGGGAGGACTGTAATGTCCCCCCTTTACCTAGCGTCACTTTTGGAGACTTTTTTTCTAATCCTTTATTTCTCGGGATTAGAAACAAATCAAATTTCAAGGGAATGAGGAATAATTAAATCGAGACCTTAAAAGCTATAGTTCAAATGTTTATTTAATTATTCATTTTTAAACAATGGTGGGGGCCACTCTAAATAATAACTCCTTGCTTGCCGATTCAGCATAGTGGGCAATAAACTAAATTTAGCCTAAGTTTTATTCGCAGTTGTGAGCGATTATTTGATACGGGAAAAAGAAGAAAGCTGTCTGATTTTTCTAATAGAACAAGCTCTCCCGAAGGAAATCGACGGATTTTTGAGAAGCTAGGATTGGAAACTTCGAATTGATTAAGAGGCACGAATTGGAGGAAGGAATCATTTAGAAAATTATTCTTGTCTTTCTTTATTTCGTCATCGAGCAATGACGGAAGGTTTGATCTAGGATGGCACCCCTGGCCATAGAATGTATGGGATGAAAATCCCACTCATTCAGTAATATAAGTCCGCTAACACCAGCAGACTATTTGGGAAGAAGACCTCAGTTCCAGTCAAGGAAACACAGCCATAAATCCAAGCCATAGCATGGTTACTAGTAGCGGCCAATCTACAGGCAGTATAATATTGTAAAGGAGGAGTTGTTACAGAATCATAGTCAATCCTCAGGTTGTTCATAGTCAATCCTCGGGTTGTTCCAGCGCTGCAAGTGTTGAATCGATCCCAGCTAGACAAGGAGTGCAGATTCTAGAAGACGGGTGAGAAGGCAGTCATTCACTCAACAAAGGTCGACTTGTATCATTGCAGCAGTGATTGTAATGGGTGCGAACCTGCGCTCTTGCAATTTTCACTATGTAAGAAATAATACATTATGCCGTCATAGTCAGGGAATTATTCATGCAAAGTAATCATGTTTGAATAAATGAGAATAGTGATTTCATTTGGGAGGCAAACTGGTATTGTTTCTTTTGTTATGAGAATCGTTTTTTTTCCTGTTCTATGCATCTCTTTAATGAATACGCCATTACAAAAAAAAATACAAATAAAGCATAAACCTGTCCGAAGCACATCAAGGACAAGGGAAATTCAAAGCAGAAAACAGTGTACAATTGGTAGAGGCCATTTCAGATGATATCTTTTGGTGAAAATTTGTATTTATAGAATTTTCTAAGCTGTAAACTTTTTTCTCTAGTGTGAGATGCAGCCTTTCTCTTCGTTTTTCCTGAGTCATAACTAAATGCTAGTCATGACCTAAGTTAGACCTGCTCTACAGATCCTATTGAATTGTATCATATCAAATGTTTCGCTTCAAATAAAGATATTCAACATCTAGGTCGAAAGGACCTCTACTCATTATGAAGCACCAGATAAATGTTCGGTTAGATGATTGCCATCATGTTCTCTTCTAGGTACCTTGCACTGTTTGAAGCTGCAGATTAATAATAATGCAGTATTTTCCTGCATGGCATGCTAAGTTAGGTTATCAAAGTAGCTGATTAGCTACTTCCAACTATACAAATTGATTGATGCCTTATTTATGGTGGAAGATTTTGCATTAGATAATAGCCAAGATCTAGGTCTGCTGCCTGAAATTTAAAATGCATACAAATTGTTGTTTGATGGTTATGCGGTTCATCAATTTTTTTGGTAAATGCTATTATCAAACTTAAAAGGAAAGAAAATTGTTGTTTGTTTTGCTGTCTATAAACTGTATTTGGCATGAAACAAGAACATAATTTCTGTACTTTTCCTAAGTGAAGCTATTAGTTCTGTTCTTTTGCTATGCCAAGAACTGATTCATGTTTAATATTGCTTGGGAGAGATCATTCATACATTGGACATGCCCCATCGCCATTTCCTTCTCACACTCCTATATAAATTTCTAGTGGAAGATTTGCACTTTGTTTTTGAATTTTATATGGAAGTTGGTGCTTTATTTTTCCATCAAGTATGTTTTTGATGAAAAGGTTTCTCCATTGTTTTTGGCTCCATGAGAAGCCTTTGGGGTTGATCTACAGACTGGTTTTACAAATAACGTATGTCTGTTAATTCAGTTTGAGAAAATATTTTTGAATGTTATTGCTTGAATGCCAGGACTTTTGCTTTTACTTTTGTTGTTAGTTTAGATGTAACACAATTAGGGAATGCTCTATTTTGAGATCCATGTCACCTGATAGTGCAATTGAGCAATGCTCCCGGATTATGCTACAGATGTTTTAAATGACCTTATTGTTGAAAGTCCAACTCCTCCCCCTGCCACACCCTAAAAACACATGCTTACAAGATTTAAATTCCACTCTAGAAACAGTTGTAAAAGCATTTCAAATTTGAAATTTCTTTTGTAGCACATTATTATTCTGAAGGATTCAGAAATAGTTCCAACACTTATTGTCTTCCAAGTAGTATGTTTTGTAGCTTTTGCACTGCTCCATTGTAGTATTCTGGTTTGCTAAGAAAAATACTCTATATCTAGTTGGTAAGTGTGTAGGCTCCAATGAAGATAGCCCCTTTAGCTGTAGAAAATCTTCTAAAAAAGATTCCTGATTCTAATTCTTGAATTCAAAATTTTATTTTTCTTCCAATTATTCATCTCTTTGGGAGCAATCTTTCCGGTGTATACATGCATTCATATTTAGGCATTTTCACAACAAATAACTCATTGCCTTGTGACATTGCTAAAACATTTCTTAAGGTGCATAATTGGAAATGTTTTACCAGATTATTCCTTTTTGTCAAAGATTTGTTTCTCTATTCCACTAGATTTTTCCTTATTTTGGAATTGCGGATTCTAAACTAGATTTCAGCACTTTTCTCAAACTAATAATGGCTAGAGGTGACAATTGGTGTGTTTTACTTTTATTCAGGCAGTTGGATTATATCATTAACTAATTAGCTGTTTCTACCTGCACCCAACATCAGATAATTTGAGGAAAACTTCTACAATCAACATAGTATGATCCTAGAGTGTTTTCTGGTGTATACATTCATATCTAGGCATTTTCGGTCAACAAACAACTCCCACTTTTGCAAAGTTGTAAAGGATTTCGTAAGTCACATAATTGGAAGTGTTACCAGATTATTCCTGTTGTCAAATATTTGTTTCCCCCTTCCACTAGAGTTTTCTCCTTATTTTCGAGTCACAGATCTGAAACTAGATTTCAGTATGTTTCTTAAACTATAAATGGGCAGAGATGATTGTTAGTGAATTTTAATTTTATTCATGCAACTGGTTTACATCATTTAGTAATCAATTTTTATTTTCTACCAGTACCCACATGGTATCATGTGAGGAAAACTTATATGATCAACATAATATTGACACCAAAGTGTTCATTGAATCCTTTGAATATGGTCCCAAAGATAGGTTACTAATATTATATCAGATTTACTGTTAGGTAAGGACTGAAAAAATGCTGCAACTTGAAATGAGTCTGATCTTTTTTTGTTCAAGATCATTTTTGCACCTAGGGTGAAAGTATTTTCATGCTTCATTATGATCGTATAAAGCAATATTTAGACTCTTAGTGAAGTGTAGTTTTCTCCTGGCATAGTTTTAGCCTTTTTGTGATTTAGTTTTTGCATCAATAGTCATTTGAACTGAAAACGTGTTTGCTGCTTGTAAAATACCACCCTTATTTTTTCCAAAAACTTCACAACTTGCACCCATCAGCGGTAGCCCAAAATGCAATGATAGACAAACTGGAAGCAACCCTTCACTTTCTGATCACCCAAATCCCGGAGTGAGCAAGTTGCGAGCATCAAGGGGATCTTTGCAAATACTAAAAGTGATAAAGCTAACTGAAAGAATACCTTCCACTTTCTAATCACCCAGATCCTAGTGTGGGTAAGGTGAGAGCATACGGTGGTTGGCTTACAATTAAGAACTTGGTTAAGCTACCACTTCTTCAGTGGGGTGAGTAGTAATAACACTGCTGAAAGTAAACAAGTAAAGCTATTGGTGGCAAGCTAGCCAATAGGGAAAGTAAAGCACTTGGCGGCAAGGCCAGCCACTTCCACTTTTCAGCGGGCTACGAGAAATGAAATAAAGGAAAACTCAACCACTTATTTAGCAGGAGTACAAAGGTTCAACCACTTTTCATAGGGAGCAACCACTTATGCAATAGGGTAACTATCCAAAGTAACTGAAAATAAAGAGCTGAATGGTACTACCATAACAGCGTTACAACATGATGTCCAGTACAATATAGCATGAGATAAACATGGCAATATGATTGCCCAATGAATCAAATATCAACCCCTGCAACATAACAATGATTAGACATCATGAAACATGAGTGAACAAGGTTATATCAGGTCTGATTTATTGTAGCAGTAGTCTGATATGAAAGGACAGTGAACTGGAAACCTCAATCAGCTCTCAAGAAATCATCATATCTCCCGCAAATCACCTCAGAATGAATCCAAATCACTCGCAATTGAAATAGTAGGCCTAGACGACCAAGACCAAGTATCAAGCCGCCATCAACAAGTCTTGAAATCACTGGAATGGAACCCGAGGCACCTTTAACCACTTGTACGGCCTCCCAAGATAGGCAACCAGCTAGGTAAAATCACACACTCCACCAAAAATCACAAAATCTCAAGAAAAGGGGCACCCAAGGATGAAGTACACATAGGATCAGTACCCACAAAAAGTTAGCAACTCCTCTGTCTAGCGTGAGTAAAAACGTGGGTCAACAAGGCAATAACCAGCAACATGAAAAGTCTGATATCACACTCCAAAAACTACAAAACAACTAACTGGCACACCAACACACCAAAATATCACTAGAAGGCATCAAACCCAACAAAAACTAAAAGCATAAAGAAATCCATCACCATTGTTTGCTCTATTGCAACCTCTGAATGAAGCTGCAACCACTGTTCAGCTAGGAGTTGTCTCACAAACTTGAAATTGAAGTTAGCCTGGATGGGTATCATCCTTAAAGCCCAAGAGTTTTTGTCACCATTTCGGCAGCACTTCATTATCATAAAATTGCGTAAGACTGGCTAAAGACAAAAATGAATGGTTCTATTGTTTCTCTAGGTGTGATAACCCTTTCCTTTCCCTAATAAATGTTAGGGGCTACTATTTATTATATTAGGATAATTGTACATCGATAGGCAACTCATAGTAAAATAAAACTTGTAACACTATAGCAAAAAGTACACATGAACTTGTAACCCTTAAAGAAGAGACTCGACCTGTTGTGTCTTAAACACACATGGCCCATCACACATTGACACAAGTGATACTTCTGCTTGAGACCTAGGGTTGCCAATATGGTTGAGATCCATGATTCAAAAGAGGTAAAGTATATATAGGCCTATGTAAGAGGATTTCTGAAGGCTAGTAGCGATGTTCTAGGCTCAATCCAAGAAGAAAAGAGCTAGGACAATATCTACTATCACTGTGGATGCTCAAGGAGCAAGGGTTGCACAGGTTGCAACTCCTTTGATAAACAAAGATGAAGAGGATATGCAACTAGAGGATTATCAATTGTAGATTGTTAATTTAGGCCGTCAAACAAGGGAGTGAGAGAAATAGTGTGTGTTATCAAGATTTGGATGGACAAAGATGTGAGAACCAAGAGAGAACTTATAACTCAGGTTCATGAGCTAAAGGAATGTATTAATTACCTTGTAGGTCCTATTGATGCCAATTCTCTTGTTCTTGCAATCTTGAAATCATTAAACAAGGGTAAACATAGACAAGATACTAGAGGTGTTATAATTGCCACTACTTCCTAGAGAAATTCATTGGAAATTTGGGGAAGCAAGTTGATTCGAGAAGCAATCTAGTGTTATCGTTGGATAAGTGATGAAGCCAGTGCCATGGCTGAATTTGAAGAATTACTTGATCAAGAGCTCATTCAACTGGAGGACAACCTACCTATGCTTCAAAAAATGCTAGGATTCTATTTTTAGAATTGCAAAACAAGGATGTGTTTCTAGATGGCAATCCAAGGATGCATGTGGAGTGGTTCCAACCCACAAAACATAGAATAAAGGTATGAAAAGCTTGCAAGTGAAAATTTGCTATGAGCAGTTATGATTGAGATAGAAGGCTTTATTGAAGCCTTTCCTTGCATGTTTTGGGAAAACACTAGCAAGGTCTTTTATGTTGATGCTATCATTAAGGAATTTGTTGGGTTAAAAAGAAGACAATTCATTGAGGAGCTAATTAACAAATTAATAAGGATAAAAGGAAGTCTTAATGTTTTCCAAGAAAGGATAATGGAAATGAAGGAGGCGATCAAGTCAATTACAAAAACCCTCTTGTCTAAGAAGGTTAAAGTTCAATATATAGCTGCTCTAGGCTCTAGTCTTGTTTTGGAAGCATTAGAGAATTTCCAAGTGTAGTTGCTAGAGTAGTGAAGGCAAGTGGAATCACAATGCTGAGCTAGATGTTCACCTCCTCCTTTCTTGTTACTTTATGTTCTAATTGGACCATCCTTCCAAGGATGCATTCTATTCTTTTGGGACTCGGTTAGTAAATGGTGTCATTTAATTTAAGGAACCTATGTCTTGGAAATTGTAAACTTTTGGCCGACGGATCAAATTGAACCTAGACTGATGTGCTATTGCAATAGTAGTTTTGGTGCCCAAATTAGCTATTTATTGCTGTTTTAGGCTCTTTGTCTAGGGTTGAAACTTTTGGAAAGACAAGCAAACTATTTAATTTTCAGTGTGGGGAATTTTGCTGAAGGTTGTAATCTTCCTTTTGCCAATTAATCAAAGGATCATGCCTGCTGTTTTTGAATTTTCTTAGCCTTGGTGGTGACGTGTCTTTATTTTATTTTATGTGTAAAATCTGGGCATGGAATATGGCGATTTTATGCATTTAACTTGAATATCTTTGTTTCAAATTCCATAGAATATTGCACTTCTATCGTCTGTGATCATGTGATTATGGGTCATTGCATTATAGGTTAATTTGGATTTTATTAAACCTTTTATAACTGAGGATAAAGCTCAGCATATCATTGTCCATTTTATTTTATGTTTTATATCTCTAACCCCTAACTTTTTTTGATCTTTGTTTGTAATCTGTTAGACTTAGAGTAGATTAAGGATAGATTAGAGGTAGAATAGATGTAATTTCATTTGGAAATCTGCAAATTTATCTACTATTTTAGCAAATTTGTTACATTGACTGCAAGAATTTGTCTAGTTTGATATTTACCAACACAGGCCCCCTTGTTAAACAAAACAAGTCACATAGGCCACTTAGCTTTTCCAACCTTGTCGACCTGACATAAAGGGACCTTGGAGTTGATTAATCTTTATGATCTGTCAACTTTTTAGGTGAAGGAGAGCGTTCTTCTTTCTACTAGAGTTGATTGTGTCAAAAGACCCATCAACGAGACCTTTATTGAAGTCCTTGCAAATGATAATACGTGTTAACAAATTTTCTTCCATCTACTTGGATCAATATGAGAGTTGACATTGCCATATGATCCATAAAATGGCCATTTAGAAGCTCATGAATCCTTTGAATCCAAACTAATTGTGGTTTTTTATATCTTAAAATTTGAGAACTTATTATATCTTCTTTTTGCATATTTTGCTTACTTCAACACGGCATGATTTTATTTTGAGCTACACCTACAACATTAACTATTTTCTGTTATCTCCTTTTGGCAAGCTCGATTTCCATTTTTTAAAAGAATATGGCTACAACTAAAGAAGGTGGCAAGCCTAAGGGTCCTTGTTGGAAACTTGCGACAGCATGTCCTGAAAAGGGAATGGTTATATGCTTTCATTGTTCTCAACAAATGAGAGTTTTGATGATATTGCAGCCACGGGATTCTACTTTCAGGCGTGATTTACTAAAAGACAATAAAATTGAATGTAGCCTTATGGGTATTCAATTTTTATATATGTGATTTGAATTATGAAAAGGCACCATACATTAAAGAAATAAAATAAATATTAAATAGTGTTAATATTTATTTAAGTCACTTTTTGGAAAAACACGATTTCTCACAGAGGCCGTCTATTTGATATTAAGGGACACGTCCTTTATGCTGGGCCGACCTCCTTCATGAAGAGTCATGATCCTTCCCTCCCTTGTGTATTTATACAAGAAGATGATCATTCATTCTACAATCAAGTTATTCATCAAGTTCGCATTTTCTGTAGTAAGAGATTTTGATGCAAGCAGCAGATCATATTCGTTTGTATCTTGCATCTAAGAGAGGTGCTATTATTCACTGTATCAAATCGGCTTTGTATTGTGCCTAAGTTGTAAGCAGATTTCTGCTCTTATTCTATCAATATATAAGAGATATATTGGCTGGGGTTTTTCTCCCTCAGGTTGGAGGGTTTTCCCAGGGTATTGGCTGTGTCTTTGTGTTTGAATTTTGAATTAAATTTCTGTGCATTACATCTGATCATAAAACTAACATGGTATGGGAGCGGGTTTGAAGAAGATCTTGATTAGATTTGTGAGTTACAACAATACTCTCTATTTTATCTTCTCATCTTTGTTTATCTCTATCTCTTCGTCAAGATGGTGAACGGTCTTAAGATTGAGGATAGGCTTGAGGGAGCATCAAATTTCAGTTCATGGAGATTCAAAATTATGCTCACCTTGGAGGAAAGTGAATTGGAAGACTTTGTGGAGAGCATAGCCCCTGAGCCTACAGATGAGGAGGAAAAAGTTCAGTGGAAGAAGAAAGGGAAAGGTGGAAAGAAAGGATATTTCAAAAGGAATAGAGATAAAGAAGCTGATGGTGCTTCTGCCTTAAAGAAAAAGAAGGACCTTTCCAAAGTCCAATGTTTTCGATGTGACAAGTACAGTCACTTTGCGAAGGAATGTCCTACCAGGCCTCCATTGCAGATGTTAATGAAGCCTCTATGCAGAAGGATTCAAGTATTCAGCCTTGTCAAGCAATGTAACTACTGACACCAACACTTGGCTGATTGATAGTGGTGCCTCTCGCCACATCACCGGATTTAGGGAGCATCTATCTGATTTAGTGGAGAAAGATTCTAGTGAACAAGTCATTATTGGAGATGATGCTAGTTACTTTGTGAAAGGAGTTGGGACCTCCTCTCTTCACTTGGATTCTAGCGTTTCCTTGCAATTGAATGATGTGTTATTTGTTCCAGGCATCAAGCGAAACCTTGTTTCCATTTCAGCCTTGGAAGACAAGGGGTACCAAGTTGCATTTTCAGAAGGCAATGTTCTTATATGGGCTAAGAACTCAAACATCAAGTCTGCTCGGGTGATTGGAGTTAGACATGAGTGTCTCTACAGGCTATGCACTCGTCCTCTTCAGGATCTAGTGCATGATTCTTCAAGTATGTGTGATGTTTGGCATTGAAGATTGGCTCACCTTCACTTTTGAGCTCTACCTATCATGGAGAAGATGGTCACTGGCCTTCCAAGATTCAACCAGGAGCATGAAGGTACTTGTAAAGGCTATGCTTTGGGTAAGAATACAAAAGGTTCTTTTCATAGTAGTGCAAGTAGATCCAAATGTATTCTAGATCTTATTCATTCTGATTTATGTGGTCCAATGTTTGTTGCTTCTTCGAGTGGTTTCTTGTATTACATTATTTTTATTGATGGCTACTCTAGAAAGACTTGGATTTATTTCTTGAAATCTAAAGAATCTAAGGAGGTTTCAGAGAGATTCAAAGAATTCAAAGCTCAGGTGGAGAATTTGTCCGGGCAAAGGATCAAAGTCTTGAGATCCGACAACGGAGGAGAGTACACTTCCTCCAGCTTCTGTAACTTTTGCATTGAATCTGGGATTAAGAGGGAGTTCAGCGTT
The DNA here is from genome assembly GCA_007115665.2 of Sequoiadendron giganteum. NCBI lineage: Eukaryota > Viridiplantae > Streptophyta > Pinopsida > Cupressales > Cupressaceae > Sequoiadendron > Sequoiadendron giganteum. Next base: position 640,199,871 of record CM021103.1, on the reverse strand, counting down.
CCTTATAATCCTCAACAAAACGGAGTTGCTGAAAGGAAGAACAAATCTATTGTGGAAGTAGTCAAAGCCATGATTATGACCAAGATCTGCAAACCTCCCTTTGGGCTGAAGCATCTAGGACAGCTGTTTATGTTCAGAATAGAAGTCCTCATAGGATCTTGGAGAATATAACTCCTGAAGAAGCATTCACAGGGGTGAAGCCTGAATTAAGTCATTTGAGGATCTTTGGATGTCTAGTGTATGTTCATGTACCAAAGGAAAAGAGGACAAAGTTGGAACCTTCTGGTAAGAAGGGAATATTGGTAGGTTACAATGAGACTTCGAAAGCCTATAGAATCTATATTCTGGGTCAGAAGTCAATTGAGATCAGTAGAGATGTCACATTTGAAGAGGATGCTGCTTTTAGAAGATCCAAGAGCACTCATATGGAGATCGATGATGAAGAGCCTCCTCAAGATATGGAAGTGATGAAGAGCCTCCTCAGGATATGGAAGTTGACCATGTTCCTGAGAATCAGAGGGAGGCTCCAGAACCTAAAGAAGATGATGATCCAGTTGAACCCTTGGAACCTATTGATGGGCTTACAGATATTGTGATTGGAAGGAAAAAACCTATTTGGGCCAAGAAAACAATGCAGGAGGCAAAAAGTTTTGCAGCCCCAAGAGGAACTTTCAGAGAAAGCAAGAGACCTCATAAATTCTCAAATTATGTAGCCTTGATGAGTCAGATTATTGAATCTGAACTGTCCAGCGTTGAGGAAGCTTCTAGTCTATAGGTTTGGAAAGATGCTATGTTTGAAGAGTATCAGTCCATTCTCAAGAATGATGTTTGGAACATCGTTCCTAGACCCAAAGGCAAATTTGTGGTATCTTCTAAATGGCTCTTCAAGATCAAGCATGTGGCTGGTGGGAGCATTGAGAAGGACAAGGCAAGATTCGTGGCTAGAGGTTTTTTACAAAAAGAGGGAGTTGACTATGAAGAAACATTTGCTCCAGTGACTCGCTATACTTCTGTCAGGACCATCATTGCCATTGTTGCATCTAGAGGATGGAAGATTCACCAAATGGATGTGAAGATAACCTTTTTGAATGGTGTAATCGAGGAAGAAGTTTATATTGAGCAACCTGATGGATTTGAGGTGCATGGGAAGGAGTCTCATGTTTGCAGGTTGAAGAAGGCCTTGTATGGTCTTAAGCATGCTCCTCGTGCATGGTATGAAAGGATCGATCGTTACTTGCTAAGTTTGGGCTTCTCAAAGAATGATGCTGACTCTAACCTGTATTTCAAGGTAATCAATGGTGAAGCATTGATTTTGGTTTTGTATGTTGATGATCTGATTATTATTGGAGAAGAACACCTCATTATCAAATGCAAGGAGTTAGCTTCTGAATTTGAAATGAAGAAATTTGGTCTCATGCATTACTTCCTTGGTTTAGAAGTTTGGTAGAAGACAAATGAGATGATTCTAAGTCAAGGGAAGTATACCATTGACATTCTGAAGAGGTTTGGTATGATGGATTGCAAATCCATGTCTATGCCTATGGAGACCAACTTGCATAAGTTGAAAGAGGTTGCAACTAGTTCAGATCCGGTGGATCCCACAATGTACAGGCAGTTGATTGGTTCATTGATGTATCTAGTCAACACTAGACCAGATATCTGCTATGCATTGAGTGCACTCAGTCAGTTTATGTGTGAACCAAGGCAGGTACATCTGGTTGCAACAAAACATATCCTGAGATACTTGCGTGGCACACTTGGATATGGGTTGAGATATTCTCTGGGTGTGGATTTAAAGCTGCATGGTTATATTGATTCTGATTGGGCAAGGAGTGTTATTGATCGAAAGAGTACCTCTGGGTGTTGCTTCAATTTGGGGGTCTACGATGATATCCTGGTGTAACAAGAAGCAGTCTCCTGTGGCATTGAGTACAATAGAGGCTAAGTATATTGCAGCTTGTGTGGCAGCTTGAGAAGCAGTGTGGCTTTAGAAGCTCCTTGTAGGATTGTTTGGACAATCAATGGAGCCTACTATCATTCATTGTGATAACTAGAGTTGTGTGAAGCTTTCTGTCAATCCTGTGTTCCATGACAAAACTAAGCATGTGGAAATCAAATACCACTATATCAGAGATATGGTCTTGAGGAAAGCAATTCAGTTGAGGTATATTAGCACTGATGAGCAGACAACAGACATTGTCACCAAGCCTCTCTCTAGGATAAAGTTTGTATACTTTCGAGATAAGCTTGGTATGGTGGAGAATCAAGCCCTAGTTGAGAAGGAGTCTCAGTTTCAATGATCCTCTTTTAATGCATGTCTCTATTGAGAGAGATTTAAGGTGCAAGCCCTTGATAATGCATTTCTCTTTGAGATTTGAGGTGAAAGCCCTTGTTTCCACCCTCTGGGAGAGCCATGGTGGATGTCATGTGTGTGACTCCATGACAACATCACGTGAGAGAGTCCGTGATGATTCTATTGTACTTGTGTTACACCCTTTGGGAGAGCCATGGTGAAACGCCACGATGAGGTGACAACATCACGTTGAGTGATGAGCACTTGTACATACCATACATGGGTGCAACCATTATGGTTGATATCACGATGAGGTGATATGCTTTCATGATGAGGTGACAAGCTTCTTTCTCACATGGGTGTAGCCATGTTGATCGACATCACGATGAGGTGATATGTCTTGTACAACTGGAAGTATTCCTCCCTAGCTGAGAGGGAGTGTTGATGATATTGCAGTCACAAGATTCTACTTCCAGGCACGATTTACTAGCAGACGCGATTTACTAGAAGACAATAAAATTGAATGTAGCCTTATGGCTATTCAATTTTTATATATGTGATTTGAATTATGAAAAGGCACCATACATTAAAGAAATAAAATAAATATTAAATAGTGTTAATATTTATTTAAGTCGCTTTTTGGAAAAACGCGATTTCTCATAGAGGCCGACTTTTTGATATTAAGGGACACGTCCTTTATGCTGGGCCAACCTCTTTCATGAAGAGTCATGATCCTTCCCTCCCTTGTGTATTTATACAAGAAGATGATCATTTATTCTACAATCAAGTTATTCATCAAGTTCGCATTTTCTGTAGTAAGAGATTTTGATGCAAGCAGCAGATTAATTCTGTAGCAGCAAGTCGAGTTCAAAGAGGAAGATATTTGTTTGTATCTTGCATCTAAGAGAGGTGCTATTATTCACTGTATCAAATCGGCATTGTATTGTGCCTAAGTTGTAAGCAGATTTCTGCTCTTATTCTATCAATATATAAGAGATATATTGGCTGGGTTTTTTCTCCCTCAGGTTGGAGGGTTTTCCCAGGGTATTGGCTGTGTCTTTGTGTTGAATTTTGAATTAAATTTCTGTGCATTACATCTGATCATAAAACTAACAGAGAGGAGGTATAAATCATCTTTCACAGGTTCCATGTCGAGATGTTACACCATGTAATGTAGCAACTCTAGAGGTTTAGAATGAAGCGAGAGCTCTCCTTGTAGCATATGAGCAAAATAAAGTAGAAAAAAGAGGACAACAGAGGTAATGGGGGTCTCAACCATATTTCACAATTCTATAGGGCCAAACATTGGGGAAGATATGGGGGACTTTTCCTTCCATTTGGCCATGAATATGAGGATTAGGCAATGTGGACAGCCATAGTTCTAGTTTTTTTGTTTCTCAAATCACTCTTGGTGTGCAACCTTCATTGGAAGGTACTACACGGAATAGGGAATTGCATCATGAGGCAAAACTGACATATGCCAAATTTTGGTACTACAATAGTATTCCTTTTAATGTTACTTCAAGTCCTTATTACAACGAGCTGGTTGTTGCATTGATTGTGACAAGTAAGAGGTTCAAGGCCTCAAGCAATTATGAATCGAATGACTCATTATTGGACGATGTGGTCCAAAACATATATAAAAGCTAATGGACGAACAAAATCGGTTTTGGAAAACCAATGGATGTAGCATTTTAGTTGATGGGCAGATAGATGCTAGGAATATGACACTCCTTAACTTTTTAGTGGCTTTAGAAGGATAGTTGGTCCTTTCGAAGTTAGTTGATGTCTCCATGGAAGTAAAAAATACCGAGACTTTATGGAGCTTGTTGGATGAGGTGGTGATGGAGGTAGGAGCGGGTAATGTTATCTAGATAGTTATAGACAATGTATCTACATATGTGGCAGCTAGTATACTCTAGAGATGAGGCACCCTACATTGTTTTCGGAGCCCTTGTGCTGCTCATTGCCTTGACTTTATCCTTGAGGACATAGGGAAATTAAACTGGGTGAAGAATGCCGTGGAAGATGTAAGGAATATTACCAAATACATCTATTATCACACATGGGGCTTGAACTTCATTAGAGAGCACACTAATGGCAAGGTGTTCGTGTGTTCGGGAGTCACATGGTTTGCCACTAATTTTTGTACTTTGTAGAGTATAGCAACTGCATTGTCCAACCTTAAGTGCATGTTTGTGAGCGAAAGGTGGTTGAAGATTGTTTATTGCATGAAGGCTGAAGCAGAGAGGGTCATGAAGACCATCTTTGATGATACATTTGTGAAGACCATGGATGAGATCATCAAGGTAAGTTTTTGATCAAAATTTTCGTTTTTAAAATTATTTTTTACAATGCTACAAGTTTTTGTAATATTTTAATTTGCTGATTATAATTTAAAAAAATAATTCTGATTTTTTTTTTGATACATTAAATTTGGCTTGATGGGGCCGAACCCAAGAACAAGTAGTTTAACATTGATAGGAGTGTTGTACCCCAAATTAAAATTTTTGCTACACTTAGGCATTTTGAAGAAATGAGTCAAATTACTATTAAATCTATCAAAAAAGGTCAATATTGGGATTTGTATGTCTTGCATGGGGGTCAAAACCTTGAAATTTTCAAAATCTGACAAACTGGGTTGGCTCAAAACGACCAAATCTACAATACCCAGATTTCAGTTGTTCAACGCTAAATTTTAGGAAAATTTCTATTTTTAGTAGTTTTTTAAAAATAGAAACTTTTTCTGGGTTTTTCTGGGTTTCTTTCGAAATGGATATTGGCAAAATTTTCTAAAAATAGAAAATTTATAAAAATAGAAAGTTTGGCTTCTAGGGTTAAGACTGATTTTGATTGGCTCAAAATACTTCCTCATCAGGCTGGTGCAATCAGAATCACGAAAGGATCAATTTTTCCCTAGTGGGTCTATTCTGCTTTTTCATAAGCTTTTTCTGGAGAACCAAGGTCATCAATGAAGGTTAGTTGGTTGCCAGGTGTCAGAATCAGACGTTCAAGCGTCAAACAAAAGCTATCAATGTCGAACGTGCACGAAAAACGGAGAAAGAAGAGAGGAAGCGGAAAAAGTTGAAAAATGCAAAAATTTGTCTAAGGCTGGAGAAGTTAGGCACCCCTGCTCAGTTTGGGCACCCATACTTCAATGCCTTAGAAATTTTTCTATTTCCGGTAGCCGAGACAAGGAAGGCACGTCAAACGAGGGAAGAAGTTAAAAATTGCTAAAAATTGGCTAAGTTTGCTTAGCATGGGCGCCCCTGGAGAAGAAGGGCGCCCATCTTTTTGGAGGGTCAGATGATGGAGTCAGAGGTTGGCTTCCCCAGGCAACGTTGTTCAGTTTCTCGTCAGCTTCGCAGCGGATGTCTTTGTCAACTCGTTCGATCATTTAGCCGCTGGCAAAACCAGATCAAACAGGATCCATGAGAAGTGTTGAAACTTTGAAGACAAAAAATGATGAAAATATTCTAACACTGGTGAACATGGGCACCCCTGGAGAAGAAGGGCGCCCAAGTTTTTGAGAAGTCAAATGATAGAATTTGCAGAAGGCACCTCCAACATGACTTCGTCAGACTTGATCAAGCTGTCCAATGCAATCATCAACACGTTCGTCGGAGTAGGCAGTCATCAGATATCACAGGCTAAACAAAGGAGGAAAAGTGAATGAAATGAAAAAAGTGAAGCGACAGTGAAAAACTCAGAATAAAAACTATCTCTGAAGGAGATGGGCGCCCCTAAAGGAGAAGGGCTCCTGGGGTTTTGAGCCTTTAAATGTCAGTTTTCGGAGATGAAGTATCCTGGAGACCCCTTCCAGAATCTTCTAAGTTATCCAACGAACTGGACAGCTAGTCAATCTGACAAGTACAACGCCAAATATCATGAATTCATATGAAGGTCAAAAGACAAGCATAAATTCGAAGATCACAAAAATGGCTAACTCTGGAGAAAGTGGGCGCCCCTAGAGGAGAGAGGCACCTGACTTTTTGAAGGGTCAAATGAAGTTTTCATCAGAAGTCTCCTCCAAACAAACTTTATCAGATTCGATCAAGCTCTGCGATGAATCATTCAGCTCGTTCGTTGGATCAATCTGGAGGCTGAAAATCAGAATCAAACTGGGGTTGAAAATTAAGTGAAAGTTGAAAATGATGAAAAAATGGTTAAGTTTGGGTGAGATAGGCGCCTCTAGTCAAGAAGGGTGCCCAACCTCACTTGCTTTAGTCAAATGTTTGAAGATTTCAAAATTTTGAATCAAGGGGAAAACATTCACGTTCATTGCACAAACTCAAATTAGGGTTTGATGAATTAGGGTTAAAGAAGGTTGTTTCACTCAAGACGGAGCTTATTAAGGCACTTTTGTGTTTTATTTTTCATTATTTTCTTGCAGGTGGCTTCAAGGATAAACAAAGTAGCAATTTTAAACCCTTATTTTCAAGATTCAAGAACATAAGCTTGCTAGTTTTTCATGAATTTTTAGATCAGCACTCAAGAAGGCTTGCTTTTTCACACTTTTTTCATCCAGAACATCAAATCTTTGAAGAAGGAGGCCATTGTTTTCAATTTTCAGCGAGTTGGTTTATACTGCTCCCATCTTCTGGATAACTTTTGGAGAATTTTCTCAAGGTTGCAGCAGCTGCTTTTTATTTTGCATGTCAGAGAAAACTTCAAAATTTACAAGTTCCAATCTTCTGAGTCTATCTCAAATCTTCTTCTGGACAAAACCCATATCACAGCTTTTTCAGTGAAACTTCAAGGTTTTCAAAATCTAACCAAATGGGTTCATCCAGAATGTGCTCATGAACAATACCCAAATGCCAACTTTTTCTGCTTTTTTCGAAGAAAATTAGGGTTTGCTGCTTTTTCAGTCTCCATTCAAAATTTTCAAAAAACGGACGATCTGGGTTTTCTTGTAACGAAATTCTACACAAAACCCATATCTCAGAAAAAAAATCCAAAATATTGATCCGTTTGATGAAGAAAATCAGCAAGTTATTTTTAGGGTTTGTGCTGAGCTTGTCCGAGCATAGTCAAGTTTACAGTCAATCTTCAAGTTTTTCAGCATAAAGTATTCTCCCATCGAATTTAGAGCCAAACAAGTGTTGTATCATGATTATTTGAATGGATGATGTTGGGAAGTACTTTTTAGAACCATTATGGACATAAAACGTCATCATCTCAGTTGAAGAACATGTAGAGGGAGTGTTATGAGCGAAAGGACAAGTTTCACAAAAAGTTGTAGAATACTCTTCTGTGGGACAATCAAGAGAAGTGTCAAAGCATAAAGTTGCAGAGCCGCCAAGTTATCAATCAACAAGTCATCTTTTAAGGCAGTGATGTTTTTTTTTTTAGAACTCATAAAGAAGCAGAAGATGTCAAAGATTCTCTAAGTTTGATTGCAAAAGAGGAGAAGATCTTAGAAAAGCAGAATACAGCTAAAGATAGTATCAACACTACTGATAGAGGGGCAGTTTCCCGCTTTTTGGCGGATGTGATCGAGATTTAAAGTGGCAATCTTCTAGAAGCTTTCTCCAAGCTTTCTTTCCATTCTTGTTTCACGCTTTTTTTCTATTTTCATCTCCATTTTTTGAAGAAGAAGGAAATCGAGTTGTAATGAGTTGGCGCTTTCCTTGTTTTTGGGTTTTCATAGGTTTTAGATGTTATCTTGTTTTAGGTTTAGAAATAAAGCTTGCATGTTGGCAAGCAGTAGTTGTAAAAGCAAGGAGATTTTAGGGTTCCCTACTCCTCTGCTTATTTATAAATAAGAGTAGTGTTTGCTCATTTTAGTTTAACCGTGCTTGTGATAACAAAATCGCTGTGCTTATGCCTTCATGTTTGTTATCAATTTAGTGTCAGTTCACTTTGTGTAAAGAGCAAGTTTGCATGCCTCCTTAGTTGCAAATACTTGTTTAGTGCATGTATTGTGTCGATTATAATCTGGTTTTGATCGCATGTTGCAAGTGTTTTGCTACAACTTGCTGTCCCGGAATTGTAATCTTTGTGCCAAAAGTTTGAGTAAATAAAATCCTGAGCGTGCTTTGTCTGCCTCAATATAAATATCTCAGATTTCCGTTTATTGTTTTGTGCCAAAAGTTTGAGTGAATAAAATCCTGAGCGTGCTTTGTTTGCCTCGATATAAATATCTCAGATTCCCGTTTATTGTTTTGTGTTAGAAGTGTGAGGAAATAAAATCTTGAAGCTTGCTTTGTTGCTCTTGAAATAAAAGTCTCATATTTCCGTAATACTTTTATGATCTCTTTTTTAGCTTGCATTAAATGTACGTTGAAGAAAAGTTTATTTAAGTATCTTTGTCAGAAAATCAACCTCGTCCATTTCTAAACTCTCTTGCTCTACGTTTACTTGAGAGGGTAGAAACGTTTTAGCGTAAGTTAAGTTGTAGTTGTCAAGTTTCACTAAAGGGAAAACCTCAGCTGCAACATCTAGTGTTCTATAACCTTGTGTTCTCGCAGCTGAACCAAAAAGATAGGCAAAATTAAGTTTAGTTTACTTTCTTTATGCAACTCAGCAAAAGAGGGAGCTTCCCCTTTTAATTCGAAGAGCAGTTTACTGCACATACCTGTCCGTTTCCAAAACGCATTCCAGAGGTGCGATTTGAAACGCCATCAAGGAGCACAAAAAAACAAAAAGGACCCAAACAGACATCCACAACACGATGTTGATCTAGTAACAAACCTCCCAAAACTCCCCTCCATCACAACCACCTACGCATCCTCATCTTTTATCGACACCACCACAACACTGGAATTTGTAGGAAGGGCAAGCAGGGGTGTTGGGTCCCTTGTTGTGAAGGAGCCAAAGAGCTCTTTTAGTAGATAAATATTGCTTTTGACTTCCCCCAAATGGGCCTCTATGTCTTCCCCTACACACTGCACTAGGAATGGGATCCAAGCCCCATTGTAGTCTAGGGTGAGCTCAAGCCACACCTCGCCCTTGGGTCTCAAACCCATTCCAATCACTGCCATCTCTAGATAATACTCCATGCCTTCCCTCCTACTCGCCTTCACCAATTTCCTCATCAACCAGGGGATTGTTGCCTTCTCCTTGTAGGCATGTAAGAGCCATGCCATAAACATGACCGCTAGATCAAAGTTGATGCGGATACAAGGATTGGATGAATCTGAATCCTAGGACTCGCTTGATGGCCTCCAACACATCCACATTTGCAGCATTGAAAACTCTACGCAACCTAACATTTGTTGCCACTCCTCTAAAGGCCATCTGGCTTTCTTTGGCACCCAGACAGATCGTTGTTTCCATTGCAACTGACGTAAAAGAGGGTAGCAAGCTAGGCTATAAAGAATTTTCGTTGCCACCTTACTCCATTGTCGTCCTTTCCTGGCAACACCATTAATGGTGCCTTGGCCCTTAAGTCCAAGAGGCGTCCTTCGCTTGTGTGAACATTGCTAATTAACATCCAACCACCTCATTTTCCCCGTGGTAATCGATAGCGGATTTGAACAATTGATCTACTTCCCCGTTCCCTTCTCGAAAAATATGTGTTACCTTATACTCCTCAAAGAAGCTAAGTCCTTCAATAGGTAGCTCAAAAACTTTTCAAGCTTCCAATTTGATATGGATCTCTATCGGATGGCATTGATTATGATCATCGAGTCCCCCTCAATATGGAGTTTTTTTATGTTCATTTGGATGCCAAGCTGAACCCCAAGCCAAGCTACATGTAATTCTACTAGGCTGTTCTTTCCTTCCCCTAGGAACTCAAATAACCTTGCCTTGGTGTTCCCTTCGTGGGCCCTTATGATGCAGCCTGCACTTATCGGGCCTAGGTTACCTCAGGCTGCTCCATCAAAGTTTAGTTTCACCCAACCTTTGTTAGGAGGATGCCATTGCACCCCTAGTCTTGGATTCGCAACTGAATCAGCTCGGGGGAGCCCATAAACGGGGAAAAAATAATTCTTATTTACTTTAATTTACTAATTTCCTTTTCATTCATTCTCTTGTTTTTGGTGTTTGAACCATTGGTTAGGATTTTGTGATTGGTGGACAGGGACAAAAAACTCCATGGGGTATCTATATGAGGCGATGGATAGAGCCAAAGAAGCAATTCACATTTGTATAGGATGAATAGAATCAAATATGAACCCATGTGGCACATTATTGATCAAGTGTGGAATCAACAACTCCACCAATATATTCATGTTGCTGCCTACAATTTGAACACTAAGGTTTTTTCTCCCTTTTATCTAGTGTAGATGCAGAGGTTATGCTTGGCCTCAACATGTGTATTGAGAGGTTGATCCCTAATGTGTAATGACCCCTTCTCAAACCTGATATTTCCAGTGACCGTTGGCCTTTTTCAGGAAACCCGAAGGCTAGTCGGAAGGTAAAATTAGGGTTTCCTATTTCTGGGGATGTCTTTGCTCGGAGTTGGTGGATCTGACGGCGGATTCTTTCTGGGTTTTCAGAGAGCTTCGCAGTGGTATGATCATTTCGGCATTCAGAGCATTTTCTGGAATTTACTATTTTTAGTAAATTCTATTTTTGGCAGTATACAGGTTGGTCTCAGGTAGTTGACTTTCCCCTTCAGTTGTCTCAAGTGGCGTATTCAGTTTCGGGCTTCAGAATGCAGTTTTGGAGAGTTGAACTCATTTCACTTAAAAATAACATTATAATTTAAATGTTATTTTATCACCTTGGCCTAGTCAAATAACTTAATGTTATTTTAAAAGGTGGACTTGAAGGGTGGCGCCATCATTGAGGTTATATTAAAATTATATTGAATTTATCAAGTCAAAACTAAGCCTTAAGGAGGACGCATTTATTTAAGTGAGAAATTTAATGAAGTCAAAATTAAAGATGCTTGGAAAAGGACGCCATTTCTTGGGATTAGGGTTTTGACTTTGGAAAAGAAGTTAGGGTTTCCAGGAAGGTCCACAGAAGCTTATAAAAGATAGCCTTGGGTTCTCATTTGATCATCTTTTGTCTATGCTATTGTTATGTTGCCAAAATGGTTGCTGGATTGCTTCGAGGAATGAATGCCTCCTAGCCTTGGCTCGACTTCGTGCTTGAGAGATAGCACCTAGTGGAGAGGATTGCTTATTTTGAGTGAGTTGTAGTGAGGTTTGCATTGTAGTGTTGTTTTGCCATTAGAAGTTCAGTTTCTTGCATTTTATGTCATTTTCTGGAGTTGCTGATAACAAGGCTGAATCTGTAGTTTCACTCGTAAATCAAAAAACAAAAATAATCTCATTCTGGGTGTTGTGTCATTGCATTTTATTGGTAAGGGCGCCCTTTCATGAATATTTGCAGATTTTAATACGAAGCTCATGATTTTATAATGCAAATCCGTCATTCCTTGAAAGCCGTACTTTCTGGAGTGCATTAGGATTCGTGTCAATAATTAATAACCATTTTTAGATGCCATTTCTTATTACTAAGTTAGGCGCCATCATTTTGAGGGTCTATTGCATCAGATTTGAGATCATTTGGGTGAGAAATGAGAGAGTTATGAGCATGTGAGTAAATTCATAGGTTGCTGGTTTTTCAATTTAAAGTGCAGATTTGTGATAAACCAGAATTAGAATCTTGATCATTGAAGAGTTGTATTGTTTTGGCACTCTATCCAAGCTAAGGAGAGTTCTTTATGATGTATTGTTAATCTTTCGAATTCCTAAGCTATTGGCAGGCGGATGATCCTCATTTTGTAAACTGACAGTAGTACTGGCAGTCATTTTCAAATCTGATTTGTAATGCTCTCTTTCATTATGAAGTTGTTTTGTAATAGATACATCTCCGCCCTATGGTAGCTACTTTCCCACTCTGGGTTAGCAAGCACATTCTGGGTGTTGAGTACTTTCAGCTTTTCAGTATTTCTTTCAAGCATTGTACTCTGTAACACTCCGCCATATGGTCGCCCCTCACTCCATACTAGATTGGGTAGCACATACTTGGTGTCGAGTTCCTTTCAGCACTTAGTGTAGAAGATCCTCTGACCATATGCTCGCCATCATCGGCGCCATTCTTGGTTAGAGTTCCTGCATAAGCAATTTGATTTAGATCCTCTGACCAATGCTCACACCTTGCCCACATCGGGATCCTGGTGTACATTCTGGTTAGAGTTGCTTCAGCACGTTTTGGGTTTAGCTGCTAACCTTAACGGATGCATTTGTTTCTAATTTGTAATTTGAAAAACAAAAAAATTGGCTCGGAATATTTCATAATGACAACTTTCGAGATCTCGTACATGATGAGTTATAGAGGGGAGGGGGGTGTTATGATTGATTGTTTTGTTTTTTTTTTGTTGGCTCTTGGAGTGCTTGCCCCACTATTATGATTTTTGGAAGCATTCATATTATTTTGCATCATGTGGAGCATCTAGCCCAACATGCCTATCATTGTATCAATCTTATTCTCTTTATGAGCATCCATCTTTTGTCAATAATTCCCACTGAGAACAATCCTTAGATTTTGTTGTCAACTCTTTCATAGAGATCTGGCTCTAATACTATTGTAATATCTCATTTAAATTTATTCATATCATGGAGGGAATATTTCGTAATATCTAAGTAAGTTTTATTTTCAATTTCTATAAATAATATATTTGTAGGAAACTATACCTTTTCCAATTGATATTCTGATGATTTAATTGAATTTGCACAATGGTGATTTCCATGTGAAATCACTTTAAGGAATTGTGGTTTTTTGTCCTCCAATTCTAGACCTAGAGGGGTGTAATGTCCTCTTTTGGGATATTCCTAAATTTAGGACTGCAAAACAATAATAATCCCCAAAAGCTGATATTAGTAATAACGACTATCAACTTTACGGTAACATTCAAATTAATATATGAAATATTATAATATTGAGAGTAATACACCACAACTAAAACATCATAATAGTTAGATCTATAAACATTGGAATTCAAAATATCTTAACATCATTAATGGTTATTCCAAGGCATATTCCTATAGCCTATCATATTAGGAATTCAATTGAAATATTTGCAAACCGCAATCTCAAGGATGGTTGTCCTTGACTCCTTGTATTGCGAGAGCATGGGTGGAACCTCGTCCATCCATCTTTGGGTGGCGTACTCGAGAAGACCCTCAAGCCCGGGAGTACTCATCCACCTCTTAGATCACGAACATGGCATGATCTTAGGTCCACTCCATCCCTTAGTCCACCTTGGAGCCACTCCATCCTCCTTGATTAAGACCAAGAGCACTCATTCACCTCTTAGCCCACAAGCGCTCCATCTCGAGGTGGCGTGCTTGATAAGATGCATGAAGATTGCCTTCCTCAACAAGGCTAGGAGAACTCATACGCCTCCCTGCCCTTGAGCACTCCATCTTGGGGTGGCATGCTTGATGAAGGAAAGGCCGGTATTTCACCTCTCGTGAACTCGGAAGGTTGATCGACCTCCCTTTTTGCAAAACACTTGTACAAATTCAAAATAGATTGCTAAAGGAATCTACTATATTCATTGCTAATAAAATATCATTATGCAATTATGATATATTATATATATTCCTAATTTGTATTCTCAAACTTACTTCCCAATAATATTCTTGCTGAACAATATTTATTTCCAATAGATATCTTATATTCCAATTTCTTATTTTCCTTTTCCCAATCATCTCCCTTGATGCCTCTCACAATTGATTCAACCTCCTTTATATATCCTTCAGGGGGGGGGGGGGCAAGGGGGGTGTAGGGGAGAGGTGAATAGTCACAACCTTTATACTCATCACACCCCTTACAAGGGATGCACCCCTCCTTAATCCAAGCGCTGCCTTTGTTTTAACCTCCTTAATCGCTGTCAATGTAATAATCGCTGCCTTTAGTAGTTCGATTGAAGTCTTCTATATATTAGTGCCACCTTATTACATATCTTAGGCTATTGCAAATTGGCTTTTGACTACGAGTGCCATAAACAAACAACTTTGTTGGGGGAAGTTCAGTAATGAGGAATTCATTCCCTTATTCTCTACAATAGTCCCATTTCAATAAGTGATTTTCAGTGGCATTTGGAAAATAGTAGTGCTTTTGATTCTTTGAAGTTTAAAATCAGCTATGTACAAGTGCTTGCTCTTTCTAATTTACAGCAATTATTCAAAAAAGAGAGCAATGCAAGTAAGCATGCAATGGAGGTAATTACATTGCAAATAGGTAAACTAGTTTGCTATCTTTTTGAATTATTTTCTAAAACTATAAGAGATTGCCCCATTTATGATAAAGAAGTGTATGCACTTTTTTACAAGCCATTAAAAATGGAAGAATCATTTTTTGGGAAAATAAACAATTGTTTATACTGATTATAAACCTCTTAGTATTTTGTAGCACATAATTAATTGCAACAAGCGAGACACTACAATTGGATGGGATTTGTTCAAGTATTTCTTTTGGTGATCAAGCACAAGAAAGGAAAAAACAAATGTAGTCAGATATGCTATGTAGGTCATCTATTGCAAAGGAAATTCTATCCTTGGCTATGGTATTATAATTTTAGCCCTTTCACCTAAGAGGCTTATGAGGAAGCATATGCTTTAGATACAAGTTTTGGGAGGTTATATCTACAATTGAAGATGAAGTCAATGGTAAAAAAACCTGATTTCTACCTCAAAGATGGGCTATTCTAAAGGCTTGGTGAACTATGCATGCAAAAGAAGGAAAGATTTCCATTCATGAGGGAAGTACATACTTCAAAAGATTTAAGGCTATCTTGGTGTGAAACCGTGGCTCATTTTCAAAGGTATGGCTATTGGCTGATAAATGTAAAAGAGGTCTTGAAATTCATTAGTAGATGTAAGATATGTTGCAAAAGAATATGACTACTTGTATGTTGTTGAAGATAGTCTTAACAAGATGTGTGTTTTAATTCCATGTAAGAATTTGATAAAGGGGCATGAATCAACTAAGTTAATCTCTTCTAATGTTTGGGTGCATTTTTATTTTCTCTCTATTCAATATTGTATCAAACAAGGATTCAAGATTTTGGGGGAAGTTTTGGATCATCTTGTGGGGCAAGATGGATGCCAAGTTGAAAAGAAGCACAACCTTATGTTGTCAAATTGATAGCCAAACAAAATTTGTAAATAGAACTTTGGTCTTGTTGATAATGGGCTGTAACAACAAGCATCTGAGGAAATGGATTTGGTCTTTGACATACATACAACATTCTTGTAGTAGAGCAATTTGTACATCAATTAATTAGTCACGTTTTGAAGCATGCTTGAGTTATTTTTCTACTAATCCACTTGATGTTTCTTTGTGATAGAAAAGAGAAGAGAAAGTACTAGACTGAAATGTGACAAGGGTAACAAAAGTTCATTGAGAGGATTGAACAAATCTGTCTCAAAGTGTAGAAACAATTGGAGAAGTCTTAAGCTAAGTAAGTATAGGGCTAGGTATGATTATCACTGTCAAGAACACATCTTCAATGTGGCAGACAAGGTGTGGCTATACTTGAAGAAAGAGAGACCTCAAGAATAACCTAGGAAGCTCAAATCTCTGAGATATGGACCATTGCCCATATTGAAATAGGTTGCAGAGAATGCTTTCAGGTTTGAATTACCTTCATTCAGGAGGATTTGCTCAGCAGTCAATTGTGAGAGAATGCATCTATATGAGCCATCTATGTTGGATGAAGAAGAGGAAGGACAACTAGTACACTCTATTGAAGAACTGATCCTAGATACTCAATGAGAGTTGGTGGAGGATGTGGTGTTGCAGAAGGTTAGATAGTCTAGAAGGGGCCACAAAAGTATTAGCAAATCAGCATCAAGGGAAAGACACCAAGACTAGCAAGAACCTCAAGGTGGAGTGGAAGAACTTTTGTCAATCTAATATACTAAGCTTTATGGAAGGCTTCTTGTATAGGGGAGGTATGATGCATAATGATCTAGAAGAAAATCACTTCATCAAAAAGCTGGTAGCTTAAAGAACTAGCAAGCATTTCACATGGTGATGAGACTGCCAGGTACTACAGGGTGGCAGTTGTATTATTGGCAGGGTTGTTTCAAATGTGTGGAAGTTTGGTTTCTTTTATGGTGATTTTTGTTTGTGGCATAGTTGTTCAGTAAGTGGCATAGTTATTTTGTAAATCTCATGACAGTTTCATCAGTAACATGGCAGCTTCCTCTTGATTCCTGTGGCAGTTTCACCTGTTTCATACAAGAAAACAAAGTGTTAGAAGAGAAGATGACTGTTCATTTTCCTTGACGTTTGGAAATCTTTTATTGCATGAAGGGAAATTTCCAATGTATCATATCTGGAAGGCACAAGAGCCCACAAAACCAGTGAAGTTTGAGACTAAGAATTAGAGAGTTCAATTGGTTGTAGAGGCAAGATTTGTTTGTCCAAAGAGAGTTGACTGAGTGGGGTGGTTGGAAGAATGTTATGTTCTATTTCACTGTTTATAATTACCTTTCACCAAAGGGATGAGAAGAAGATGAGGATTTTGCACTTCCAACTGAATTTTCCCCACATTGGGGTTTCTAGATAAAATTGTTTGTGTCAATTGTCTCGTGGTTGTGTGTCTTTGATTCTTTCATTTTTTTTCATTCAACTATTGTACTGTTCTGTTTCTAGCAACTCAAGAATATTGATTCCAGCATTGATTGTATTTGATTCTCTGATAATTTCAAGTGAAACAATATACATGTGTAAATTTCCAACAATTATTGAATCTTGAGAGACCACAGATTTCTCTAGAACTTACATTTTGATCATAGCCATTGTTGACTTTCTCTAGTTCTTATACAATGCTCTATCAACATTCCTTGTGGATTACTTGCTTATTCTACATGCCATGTTGGTGCATTTAGTTGTGCATCTATGTATCTCAAGAATTCTTCTAATCACTTTTGAATGCCTTTACATTACCCCAAGGGATATGTTATGCTTACAAGAGAGCAATCTATCTGTGTAAAGATTTCAGAACGTCTTTCACATGAAGAGATTGAATAGAAATTGATTGAAGTTCCTTTTGGATGCTTGGTTTTGTTGTTTTATCTCAGCTGGAGCAAGTTTGTAAGACAAACTTATTATGTGGGTACGATTCTAGCAGAATCTGTCACTATGACTGCTTGTTTAAATGTTTTGGGTCCCAGGATGTTTGAATTGTTTCTGAGATTTCCTGTGCCCGTTCCCATGTTTGTCCATTGCCTCTGCATCTTGATTTTGTCCAATTCCATCTTAGAGAGGATAAAAGTTTGTCATAGACAGGATAACTATGAACTGAGAAGTAAACTTGATTGTCTCATTCAATTGAATTATGATATTTTTTAGGATCCAATGCAGATCAAAAGTGAATGGTGAAATCATATATTAGATGCTTTTAATTGGATAACAGACTTTGTGAGAGGTTTGTGCAGGCCATAGAGCACATGCCTAAAGAAATCCCGGCCTGTGTTGAAATACCATATTAGTATTTGATAATTTCATATTCCTCTATTGCTCTAGGAGGCATGCATCCATGCAATGTAATAACTATATTTGTTTTGAAAACTTTGTTTCGAGTGAGGAAGAGGCAGTCCTTCAATTTTGTTTAACCATATTTATCTGAATCAAGTACATTCTTGGCAATTTCCATGTACAACAGAATGTAGTAGCGTATATCACATCATTAGACGTGCTTAACCTCGCATTTGTTGTCAACATGTGGAAAACCAATTATGCTACAAAAAATTGTTTTTGGTCTTGGTTGAATTGACTTCTATCCTTCAATTTGTGCTTGAAATTTTTAAATTTTTTAGGTCTGGTGGGAAGATTTTAATTTTTTCAGCAGCCATATAAATGACCCTATTATTATGAAGAAATTGGTACACAAATCTTCTAGAAAGTATTCAAATTTGAAAAGACTTATGACATTGTCTAGTTCATCAATAAAAAAACTCTATGAAACAATTCTTTTCTGACATTGTCTAGCTGAAACTAATAAATATGTAATTGTAGTATGAAGAGTCAAAATTTTAAAATTTTTGTAAGAGATTTTCCTCTTAAAAATCAGATAATATTGCATTTTTGACCTCACCTTTAGAAGAAAAGAACCACAAATTAACTGTGGCCAATTTTGAATATTTTTATCAAAAATCTGAAATAATATTATTAAATTGCCTTGAGATTTGTGTTTTTTTTTAATGTAACCTACCTGGTAAAGTTTGAAATTATATTTTTGGTCTGCATTCTTGTTTACGGGACCGATTTTGTTGGCTGAGTTCCTACTCAAGAAGAGTTGGAATTTGTTGAGTTGAGCAGTATGGGCATTTTTGTAGTCTTATCAAAAAATAAAATTCATTTCTATATTGTAAGTTTGTAACACAATCCTACCAAATTTAGTATTTTGAACTGGTGATTTTCAGGTCTGAATTGGAAGCTGTCATAATTTCAGCACTAGAAACAGTTCTAAGCCCAAAAGATGCCATCATAGGAACCAACTTGCCTGAAGATAGTGTTCAAGCATTTATAAATTCTGTGAAATTTACACCAGTATCTGAAGGTGACTGTAATCCGCATATATCATTCGAAGATTTTAAAAGATGGTGTGCCCAGATTCCATCCATTAAGAAGTTCCTTGGAAGCCTTTTGACACCTCTGGGATCAGGTTTTGCAAGTCTTCTTCCATTATATTTTTGTGACCCATAGCTGTAAATAAAATATATGGTATTGAAATTATATTTTTGCTTTTATGAGTAATAGAGTTCATTATTATCATGTTCTCTGGAGTTCATTTTAGTTCTTTGAATTGGAAAGAGAGAAATAGAGCTCATATAGCTATGGGTGTCTACAGATCTTGATCTTGTTTATGCAAATTTCATGTCGAAAGATTTATTATTTTCTTCATGATTGAGAATGAAAGAGTACATAAAGAGATATGTTATGCCACATAAGGTTACGATGAAACATATATACACTTGATAAGATGATTTTCACAAACTAATACCATAACTCTATACTATAAATAAGGCCATACCTAGTGACGAAATCCATGAAACATGTTGGGGGCTTTCTGAAGGATTTTAGGATAGTCTGCCAGAACCATGTAGAGGGATTGTTGTTGTCTCCTTTTAGACACCACTAGACACAGCATGGGATATGACCAACAACCAAATCTATCTGCAGATAGGCATTCCTTGATGCTAATCACGCGTTCTCCAGATGAGATACTTAAGCACATTAACTTAGGACCTAAACAAACTTGTTTCCCTCTACTGTCCTTAGATTCAAATAGGAACTTGTGTAACAAGAATAGAAACTTTGATAAGAATATTATGGGCAAGGGATATAAACTTTGGCCTTATGTCCACATAGAAACTTAGGTTAAAGTATGATAGACCTGGTATACAACGTCTCTCATTTTCTGAACATTGAAAATTGGTATAAAATGTTTGTGGAACTGACATAGAAATGCAGGCATTGTACCTAGTATAGGAACTTGGGCTTGAATAAATTAACTTTTAGTGTCCTCTTGTGGCCAAACTTGGCACACTAGACTCTGCGAAATTTGTAAAGGAAAATAGGGATAGGGATTGCAAACACATTTCTTAAAAGAAAGAAACCCTTAAGTACACCAGAGTGCTGAGGGAAACATAGAGTGAAGTAGAAGGTGAGAGATAAAAAATACAACTAAACTAATATGTAATTTCCACTGACCAGCTAGGGCTCGAACCTAAGACCTTCCTATGACTATGATCAGCAGGCTGGGATTCTCTACCACTTGAGCTGCTACTCCCTTTGTGGTTTGGGTGTGGTTTATTTTTTAAGCACCCCCCCTCGAGCCACATTTCTGGGCTTGGGATCCTAGCTTGCTAGCTTTGATACCATATGATTTTCCATGAATCAGCTAGGACTTGAAGCAGGGACCTCTGATGTGCATGTTGTGATCTCCATCACTGAGCAACTGATTCTTGTAGTTAGGAGCAGCTTTTTGGTTCAAAATGTGGTTTTTTTTTTCTTCCAACACCACCTCTCAAGACACACATTGGTGCTTGTGGTTCCCAACTTGCTGGCTTTTGTAATGCCATTTTTCTCCCAGAGTTAGTTAATTATTTGCAATGGATTTAATATAGTTATTACTAGAGTTAAAATGATTCAGATTATAGCATATACAATGATATTAAAATAGATGTAAATTACCAGTGTAAATCACAACATGTGATAATTTATCAGGAACTATAATAGTTAACAACACAATCAAATAATTCAGTTGGAATAACATCAAAATCATATATATAATTCCAAATATCTTTTAACATCAACAGATTCAATACTTATCTGAATTAGATCATTTGACATGACCACTCTCACCCTAGGAAGATCTCAATGGTCTTGGTCCTCATAGCTATGGCACACTCCAGGAGGAGATATTTCTTATTCTAAACACATGTAAAACTCGCACAACCAAGCAACCGTTCAATACAAAGCCCCGACTAGGGCAATACTAGTTGTACTCTGTACCTTGAGTTGGACATACACTAGATGCTCTTTCTCCAATGCCCATAGCACCAAACCAACTTCTTCCTTGAGTGATCTCCAAGTCTCACATAAATGCTTTATAGTTTATATAACCTTTCAACTTTTAAGGGGTGGTTGCCAAACCATCACACCCTTTCGCAAAGGTTGTTTTAATAATTATTTAATATATACAATTATTCCTCCCTTTTAAAAAGCATCTTTATAAATGTTCATGATTATTCCTCTCTTTTAAAAAACATCTTTATAAATGCTCATTATTGGGTGATCCCACAATAGCGGGTTACACTTTTTGGCCAAACTTGACATTGAACTGATTTTTTTTAACTAAATCTTCACTTTTGGGCACCTATAGTTGCTAAACCATGAGGAATTTGAAGATGATGCAAACTATTGATTTGTGACATTTTGCCTATAGATTCTAAATGTATATTTTAATTTTTTTTTGGAATCAGATTGCATTTCTTTTTCCATCTCCTTGGAAAACTAGTTTTTAACAGTAAACACCATTTTTAAAGAGTGATGTTCATTGTATACAACATAATTTTTTTTTTTATGAAAGATAAAAATCTAATTTTTTCGAATTTAGATTTGTAACTACGATATCTAGCACGCTCATTTGGTTTCATAGTGTTTTATTGAATATTTTTTTCTTAATTAAGTTTTGAAGTCAAACCAATTACAATTTAGACATATGTGGACTGTATACAACATAACTTTTTTTGTATGTATCGAAATTGAATTTGTTTTTGTTGGATCAAGGACATCAATACCTAGCACAAACATATTTTTCAGATTTTTTTTTGATAATCTACTATTTTTCCACATGTGCAGAACAAAGAGCTTGATTTTCGGTGAAAAACCTATGTTTAATTAAACTAAAAAAAATACATAATAAAACCAAAATATAATAAAATTATATTTGATGGATAACTAGTTTCGAGGACTATAATTATCCAATTGGGTCCGTGAAGTTGATTCCATTTTCATCTTCAACCCAAGCTTCAAAAGGCAAAATTTTGTAGAAAACTGCACATGGAGGGGGAGATGGGCAAAAAGGGGGGTGTGAGCGAACCCCCCTAGACCCCTTTGAGCGAAGGGCAGTTTGCTCAAACCCCCCTTTTTTGCCTTACTTTTCTTTATTTCATTAGGAAAATCCCGCCAAAAGGGGGTTCGAGTGAACATGCCTTGAAAAAGGGGTTCGCTTGAAGGTGGGTGTTCGAGCAAACCCCTTAAAACCCTTTTTTTTTTTGAGCGTACAAGCATTTTTTCTTTGCAAATGCAATTGTAACCCATTTATGTGGGATCACCCTATTATTCCCCTTTTAACTAAAGGGTCATAATAACCTTTATTTTTCTATCGCCCTTTTTAAACAAAGGTTCAAATAACCTTTATCCCCATATAAGTTCAAAGGATTATTTACAAAATAACTTTTTTTTTTCCATTTTGGGGAAGAAGTCCCATAACACCTCTCGCCTTGTTAATCAACTGCAGTCCTTAGTAGCTCAAGCTGAATCTACAACATAACTCACCAAAAATAATCAATCAAATAAGTGTGGATGTACCACTATCAGAATTGTAGCGAATCTATTTCATTTTGACTACCTCTATAATCTTGTTTCTCAAATTTTAGATCTTTTAAATAATTCTTTCTAGTTTAACTGAAATCACAATTAGATTCCACGGAAATACTTTGCTAATCAATAACATGATTAGAGCTATAGGCTCATTTTCATATGAAATAGATCATGAATTTACAATTGAGAAGCTAATGCAGTGTATATACTTAAATCTCCTATCTTAACAACTTTTTCGATATGGTTCAATCATGTACCCTCTTCTCTTTTATATATACATCTTATTCTTTTATATGTAGCTTCAACATAAATTTTACAAAAGTATTATCTTAGTATTACATAAAACATGCTTAGCGAATGATAAGTGTATCACATACTATGTCGTCATTCATTGTTGATTGTCACATAATCTTCATACTCATAATACACTCCAAGATGATAATCATGTATCTTAGTATTACATAAAACATGCTTAGCAAATTATAAGTGTATCACATACTATGTCATCATTGTTGATTGTCACATAATCTTCATACTCATAATACACTCCAAGATGATAATCATGTATTCTGGACTACATGACTATCCTCTCTTTTTGTACTAAATATCTTTTGAATGGCTACAAGTACACAATTATCTCTAAACAAAGTTCATATTACTTTGTAGTCACTTGAATAGGAATTTGGTGCTAGTCTAAATCCAACAAGGATTCAAATGTAAGTCAATTTTGTTTGTGTCAATTCAATGCTATCAATAAGGTGTTTATAATATCTAAATTTCCATTGAGAACACCATATTTCACCTTGTCATAGACTGAGATAATACTTAATAAAATTCATGCCCAAGGTTATCATGCTGATCAAGTTCAATAACAAAGTACAATAAAACAAAAGATAGTACAAAGAATCCTGCAAGGCATTTTAAGCAACAATAGAATAATAACAAACAATTACCATCCATAGAGCAATTCATAGAGAAATATTAAGTCTAATTGTTCCTTCTTTTAAGTTGTTGAGTTAATTGATTCTTTCTTATTATCCTCCTCTTTTCCATCTTCAATTATGGTTGTGGGCTAAATTTGGTTTGAGCCAAAATCTAGTTTTGGTTTGTTAAAAAATCTCAATATGAAGCTTTAATAACCTCGATGTTTTGCTAGAAGTTTGACAACATAAGAAAATTCACTAAAACTAAATTCTTGATGAACTTGCATGTTACATTAACGTTTGTAATCCATAAATAGTTTGTTTTTTAGAGTTCATCTCTCCTTCTGTAAAATTTGACTTGTCCCCATCTCTGAGCCTAGGAGAGATTGTTTAATTTTTCATCTTATAAAAGTTGATTTGCTCCAACCAATTCATTCCAACAATAGCATCATATTGCCCCAAGCTTAACAAGTGAAAATGATCTTGGGATTTGTGGGGCCTACAATGTAACCTAGAGACTATAATAACAACTTTGAATGTTAGTTTGTTCTAACAATAAGCGTAGTATTACTAGCTTATTCAACCAATTAACTAACTTAACATAGTTCAAGAAAAATTCATGCAATAATCACGCACTATTATATTTAATTCTTCATTTTAAGAAAGATTTTTGTTTATATATTTTCTCAAGTTGCAATGTTCCATCTATGCCAAATTATTTTATTGGTCAATTTCAAAAGTTTTGCTTAACTAGATAGCCAATCCTAATGTTCTTTAAGTACAATTTTTAATTTGTTTATGTAAGATCTCTCTATGTAACCCCGAAGGGTAAGAGCCAAAAGAGGACAAGATAATTTTTTTTTGAACATGAAGTGATAACATACACATAAACCAGTTGCCGATTCGATATATCGACAACATTCATGGCCAAGTATGGCCGAATGTACAACCCAAAGGAGAGGACTAATTCATCCTCTAGTGAAACATTGCTAAAACTACATTCATTTTAAGCACCAATTCAAATGTTCCTAATACCCATTTCCACTTTTAAACATAAAGCCATAATGATCATCATAGTACAAGCGGGTCCGATACATCATCGGAAAACCGTAAGCCAAATATAAAACAACACATTTCTTCTCATTAAATTATATGATTACATCTTCTCTCTCAAGAGAGTACAATATACATAAAGGAATATACATGAGTACAATGGCATAGCCATGAATAAGATACATCAATTGATAAAATAAGTACAAGAGAGAACATCTCCAATTGGTGCTCCAATAACCTCTACATTGGTTTCCAATGGCGGTGGCAATGCCTCCTAACCATGTGGACTCATAAGAGACCACCCCACCGTGCTTGGAGGTAGTCACAAGGCCCAAACAAAAGTAACAAAGCAAGGGTAATATATGGCCAACACTCACATCAGTCATGGAGCAAACATAGAATACAATGCATAAAGCCAATGTCACAACATGGAGATGCTCATCCAATAACATGTCGGGTACTACTCACGACTACTAAGGTACTAGGTACTAGAGTGCAGATTGGATGGACTGTCATCATGCATGCTTGAAGGGATGGCGCCACACGAAATCAAGTACACCTCTGACGAGGAGACTCAATCATGCCTGAATCAACGCCCCGCAAATGGGTAGCTCGACACCTCGTAGACAGATAGGCCTTCTCGAGTGCATCCTTAGTCTACAAGCGCTCAAGGCCATGCATGAGGACTCATTATCTTATTAGTGTTTTACCCTATTGTTTTTATTTAGTTGTCATTTGTTTACTATAACTTTGCTACTAGTTCCCCTAGCAGCCACTTGCGAGCCCCAGGCCCGTAGAGAGCCACTCCATAAGACCACTCTAATTACCTAGACCTAAGCTCATCTCATTTAACCAAACGAGGAATGCATAGCAAATATGAAATAGTGAAAAAGCCACTAAAATCCATCATTAAAACCATTTAAAATTGAAACAATGTTGGCTAAACATTGCTTGAATTAACAAAGAGAACAAATTACAATATAAAGAGGAGGTAGATGACTGTAGACATTTAAGATGTCTAACTACCTCAACTACTAATTACTGTAGCAATAATTGACCATTATACAAAGGAATAATATAATATTCTAACACCCTCCCTTAATGGTCAATGGTCTAACTAGCCTACAAAAAACAATCTGCAGGGCGATTGGTCACTAATTCTTCAGAACACTCTGTTGCTACGGAGACTCTCCTTGGATTTGCAGAATGTGAATGACCAAGAGAACCAACAAACATCTAGAAAAAACAGAGAAGGCTGCTCCCTTCTTGAGAAGGCTCTGCAACAAGAGACAAGAGCTTGCCACTGACTCTGCCACCAACCCTCCCAGAAATTGCAGAGCTGCTGACCATAAGTCATCTCAAAACGTCCAACCTAATGTTGGATAACAAAGCTGTCCCTCCCTGAAACCAGAGACACACCGAGAACAGCGGCCACGATTTTGAGGATAAATCGGCAAACCGTCAAAACTTTTGCAGATGAGCATGACGCCCGAGAAAAAACTGCAAGAAGGTAGTTGTGCAGATGAGCATGACGCTCGAGAACAGACTGCAAGAAGCTAGTTGTGCAGATGTTTGCCCCAACAACTCCAAGTGCGACCGATACAGATTGCAACCAACCATGATTTTTAAGGAAAAAATTTGCCAAACCCAAAAATTTGAAGATTACAAATCATCGTTTTTTCTGGAAAAAAACGGTAAAAACCAAATACCAGAGAGCCCTCCCGAACAACAAAAACCCTAACTAGGGTATATAAGAAAAACTCTTAATTTTGGAGGAGAAAATTATAAACCCTCTCGGAATTTTTTAAGGGAAAAATTATGAAAACCCATATAGATTTTTTTAAGGGAAAAAATAATTTAAAACCTAGATAATTTTCTGAATACCCAAAAAATTTCGTCAGCACTCATTTGCACAAATTTTGAGGCACGAACTTCGAGACACCCAAAAAAAACGGAGACCAAACCAGTTGAGATCTCGAAAAACCCAAAAAAAATTACAGTCCAAATAATTTTTCGACTTGAAACAGAGGGTCAAAACCCTAGACGAAGTTGTAGAAAACCTTGGCTGCCATTAAAGCTTCAAAAAATTGCAGAAAATGGCTTGAATCTGCTGAAATATTAGCACCCAGGTTGTAAAAACCCTAGCCGTCACTGGTACAGGCAAAAACGACCACAAAAAACCACGAAAACTTCTGCAAATCACGTCTAGAATTGATAAAACGCAAGTAGATTAAGGTTCTGAAAAAAAAAAACTCCCGTCGGCTCCCAAAAACGCATGTCTAAACTAGGTGAAAATCGCACCACAGAAGATGAGCAAAGCAGTTGAAAATCTGCAGAGAGGTCACGCCCAACAGGAATGCGTTACACAAAAGTCGCGCGCAGAAAAGGAGGTCGCAGACTGAGAACAAATTCACGCCCAAGAAACGAGAGATGCTTGCAGCTTTAGTCTGCACAAACAAAAAATCACGAATCTCGCACAAGAAAACCACGCGGCCCTAAGAGCAGAGAACAAAAACGCGTTTGAAAATTGCGCCCAGACCAGGAAATCGCGTTTAGTTTTTTAATTTTCAGAGGCTTGCGATTTTTCAAAAAAGCAAAACCCACGATTTTCGAGGGCACAAAGAGCCGACCACGAACTTATTACGCAAGTAATTGGTAAATTAATTGATGTATTAACAATGAGCGAGACGCTCAATAAATAGTTTACAAGATATACAAAACTGGAAAGTTTCTAAAAAGAAACTCCAGATAAGATCGGAGACGATCTTATCTCTATCTTACAATATCTTACAATATTGAGCATTAATAAATAAATAAACATTATTTTAATACCCTCCCTTAATGCTCAATCTATCAACTACACCAAGATGCCCCCTGAATTTTACAAACTTATCTGTACTGAGCGACTTGGTGAGAATATCTGCTGTCTGATCCTCTGTCGGAACATACAGCAACTGAACTGATCCGTCTTCAACCAGCTTCCGAATGAAATGACAATGAGTTTCCACATGCTTGGTTCGCTCATGGAAGACCGGATTCTTGGCAAGTTTGAGAACTCCCTGATTATCACAGAACAAGGGAGTCGGACCTGCTTGAGATATTTGCATATCTGCAAGCATCCGGCGAAGCCAAACTGCCTCACATGCTGCTTTTACTGCTCCCCGATACTCTGCTTCTGTCGAGGAGAGAGCCACTGCCTGCTGCTTCTTACTAGTCCATGTGACTGCACCGGATCCCAAACTGAACACATACCCAGATGTTGATTTCCTGTCATCAACTGAACCTGCCCAATCTGAATCTGTGAACCCACTGAGTTTAGGATCGTGACTCCGAGTGTACAAGAGTCCAAAATCAGGAGTGCCCTTCACATAACGCAGCACACGCTTCGCTGCTACCCAATGATCAGCCTTGGGGGCTGTCATGAAGCGTGATATGTAGCTCACTGCAAAACTCAAATCAGGTCTAGTAGCAGCAAGATAGATGAGGCTGCCTACTAGTTGCCTGAACAATGTTTCATCTACCACAGGTGAATCGGACTTAGCTGACAACTTAAGCCCTTTTTCCATGGGTGTAGAGGCAGGTTTGCAATCCTGCATTCGGAACTTATCCAGAAGACTTCGAGCATACTTGGACTGGGAGATGAAAATGCTGCTCTCTGTCTGCCAAACCTCAACACCTAAACAATAATGCAGGAGGCCCAAGTCTGTCATGTCAAAAGTTTTGCACAAGTCCTGTTTGATCTCAGTGATCAAAAGTGCTGAACTGCCGGTAATGATCAAGTCATCCACGTAGACAACAACAAGCAGAATCTCATTACCAGTATTCTTGACATACAGGTTCGAGTCAGATGGACTCCTCTGAAAGCCATGATCTGTGAGGTACGTGTCAATCTTAATGTACCAAGCTCGAGGAGCCTGTTTCAGGCCATAGAGTGCCTTGACCAATCTGCACACCTTCTGTTCTTGACCAGCAACTTTGAAACCTGGAGGCTGCATCATGTATACTTCCTCCTTCAACTCACCGTTGAGGAAAGCACTCTTCACATCCATCTGATGGACCTTCCAACCAAATTGGGCTGCTAAGGCAAGGACAAGCCGTATGGTACTCATTTTGGCTGTAGGAGCAAAGGTCTCCTCATAGTCAATGCCTTCTTTCTGTGAGAACCCCCGTGCAACCAGACGAGCTTTGTACTTGTCAAGGGTTCCGTCAGCTTTGTACTTCACCTTGTACACCCATTTGCAGCTAATGGGCTTCTTCCCTGAAGGAAGATTGGAAAGGACCCAAGTGTGATTCTTCTGAAGACTCTGGTATTCTGATTCCATTGCCTTTTCCCACTCAGGTATCCCTTTTGCCTCTGAATATGTCTGAGGCTCATAAACACTGTGAATGTTGGCCATGAGAGCAAAATTCACTGTAGACTGCTGTTTGCTCTTGTTTCTGGATGATCTACCCTCAATGAGCTCATCAGCACGAAGATCACTGATAGTCTTAGCCCACCATTTCGGTCGGAGAGTAGATGTGCCAACATCAGATGCAACAGGAGGAGCTGGATCTGGTTGTGGATCTGGAACAGGTTCAACAGGGGGATGTTCATTATCATCTGGAGGAAACTCAGGTTGAGCATCATCAAAGACTAGGTCTTCGTCATCCCTCCCATCAAGTGAACCTAATGGAAGTCGGACACTCATATCAGGACCCTGTAGAGGCTGATCCTCTGAATGCTGAACAGGTGAGGAAGAGTGAAATGGACCTCGTTCCTCATCAAAGACAACATCTCGACTGAAGATAAGACGATCAGTGTCTATATCAATCAGCCTATATGCCTTGTGGTTGTCACTGTACCCTGTGAACATGAGTTTCTGGCTCTTGGAGTCCAGCTTAGTGCGCTTGGCCTCTGGAATCCAAACATACACAAGGGAGCCAAAAACTTTCAAATGACTGATCCTAGGTTTGCGACCAGACCAAACTTCCTCAGGAGTCTTCCCCTTAACAGCATGAGTGGGTGACCTATTAAGGAGATAGACTGATGTATTGACTGCTTCTGCCCAAAACTTGGTAGGAACACTCCTGTGTTGCAACATGGAGCGAGCCATCTCAACAATCGTACGATTGCGTCGCTCTACAACACCGTTTTGCTGAGGAGTGTAGGGTGTGGTTAACTGACGTTTTATCCCATGAGTATCACAAAAGTTGGAGAATGCACTAGAACAGAATTCCCCCCCATTATCTGACCTAAGAGTTATAATACTAGAATTGGACTCTTTTTCAACTAAGGCCTTAAACTTCTGAAATACATTAAAAACCTCTGATTTCTGTTTAAGAAAGTACACCCACATTTTCCTACTATAGTCATCAACAAAAAGTAGAAAGTACTTGCAACCAGTTACAGAAGAAACAGACATAGGGCCACAAATATCAGCATGAACTAATTGAAGTACCTTAGAAGCCCGCCAAGAGTCGCCATCCTTGAACGGTGTGCGATGCTGCTTCCCAGCCTGACAAGCACCACAAACGCCCTGATGCTGAGTCTGAATGTCAGGTAAGCCATCTACAAGTCCCTCCCGAGCAAGCTGAGAGAGATAGTGCACGTTCAAGTGCCCGTACCGCTGGTGCCAAAGACTGGTGACAGCTGAATGTCTGGCTGCCAAGGCTAACTCTGGAGAATCACCCGTGTCCACAAGCCTGTAAAGGCCATGATCCTCTATCCCAACGGCCACCGTTGTGCGAGTTTCTCGATCAACAATCGAACATCTATGCGAGCTGAATACCACATCCATCTGGGGAGAATGCCGCATAATCTGACTGACTGAGAGAAGATTGAGCTCGATATCAGGTACATAATATACGTTGAGGAATATGAGATCCCTCCCGCCAGACTGAACCTGAACAGTGCTGGTGCCGACAACTGTGTATTCCTCACTCCTCCAAAGATTACTGAGTCAGTGCAAGGGGAAAAGTCTGCGAACCAATCACGCCTATGTGAGAAATGACGTGAGGCACCAGAATCTATGTACCAAGCAGAGGACTTGACATGGTCTGCGGGCCTTTTTGCCATCAGTGCATAAAAGGCAGATTCCTTCTGCTCAGAGTGCTCAGCGACATTCGCTTTCTGAAACCCTCCCTGCTTCTTTTGCTCAGAAGCCAAATGAGCACGGCAATCTTTCTTGATGTGGCCAAATTTATGACAGTAATTGCACTGTATATTTTTCTTCTTCGGACTGGTGGAGCGCTGACTTGAGCCTTTCTGCTGTGAAGGCTGACCTTTCCCATGATGCTTCGACTGAGTTTTTGCTGCAAAGGCCTGCTCCGTGGAGGATGATGATTCACTGCTACCGAACTGTTGTCTCCAGCGATCTTGTTGCAACAGGATAGTGCACAAATTCGGAAACTTGAGATCAACATTAGCAGACGTAATGTTGAGGGTCTCTATGAAATGTTCATAGGACTTCGGTAAACTCTTCAGGGTGATCACAACCATGTCTTCCTCCTCCATTTTCCGACCAATCGCCTCCAACTGATCTCTGATCTCCTGGATTTTATTCAAGTGCGCTTGCAGAGTTGTCTTCTCATCCATCATGATAGAAAACAGCATATTCTTCAAGAAAAACGCACGGCTTTTGTCGGAAGTTTCATGCATATCCTTCAAGTGATCCCAGATCTCCTTAGCTGATTTTCGCAGTGGGATCTGAGGGAGCTGATCATCAGTAACTGAAAGCTTAATAAGCATGACGGCTTCACGATTCTGCTCATCAAATTTATCCTGATCCTTACCCGCTGCTTCAGGACGAGTAGCGTTGCCGAGGATCATTTGATCAAGGCAGCGGTATTCAAAAATTGTTAACATCCGCTGCTTCCAGGTGTTGTAATTTTTGCCATTAAATCGCTGGCTGCCCTCCAGCATTAAATTGCTTAAACTGGCCATCTTCACGCTTTTCGAGGCACGAAAAATGAGGTACTGAGAAGAGGCTGATGCACGAAACTCGAGGCACGAATTCCAATGCAGAAAACAGGGACAGATTCAGGTACAGACTGCAGAAAGTACAATGTACAGATGGCACAAAATTCGAGGCACGGAAAACGATGCACCCAGAAAATTCGGAGACCAACCCAGTTGAGCTCTCGAAAAACCCACCAGGAATCTGTAATCGAAAAAATTTTCTGACTTGAAACACAAGAGATTTTCTCAAAACCCTAGCCGCAGGTCGCGTTTTCACAAAAACACTGCAAAACGACTTTGAAAAATTTCAGAAAACGGCTTGAAATCCGCACAAACTCGTGGCAAAAAAATTGCAGATGTCTGGGCGACCACGTATCAGACAAAAAATGCCCCAAAAGACGAAGAAACGCGGCCAGAAAACACTGATTAAAATCGCGTCTGAAAAAAACGGCCAAAAACCAGTCTTCAAAACGCGGCCAGGAAGATTGCGCATAAGCATAGACACCAAAAAATCCTCTTCAATGAGACGCGTCCACAGAAGAAAACAAAGGACGTGCCCAGGATCGGTCTGCAAACACACGAGTCTTGAAAAAAAAATCCCGTGGGCGCCCAGAAATAAGAAACACGCGAATTTTAAGTCACAGAAATCCCACGCGATTTCCACCAGAAAGAGACCCTCGATTTTCAGAAGAAGAGATGCCAAAAAATCTTCAAACACAGAAGCCACACGAAAATTTCAAAAAAATTTCGAAATTCTGCCCTCAGAAAAATCTTTGAAAAAATCAAAAGATTTTTATTAAATTTTTAATTCAGAAACTAAAAAAATCTTAGAAAGATTTTTACGAATTAAAAATTCAATTTTGAGCAAATTGGCTCTGATACCATATTACGCAAGTAATTGGTAAATTAATTGATGTATTAACAATGAGCGAGACGCTCAATAAATAGTTTACAAGATATACAAAACTGGAAAGTTTCTAAAAAGAAACTCCAGATAAGATCGGAGACGATCTTATCTCTATCTTACAATATCTTACAATATTGAGCATTAATAAATAAATAAACATTATTTTAATAGAACTCAGAACAGAAGATCACCCTCAAAATTTTTTAGAAAGCAACCACGAAAGAATCAGGAGCCCAGAAAAAAAACACACAGAAAACCCTAGCTTGAAAAAAATCGAATTATGACTTTAGTCAAGCCCACAAATTTTTAGGGTTTTTTTTTCAATGCTCTGATACCATGAAACAATGTTGGCTAAAAATTGCTTGAATTAACAAAGAGAACAAATTACAATATAAAGAGGAGGTAGATGACTGTAGACATTTAAGATGTCTAATTACCTCAACTACTAACTACTGTAGCAATAATTGACCATTATACAAAGGAAGAATATAATATTCTAACAAAAACAACCAGCGAACATTGTTATTAAATCATTTAAACAGCTGATCACATCCACTAATAAATAAATCCAATACCATTCAAACATTATCATTAACTTAATTAAAAAAAAGACCAATCATATATTCAATATTAACCTCATTAAAACTGTTAGTTTTAGGATCAGAAATGAAAGCAATCAAAAAATGCAACACATAAGACAATGAACACCACAAGATACTGTAGGAAAACCCTCCAACCTGAGGGAGAAAAACCCAGCCAATATATCTCTTATATATTGATTGAACAAGAGCAGAAATCTGCTTACAACTCAGGCCCAACACAAGGCTGAATTTGATACAATTAATAATGGCATCTCTCCTAGATGCAAAGGCACAAAATGAAAGTGTTTCTCCTTGAATTCGATCTGCTGCACCTATGATGATTTGCTGCTCAAGATGAAGTTCTGCTATAGAAGATCATGATTTGCTGCTCAAGTGCGAACTTCTTGACCTGCTGCTCAAGTGCGAATTTCTTCAAGGAGCGAATATATTGAATGAACTTGACTTGATTGCCAAATGAGTGGAAATGACCTCATATAAATAGATATCAATTAGAGAGGTCACATCTCTTCAAGATCTAGGTTGGCCACATAAGAAAAGGATAATTACAACTAATAATATGTTTCATCTTGTAGGTTGGCCTTCTTAATAAATCGAGCCTTTTCATTAAATGACGAATTCTTCAAGTCGGCCTCTATTAACAATTAACCATTAATTATTAATAATATAAATATAAGATGAGGGACCTCCTCATTAATAATCAATCGATCATGAATAAATTTAAATAGCTGAGAGGCTATATTTAAATTTCATCTCTGTATGACTTGCATCTGGAAGTAGTCATCTAGACGCTGCACAACAACACTCCCTCTCAGCTAGGGAGGAATACTTCCAAGTCATATCACCTCATCGTGATGACAAACACCATGGCTACACGCATGTGTAAAAGAAGCATATCACCTCATCGTGATATCAACCATCATGGCTACACCCATGTGTGGAAAGGAAAGATATCACCTCATCGTGATATCAGATATCACCTCATCGTGATATCAACCATCATGGCTACACCCATGGATGGTATGTACAAGTGCTCATCACTCAAAGTGATGTTGTCACCTCACCGTGACGTTCACCATGGCTTTCCCAGACGGTGAAACACAAGTACAAGAAAATCATCACGGACTCTCTCACGTGATGTTGTCATGGAGTCACATACATGACATCCACCATGGCTCTCCCAGAGGGTGGAAACAAGGATTTTCAACTTGAAGTTCTCTCATAGAGAGAAATGCGTTAACAAGGGCTTGCACCTCAAATCTCTCTAACAGAGAGAAATGCATTAAAGCAAATATGAAGATCACTGATACTGAGACTCCTTCGCAGCTAGGGCTTCATTCTCCACAATACCAAGCTTGTCTTGGAAGTACACAAACTTTACTCTGGCAAGAGACTTGGTGAGAATGTCTGCTGTCTGCTCATTAGTGCTGATATACTTCAACTAGATTGCTTTCCTCAATACCATATCTCTGATATAGTAGTATTTGATCTCAACATATTTAGTTCTGTCATGAAACACTGGATGACAAAAAGCTTTGATTATCACATGAATGACAGTCGGCTCCAATGGTTGTCCAAACAATCCTGCAAGGAGCTTCCAAAGCCACATTGCTTCTCGAGCCGCCACACAAGCTGTAATGTACTCGGCCTTTGCTGTACTCAGTGCCACAGAAGACTGCTTCCTGTTGCACTAGGATATCATCACAGACCTCAAACTGATCAGCATCCAAATGTACTCTTCCGATCAGCAACACAACCATCTTCTTTAGGTTCAGTAGGCTCCCTTTGAATCTTCACGCACTTGCATCAACCTCTTGACCTCATCGTCCAAGATTGCTTGCAATGCTTGCCTTAGAGAGATGGTTTCCAGCGCACACCTCTGTAGAGATTCAAGGTTGTCCTCTTTGACTTCATCCCAGATCACTCTATTTTGAATAGGTTTGCGGAGCTACCAATGTCAAATCCAGATGACCGTGTTGAGCAATTTTGATCTCAACAGTTGAAGGGATCCTCTAAGGATTTAGCACCTAGCCTTGAAATACAGTAATCTTCACTTCTTCTCGGTGAGTTACAAGACTCCCTCTTGATCCCTGCTTTAGAGATTGCAAAGAAGACTTCTGGAAGTGAACTCCCTCTAGTCACCAACTCAGTCCCTTGACTGCAAGTTGTGGCTTCACGCTTGATCATTTCTTTGGTTAGCATGACTTCCTCACAAGATGCCTCAAGATTTTCATCACTAAGCAATCTCTCATCACCTTCTTGCTTCTAGATCTGTCCTGGAAGCATTTTAGAGAGAGATTACCAACAGTTTATAACTATCCAAAGAAAAATCAAGGCTAGAATCATACAAGGTTTACTATCTCAATGTTATAGCATGAATTAATAACTACATAAAAAATTCATGAACATTATTCAACCATGAGATACTTATCTCATCAAAATCTCCTTAAGTAATCCCAGATAATTAATTCATCATTCATTTGCTTCTCGATCCAATTTGCATTTTAAAGGATTAATAATAATAATAGATCATATATAAGAATCAAATATCAAAAGATCAAAAGGATAAAGAAGTAAATAGAACTTATCTTTATTTATTCTGATGTATCTTTTTTTTACTCCTCTTGAAAGAGCTCATCTTAGCACAATAAGAGACAATCTGCTCAACTCAGATTTCTCAGACATATTATGCAGTCGACATATACAACATAGATCAAGCCTCTCAATGCATCATCATAGTCCATGCACAAGGAGAATGTTATCGATATGATCATCCAATCACAACGAAATTGCAGTTCTCTTTTCATCTCAGAGTCACACTCAGAGATCTTCACAATTAGCATGAACCAACTTGCAATGAATGATTGCATCTCCAAAGTATCTTATGCCAGTGATCACTATCACGAACTTTACCAATCACACATGATTCAAGTAAACAATGTCATACCTGCACAGCTTAGCAGACTAAAATTTACCCTAGATTTCAGAAGAATAAACAAAAGGAATGCTTATCTTGAAGAAATTATACTCTCTTTTTCAGGTCTGCACTTTTCCAGAGATCTGTATTAATTCAGCTTAGTACATAAGCAGCGGTTACTTCTCACACATCTCCTATGGAGAAGTCCTATACCAGATAAATAGCAATCCTTCAAGCAAGCTAACACCTTTGCCCCACACAATGTTCGAACAGTAGTGCTCAAGCCCATACCAAACTCAATGTTCGAATGGTGTAATAGCTACAGGCCTCAGCTCATATATTCCATGATACAACGGCTGTTAGTTCTTGAGACAAGCTTAATACTGATACATGTCAAATAGACCATTCAGATCTGCCTTAGAAAAGTTCATCGCCATAGGATTCCAAATCAAGAAGCCACTCTTCTAAACTCTGCTGGTAAGACAGAGGTATAGAAAGGAGTCCCATGACAAGCTCCATTCTAAAACACATCGACCACAAACACAACTTGAAGAATCTTAATATATCGATCACCTTTATATATCAACAACTCAATAATTTTGATTTTATCTGTATTCTTGACGCCTTTGATAATGCTCAGTGATTCCTTGAATATTGCCCAGATAAAACCCTATTATATGCTTAACAAAAATCTGATTAGATCTTTTCCTAGACCTGCTTTGATACCATGTTAGTTCTAGGATCAGAAATGAAAGCAATCAGAAAATGCAACACATAAGACAATGAACACCACAAGATACCTTGGGAAAACCCTCCAACCTGAGGGAGAAAAACCCAGCCAATATATCTCTTATATATTTGATTGAACAAGAGCAAAAATCTGCTTACAACTCAGGCCCAACACAAGGCCAAATTTGATACAATGAATAATGGCATCTCTCCTAGATGCGAAGGCACAAAATGAAAGTGTTTCTCCTTGAATTCGATCTACTGCACCTATGATGATCTGCTGCTCAAGTGCGAACTTCTTGACCTGCTGCTCCAGTGCGAACTTCTTGACCTGCTGCTCAAGTGCGAATTTCTTCAAGGAGTGAATATATTGAATGAACTTGACTTGATTGCCAAATGAGTGGAAATGACCTCATATAAATACATATTAATTAGAGAGGTCGCATCTCTTCAAGATCTAGGTCGGCCACATAAGAAAAGGATAATTACAAATAATAATATGTTTCTTCATGTAGGTCAAGCTTCTTAATAAATTGAGCCTTTTCATTAAATGACAAATTCTTCAAGTCGGCCTCTATTAACAATTAACCATTAATTATTAATAATATAAATATAAGGTGAGGCACCTCCTCATAAATAATCAATCGATCATGAATAAATTTAAATAGTTGAGAGGCTATATTTAAATTTCATCTCTGTATGATGTGCATCTGGAAGTACTCATCCAGACGCTGCACATCAACAAAAACATCCCGCTAAAACCACTTTTAAATCAATTAAAACTACTATGTGATTGTGGCACAAAACAAGGTTCTTGTCGCTGCTTATAGGAATGAAATAGAGGGCATAAAAATTTCATAAAATTCAAAGCGCCTAGATTTAAAATATGAGATTGACCCAGTTCAGATTTTGACATTTCTAGTTGGATTCCACCTTTGGTTTTTAAGTTTATGACCGGATATAAGGTGCTCTTTTGAAAAACGTGTTTTTTGCCAGGTTGGGCAAAAAACATGAAAAATGAAAGTGCTTGGAATTGAATTCTAACTTCGACCCAGTTGAGATGTGGGCGTTTTTACATGGAATCCACCTTTAGTTTGTGTTTGTGATAGGTGGTTAAGGTGCAGCATTAAAAAACCGTGACTTTTACAAGTTGGGGAAAAACATAAAAAAAAAGAAAAAGAAAGTGGCCAAAAATCTATTTTGCCATCGACCCATTTCAGATTTAACTGTTTTTATTTGAATTCCATCTTTGTTTCAAGGTTTATGACAGGAGAATGGATCTAGCTTAAGAACAATCAATGGCAATGAATAGAGTTGGAAATGCACAACCAAGTCTGCCATAAAGGAAACTACAAAGCAACTATTCGAATCCAACACAAACATTATCCAACCTCCAAGTATTCACAAAAACAAAACAGAGGAATACCTCCAGGTGTTAACAAAAATAACACAAGACTGAAATGAAAATCAAGGAATAAATCTGCCATAAGGAAATGCAGAGCGTACCATTTGTAAGCTAAATCAAATTCAAATATCACCAGTAATTCAAAGATTCAAGAATAACAAGGAAAATATCTCAATTCTGCCCCAAAACTGAAATGAAAGAATGCTTTGTATGTAAGGCATGACTAGGTTGCAACTTAGAACAATAAGGGGGGATTGGCATGCTGAAATCAACAATTAGATGCCCACAAGTTTCTTCTTAGAAAAACTCAACGTTTCTCCCCAACTCTGCCGCCCAAATCATGGGGTTTTCTCCTCCTTCCAAAACAGAGAATTTCTTCTCCCCACACCAACGTAGGGCATGGTAAAATTAAAAAAATACCAAAAACAACTGACTTCAAATATTATAAACAAAAATCTCATTTCTTAACTTAAAACTAACTTATATTCAAATAAAGCCAATCTGACTTCCTCATATAAAATCCTTCGAATGGATGAAGGAAATAACCTTCTCTACTTTATTAAATCTTTCCAAACTAAACTTTAAATAAATCCAACATTAAAATACACAAAGCTCCCCAAATAAGATTTAAATAAGACTATAAGAGCTCACAAAATGGATTAATAAAATCATTTAAAATTACTAAATGAAATATATCATTCTTTTATAATGATCAATAAAAATCACTTAAAATAACATATTTAAAACCTCATGGATATAACAATTCAAATCTCCAATCAATTAAACACTATAAAATACCATATTTGAAACCACGTAAAGATGCCGATGAAACCACATCATAACACCGACAATCAATATATATATAGCCACACAATAAGATTAACGGAAACCATGACAAAATACCTCAACAAGACATACTGGTAAACCACATACGACTGTAAGGTAATCCGGACGTTACCATTAGGTAATTGGATGGTAAGACAACAACACATGAACATTGCACTAACAGGGTACAGTGGGCTAGGGTAGGGGACAGGGCCTGTGACTATCTCCAGTAACCACCATCAGGGAATACGAGTACGCTCAGGCCTGTGAATCCAGATAGAGTCGATACTCAGTACTTGCAT
This sequence comes from Sequoiadendron giganteum, assembly GCA_007115665.2. NCBI lineage: Eukaryota > Viridiplantae > Streptophyta > Pinopsida > Cupressales > Cupressaceae > Sequoiadendron > Sequoiadendron giganteum. The sequence continues at coordinate 640,160,950 of CM021103.1, read as the reverse complement.
CACTCCAATCACACATCAAAGTATACATATATCATATAGCTGAAGCAACATCAATCATTAGGAAGAGGGTCATGATATCATAAGCTTCTCGGATACAAGTGTTACAACATCATCCCTTTCCTGTCCATAATCATACAAAAACAATGATAACAGTATATAAACATATAAGCATGTAATCTAGCATAATAACTAATCTTGTGAACATTGTAATAATATCGAAATTGCACCTCATGGGTGCCAATACAAAGTAATGATATGACAAATAGTGCAAATACAAAATATACAGTTGTCGGAATCCATCAAGGAAATGCCAAAGCAAAATGCGAACACGGTGGTTGTTACAGTTTGCAAGTTATAAGTTAGGTGTTTTGGATAACTAATTTTGTTTCTTAAAATATAATAATAGTAAAGTTTAGTTTAATATGCATTTCTATCCTATATAGAGAGCACCCAATATTTATATTTTATTTGTAAACATTGTTGACCAGCTATAATTAAAAAAGATCCCTCTATAAATAATACCTATCTTGATGTGATCCCTAGTATAGAATCATGTTCCTTTTAACACTGTTATTTTCTAATTCCTATCGAAGATTTTAATTACCTATTCAAATTCCTCCTATAAAACTCTAAATGTGCCCATTTCATAATCTACAAAAACTTTTTGTTTTCAATAAACATTATATTTAACACTCTCCAAAGAATAAGATTTTATTCATTAACTAGTAGATACATTATATCTTACTTCCCAGAGGCTGCATGTATATATTACTTTGCCTATGTTATCATATGTTATATTGACTGTATAATGACAAAGTAATAATCAAGGTGATTCCCTATAACTAAGTTTCCATTAAAAAATGTATATTAAATTGTAATGGTTTGAGTTAACTAATTTTTTTTTTAATAAATTGTATGATCTAAGGATTATTTTATAAATCATGTACATACACATATTAGAATAAAGGAAAAAATATTTATAATTGTCACATCATTTCCATAGTGTTGGAAATATTGTTGCCATTGATGTCAAAGAAAAGAAGGAATTCATATTATTGTCATTGATGTCAAAGGAGTACCTCCATGATGATAATTTTGTTGAAGACAAAGAAGAAGATATAAAGACAAACTTATGGTTGCTCAAGCATGCAAGCTGACTTCCTTTAACCTTGGCATAATGGAAAATAAATTTAAATTACTTTGGGCCAACCCCCATCCTTGGTGCCCAAGTTTGATAGTAAGATATTATGATGATGTTGACTGACTTTGTAGAGTATGGCACCCAAAATTGAGATTAAAAATTATACATGGCTGACCCCCTTTGAGGAGGTTGACCTAATTGGTGAAAAGACACATGGCATATAAATAGGTGTTTAGAGGTTTTTCAAGAAAAGTAACACAATCAAATACCATTTGATTTAAAGCAGATCTAGAGCAGTCCAAGAGCAGAAAATTATGATGAATATTTCAGATTTATTTTGAAGAATGTTGGAGCAAATTTCTGAAGGAAATATATTCAGATTTGTGAAGAACTTTCTAAAGGAAGAAGAGCAGATCTAGAGCAGAAAATTATGAAGGATATTTCAATTTTGTTTTGGAGATTGTTGGAGCAGAATTCTAAAGGAAATGTAATCAAATTTGTGAAGGAAATATGTGCATACCTGTGAAGGAAATATGTGCAGATTTGTGAAGAAAAATATATGCAGATTTGTGAAGAAATTATAATCAGATTTGAGTAGAAAACTATGTTCATCATCCAGTGAAGAAGCAACATCCCGAAGGTGATATTTTGCAAAAGAGGTTGGTGCCTCCTGAAAGAAAAGATTGGTGTCTCTTGCCGAGTTGGTGCTTAGTTGTGGGGAATGGTGTGTCCAGTGGGTTGGTACCTACAAATTCTGTAAGTGGGGATTGGTGTCTCCAATAGGTTGGTGCCTACAAAGTTTGTAAGAGAATTTCATATAAGCAAAATTTTGCTGTGGTTTTCTCTTGAAAGGGTTTCGATGTAAAACTTATGTTCTTCTTATGTTCTTGTTTGTTGATGTTGTGTATTTGAAGTGATTGTGGTTGTTAATTTGAAAAAATAAAAGATAGTCTTATACTAATTCACCCCCCCTCTTAGTTTTGAAAATGCAAGGAATCCACTCCCTTTCTAACCTACAGACCATATTGCGTAAGCAATCCGGGTGCTTCTCCTTTGAGCAGTCCAATACTAAATATTATTTCTCTATTATATATATATATATATTAAAACAAATGTCAAGAAAGTAAGAAGATTTTCTTTCACATGATAATGAAAATTCAACCCATGTATCCATGATACAAGGCATTTTGTGTAGTTCACTCTTTCACCAAATGGGAGAGCCATAGTTTAATTTATACCTTTCAATAGTTTCCTTTTAGATAGCAAAAACGAAAATCATAAACAAAAGTTTATGTGTGGGATTGTGCAAAAGCCATTGACTTAAGCACAAGTCCTTCAAATCATTCATCACCATTTGTTGGGTGATGTTAGTGACTCATAAATAGAACCTCAGTCTTGAATAGAAACTCATAATATAAACATGATGCAAGTCGAGGAAATAAGGTTACCATAAATGACAAAGGACATTTACATTGTAATTTGTGTTGGCATTTCAAATTGCACCTCTAGAATGCGGTTTGGAAACGGACAGCTATGTGCAGTAACTTGCTCTTCAAATTAGGAAGGGAAGCTCCCTCATATGCTGATTATGCTAAAGAAAGTAAATTAAAACTAATTTGCCTATCTTTTTGTCTCAGCTACGAGAACACAAGGTTGTAGAACTCTTGACGCTGTAGCTGAAGGTTTTCTCTTTTAATAAAATTATCAACTACAACTAACTTACGCTAATGACGTTTCTAGCCTCTCAGGTAAACGTAGAGAAAGAGAGTTAGAAATGAACAAGATTGATTCTCTGACACAAATACTTAAATAAACTTTTTCCAACATACATCTACTGAATTTCAATGCAAGCTGAAAAGGAGATCTTATAAGCATAACACAATAAATGAAAAGTTGAGACTTTATATCGGGGCAGCAAAAGCACGCTCAAGACTTTATTTTCTCAAACTTCGGGCACAAGAGATTACAATTCTGGGACAGCAAGTTGTAGCAAAATACATGCAACATGCGATCAAACTAGATTAACATTTGACACAAAACACATGCACTGAACAAGGATTTGCAGCTAAAAGAGGCATGCAAACTTGCTCTTAACACAAAGTGAACTGAAACTAAACAATAACAAACTTGAAGGCATAGGCTCAGCAATTTGTTATCACAAGCACGGTTAAAGAAAAATGAGCAAACACTGCTCTTATTTATAGCTAAGCAGAGGAGTAAGGAACCCTAAAATCTCCTTGCTTTTGCAACTAAGACTTGCCAACTCGCAAGCTTTATTTCTAAACCTAAAGAAGATAAGCATCTACAACTAAGAAAGCATGTAAAATAGAAAATGCCAACTCATTACAATTGTTTTCTTTCTCTTCTCAAAAGAATAGATAAAAATTAAGCCGAGAATAGAAAGAAAGTTGAAAAGAAAGCTTTTAGAAGAAAGCCAATTTAAATCTCAATCACATCCGCTAAAAAGCGGGCAACTATATCCTTGGTGTGGGTGTCAATACTATTAATAACAAAATGCTGCTTTTCCAAGACTTCTTTGCCATCTGCAATAGATCTCGGGAAATCTTTATTCTCATTGGCCGCTTTTTCGAACTTTGCTGACATCATGGAAATTAGATTCATTCTCCCAACGCTGCCATCGCTGTCATGAACAATACTTTGAAACTTGCTTGGATTACATCAAGCCCAACATATGAACCATCCTCAAGGCAATACTGACAAGGAATTGCTGCAACAAACTCTCTTATGAACTCGAGAGCATCAATAACCTTTTGTTTGTAAGCAACAAACTCCTCGGATATTCTTTCATATGTCTTAACCTTGAAAAGGTGACCTTTTTTCCACTCCAAAATTTGTCTTTTATGTTCTTTTGCAGCTGTAGAATCATATGCCATATCTAAATCTGCAATTATGACTTCATGCATAGGCTTGACCTCTGCAATCAACTGCTCAAAATCTTGGATACCTTGACGCAAATCATGAGCATTGTATCTCAGCTGAAACACTTGCGCCAGAATCTCTGTGCCTCGGGTGATGAACTCTTGAATCCATTCTTGAGTTAGTTTCCCACAAATAACCAACTGCCTCAACTGTTGTTGATCAGTTGGTGTCTCTAAAATCTGGGGCAGCAACTGTATTGTTTGTGAAGTGCCATGAATGAGATTAGATATGTATAACCGGAGTTGACGATTTTCAGCTTTGAGGGCTGCCTTGTCTTCTCCATCTTTTTGCACTTTTTCTTGAATGTTTTTAGATACCATCTTGAACAAACTCATGTCAACATGCCTGGTGCTTTTGCCAAGATTGGCTTTCACCATTACAAAATCATCAACATTCACCTCATCCCCGTTCCTATCTTCAGGAGGTGTAGCCGTCTCCATGACCATCTCACCATCAAAGTTTCTCTCAAAATGAATTTGTTTCTTTGCCTTCTTCTTAGGTGGTTCTTGATACTCATCATCAAAATTCAACTGATATGAAGGCCTTCGTATTGTCTTTCCCAAGGAGCTCTCAAGCCAAGATGTGGTATCTCTACTAACATCCATGGGAAGTACAACTGCAATCTCTTCTTCTACCTCTTCGTCTTCCAAATCAATGTGACTTGGTGAAGACCTTGGAGATGGCAAAGGATCATGTGGCAAGGGCACATCTTTTTCTTCCTCGTGAGTTATGGGCTCTTGTGAAGGGACTTCTACTTCCACTGTGGGTTGCTCCTGTATGATTATGCTAGAAAAATCTAACCTCCTCCTTACATTTTTAGTCGACCTGTTGCCCTTCACACTTTCTTGTGGCTGACTTATACCTTTCATCTTTGGCTGCGTTCTCAAAGAAGAAGGAAGAGATGAATGTGTCCTTGGCGGCTCTGCTGGTGGAATGGATTTCATTCTCTCGAGTGCCAAGAAAGTCTTGCTGTAATCAACAACTTGTTTTGTCCTTTCTTCCACTGTGATGCATTCTTTGTTAGCCCAATTGACCTGTGGAAGAGGTTGCCGCTCAATCTGATTTCTAGTGTATGTTGGGAGAATTGCATCTCCATCATCATTTGATAATCCCTCAATGTCTTCAGACAAACAATCCTTCATCTGATGAAGAGTGAGTCTACTGTTGCTACGTCTTCGAACCTCAAACTGATCCCTGCAATTGGCCCAATAATCTTCAAGAGTGGGCAAATGAGCACAGTTCTGACCAAGTCTAGATGCATAGACACCATGGGGATCATAGGATCGTCTCTTGCTGAAATGCTTGAGACCAAGTTTAGCCAACTCATTACCCATAATCTTGGCGTCTGCTGATGATCTGCACCTGTAGATTCCTAATTCAAAAGGAAAGCTGAAGGTTGGTTTCTTTTTATTTTGCAAGCGAGTGTGAACATCTGATACTTGCCTTAAGAATTCCATGCACACAACCTCATCTTATGGATACTTCGGTAGTATGAATGGAGCACTGAAAAAGCCATAAACTCTTATGTAGGTGAAAGTTGCAAACTGAATAAACCAATCTGCCCATTCCGTCATCGCTGCCCTAGCAACTGATGAAATGCGCACGTGTAGTTCATTAGCTAGATCTCGCACTGTGTACATCAGGAAAGCTTCATTCACCCTTTTGTAGTGATGTGATGCTTCTATGAACTCCAATTGAGGATAGTAATTGTATACATGTTGCACATTTAGAGAACCCTCAGTGTTCAACCCTCAGTATCTGCCTTGGTAGGCCACTAGATAGACTAGGTAGGAGATCATATGGAATTCATGCCTATTGAGGTATTCAGTTATCTGGTGATGAAGGCAATCACCAATCAAGGTAGGCCAATCATAGAACTCAGTTTTCTTCATGATATGAGGTATCACATAAAACATCCAGGGCTGAAACTTCGTTACATTTGCTTGGCCTGTGATCCTGTTAAGCAAGGTGATTATTATGGCAATTTCATCTTTAAACTCTCCTCTCTCAACATTCTTTGGCAATGTCTTATGTTTCTCTTTCATCCATTTTGCTGCAATCTTTTTGCTATATTTGTCTTGATTCATTTCCCATAACCTTTCACATTCTTCCGCGGAGATGGTAACACTTCCTGGCCAAGGTGGAATTGAGAAGCATTTTTCAATCACATCCTGTTTTAAGCTACAAATCATCCTCCCATCCATTGACTGAATCTCCCTTGTGGCAGGATTGTAATGCTTGATGCAATCAATTACAAATTCTAAGCTTTGTACTGAAAAAGGTATTGATGCTGCTGCAAGAAGTCCTGAATGGCCAAGGTGTCTGATGGTGACATTGCCTGCGTCTTCAAAAGCACGCAAATTGAATACTGGCTTGATGTGGTGCAAGTCAGTATCAGCTGTTTCAATGAAATCATGTTACAGTACTGATGTGGTCTTGTACTCAGTGGGAGTGTACTCCATTATGCAAAACTCGAAAATGGACTGTGAACTCACCTATATTCTGACAAGTTTTGCACAACTTTCTATTTTTAGCTTGCTGATTTTCCTCGTCAAACGAATGAATTTTTTGGAAATTATTTTGAGATATGGGTTTTGTTCAGAATTTCGTTGCAAGCAAACCTAGATTGTCTGTTTTTGAAAATTCTGAGTGTAGATTGAAAAAGCAGCAAACGCTAATTTTCTCCGAAAAAGCATAAATAAGTTGGCATCTGGGTATTGTTTAGAGGCACATTCTGGATGAACCCATTTGATCAAATTTTGAAAACCTTGAAGTTTCACTGAAAAAGATGTGATATGGGTTTTGTCCAGAAGAATGTACCATTTTTTCATTGTTTTCAACTTCTCCTCAATTTTTAACCCTAGTTTGATCCTGTCTCCCGGCTTCCAGATGATCCAACGGATGAACTGAATGTTTCATCACAGAGCTTGATTGAATTTGACGACATTGTTCTGGAGACATCTTCTGACAAAAACTTCATTTGACCCTTCAAATTGTCGGGTGCCAATCTCCTCCAGGGGCACCCACTTTCTCCAGTGTTAGCCATTTTCATGATCTTCAAACTTTTTGCTTGTCTTTTGACCTTCAAATGAATTCATGATTCTGGGCGTTGTACTGATCAAATCGACTGGCTGACAGGTTCATTGGATAGCTAAGAAGATTCTGGAAGGGGTCTATTGGACACTGCATCTATGAAAACTAACATCTGAAGCCTCAAAACCCTAGGTGCCCTTCTTGACTGGAGGCGCCTAACTTCTCCAGAGTTAGTTTTTATCTTGTAAATTTCACTTTGCTTTTGAATTCTATCATTTTTCTCATGTTTTCTCCTCTATTCAGCCCTCGACATCTGACGACTGCCAACTCTGACGAGTGTGCTGATGGTTGCATTGGAAAGCTAGATCAAGTTGGATGAAGTCATGTTGAAGGCTTGTCTGCAAATTCATTCATTTGACACCTTAAAAACTTGGGCGCCCTATCCTTCTGGGGCGCCCATGTTCTTCAGACTTAACCATTTTTCGTCTGTTTTCACCTTCAAAGCTTGAACAAATCTTGTCATGGCCCCTGTTTGATCTGAGTTTGCTAACAACTGAGTGATCTGATGAGTTGACGAAGACATCCGCTGTGAAGCTGGCAGGAAACTGAAGAGATCGAGCATACTTGCAAACCCTAATTGTTGGATTTGATCCTCCAAAAGGCTAGGCACCCTTGGCCACCTAGGGCGCCCAGAGTTTCGAGACTTAGAATATTTTTCATCATTTTACATGGTTTGCATTCTGTCCTTTTACTTAAAACTTCTTCGTTCGATCTTAAATTCCAGATGATTGGATGGTCGGATGATGGCGCTGTTGGGCTCATTGTGGAGCTGAGAAGATTCTGAACAACATTGCCTGGAGACACAAACTCTGATTCCATCATTTGATGCCTCAAATAGCTGGGCGCCTATTCTCTCAGGGGTGCCCATGGCTGGCAAACTTAGAATTTTTTTTGAAATTTTCAATTTTCTTCCTTGTTTGGTGTGTTTGCCTTGGCCTTGACTGCCGGATACGAAATTTTTCTAAGGCATGGGTGTTTAGGCGCCCAAACTGAGCAGGGGCACCTGGTGTCTCCAGTGTGTGATTTTTTTTGCATTTTTCAACTTTTTCTAGCTTCCTCTCTCCGTTCTCCATTTTTCGTTCACGTTCATCACTGACAGCTTCTGTTTTGTATTTGCATGTCTGACTTTGGCACCTGGCAGCTGATTGACCTCCATTGATGACCTTTGGATCTCCAGAAAAGCTTATGAAAAAGCAAAATAGACCCACTAGGGCAAAACTGTTCTTTTCGTGATTCTGACTGCACCAGCCCGATGAGGAAGTATTTTGAGCCAATCAAAATCAGTCTCAACCCTAGAAACCAAACTTTCTATTTTTAGAAAATTTTGCCAGTATCCGTTTCGAAAGAAACCCAGAAAAACCCAAAAAAAGTTTCTATTTTTAGAAAGTTGCTAAAAATAGAAATTTTCCTAAAATTTAGGGACGAAAAATTGAAATTTGGGTTTTGTTGATTTGGTCGTTTTGAGCCGACCTAGATTGTCAGATTTTGAAAATTTCAAGTTTTTACCCCTCATGCAAGACATACAAACCTCAATTTTGACCTTTTTGACAGATTTAACAAGATTTTGACTCATTTCTTCAAAATGCCTAAGTGTAGCAAAATTTTTAATTTGGGGTACAACAATTTGGAGTCTAACAGAAAAAAAAAAGTATATAGAAAATTGCAATTTATGGACAACAAAATGGCCTTTGCATCATCATCATCGACCTTGACTTTTATCCTAGCTGTTGATTCATTAGCGAACATAACTGACCAATATGTTGAACAACATTGTCACCTTCCATTTTTTTTAGCTCAAATGACTTTTGCTTTAGGACCATCTTCAAACTTGATGCTTGTGATCCAAACAAATCATTGAGAGCATCCTAGACTTGCTTTGAGGTTTTCGAGAAGTTAGTGCGATGTAAATACACATTTAAGAGTGCAAGAGCAATTAATGTTGTTGCCGTTTGATCGTTTGTCAGCCACTTTAATAATGCATCAACATTAGAAGGCCTTTTTGTAGTTCCATTTACAACATCCCACAAATCTTTTTCAATAAGGATTAATTGGAGCTTGACTTGCCAAGCATGGAAGTCTTTACTATC
>CM021103.1:640127527-640151589 GCA_007115665.2 Sequoiadendron giganteum | reverse complement strand
TTCCCAAGGAAAGATAAATTAAATGGTTAGCCTCTCGGCCATTTAATTTATATTAAACAATATATTTGCTAAAGGGCCGACCCTTTATGATTCGACTATCCTTGCCTCAACTTGAGCCGACCTCAAGTTAATTTATTGTTTATCTTGTTTTTCAAGAAAGGCCGACCTAAATGAAGAGGCGCCTATGATGTATAAATACAAGGTCATTATCATTGTAAAAGGCATTCGATTTGATAAAGCAAGTTCGCATTTACTATTTGAAGAGCAGAAGTTCGCATATACTTGAAGAGCAGAATTCGCATTTGTAGCAGCAGTCCGATTTCAAGGAAGAACAGATTCATTTGTATCTTGTGCATTAAGGAGAAGTGTGAATTCATAGTGACTCTCTATTGGCCATTGTTGGGCCTGTGTTGTAAGCATAATTCTGTCATTTGTTATACAATATATAAGAGACTAATTTGCTGGGTTTTTCTCCCTCAAGAAGAGGGTTTTCCCAGGGTATCTTTGTGTGTTCATTGTCTTATGTGTTTGCAATTCTTTAAGTACTTATATTGCTCAATCTGATCTAATTAACACTAACAGATTATAACACTTTTAACACGTTGACTTTATTCAAATACTATTATGTTGACTATTAATTTTACAAAACCAAACAACTAACAAACCTAACCACAACACCAAGAATTAGGAATGCCTGAAAGAAGTCAAGAACAAAAAACAAGAGAGAGATCATTACAAGAGAGACACTTCTCGTTTACCTACATTGCCACACCACCATGGAGAAGCACTTATTTGAGAGATCGACTGCACCCATATGTTCTTTCCTTTCCTTGCAAAATAAAACTAATATCCAAAAAATGGAGACTTGAAAATGTGCCTAATTATGCATTAGATTTTCCTTCCTTCTGGTAAATAAATTATCAACATTACCATGTATTCTTATTCCTATTTCCACCATTATATCAACCTCATCTTATTCATGTAGTTTTAATTGAAGCTCTGCATATGATCAACTTCTTGTTTTTTGAGCTTGAGTTTGCGATAGCATTGGCTGGTTGTTGAGTGATGAGGCCCTTGAAATGATGTTTGTGTGTTCCTAAAATACACAAAGCTATTGCGCGATGATCACACAAGCAATCACCAGAATGCGTCAAATGAACAACAAGAAAGTCTTGCTTTTGCTGCTAGTCGATAAGAATGTGAATTTGGACCTTGTGACAATGGCTGGATTGGACTTGTGGATCTCTAATCTTATGTAGGCAGTTTTGGAGCGTCGGGTATATTGTAGAATCTCGAGGTGCATGCTTTTGAAAAAGAGGTTGGAAAATATTTGATATGAATCGTTGTAAGGCATACAAGTTCAAGATATAAGTGGAATCCAATGTATCATCGATGAGACTCAAATCATAAACCTCACTCTGCTTGCTTGAACTGGTCCATACTTTGATACCATATCAACGAGCTTTATACACCAAATGATACTTCACTTTATTTCAATCATACACATTACATATTTATAGGATTTTCATATCCTATATTATAGGGAGCCTCCTATAACAACTCCTTAAATATATGAGTTATTTTAACAACTCAAACAAACACTCCACAATCAACTTATATCATGAAAATGATGTAATATTCCCAACAGGAGGCCCATTGATGAATAGAGTAGCGATCATCCTTGAAATGCTTTTCTATGGCTTCTCCTCTCATTTTCTGTAGCTAAGCTACCATATCACCTTGGTAATAGAATTTTCACTGCCAACATCCCTAGACTAGTTTCCTTGTCTTTCCTCAAACAAGCTAAGTTCCTTAATGGTTTGCTATTTATTGTTGGTGATTGTAAATTTTTTAGAGACTAGGCTCATATCCATTATAGAAAGTTGTTTCATCCCATATTAGCGTTAGTGATCATGGTCATCATACTAAGACTAATGTATAACAGTTCGTTTTTTTTGAGTTGGGATTGCAATCTAGAAGATAGTTAAGATGGTCTATATGATAACAACATAATGGAGGACATCCCCATACAAAGTACCCTTCCTAACAAGAAGAATTTTTAACTCAAATTCAAAGGAAGTGTGGGTGTTGTTTTTATGATCAGAAATGAAATAAACAGAAAAACACAATTATGAACAGTAAGAACACAACATATACCCTGGGAAAACCCTCCTTGAGGGAGAAAAACCCAGCAACAATATATCACTTATATATTGAATAAATGAGCAGCAATATGTTATACAATATGGCCAAACTCTAGGCCGATCTGATGTAATTGTAACAACACCTCTCTAGATGCAAATTTGACAAACAATGATGATTTCTTCACAAGTTGATCTCCTTGAACAATATCGATCTGCTGATGAATGTTGCCTCTACTTAGAAATATGTGAACTTGACTTAATAATAACTTCGATGCTAAATGGAGAGGGAGACGCTTGGATATATACATATTGATGTGACCATTCATGAAGGATCAGCCTCATTCAAAGAGAGACGACTTTACACCAAATGATGCAACTTTCTTATTAAGTTGGCCTTGCAAAATAAATAATAAATTATTATTTAAGTGAAGCGCCTCTTCACTTGAGTTGGCTACAAATAAATAAGTAGTATGGCTTTATTTATTTGTCCGATATATTTAATGCTCAGATCGGGTGAAGGATAAACCCGTCACTAATCATCAACACTCCCTCTTAGCTAGGGAGGTATCCTTTCGGATATCCATGTCATGGAGTCTCTCAATATGACATCCACAATGGCTACACCCATTTGTGGAGAAGAGTTCATCACGGAGTCTCTCAACGTGATATCATCATGGAGTCACTCAACATGATGTCCACCATGGCTACTCCCATGTGTGGAAAGGAACATGTGCACAAGTGCCCATCACGGAGTCACTCAACGTGATGTCATCATGGAGTCTCTCAACATGATGTCCACCATGGCTACTCCCATGTGTGGAAAAACACAAGTACAGAGAATTCAACACAGAGTCTTTCAACGTGATGTTGTCATGGAGTCTGTCAACATGACATCCACCATGGCTACTCCCATTGGGTGGAAAGATTCACATCTCTGTCTCAGAGATGGACAAGGGATTTCACCTCATATTTCTCCGTCTCAGAGAAATATGCCTTATAGCAAATAACAAAGATCATTGATGCTAAGTCTCCCTCTCAGCAAGGGCTTCATTCTCCACAACCCCAAGCTTGTCTCGAAAGTATACAAACTTCACTCTGGAGAGAGGCTTGGTGAAAATATCAGCCGTCTGATCATCAGTGCTAATATACCTGAGTTGAATAGCTTTCCTCAACACCATATCTCTGATGTAATGATATTTGATTTCCACATGTTTAGTTCTGTCATGAAACACTGGATTGACAGAGAGCTTCACACAACTTTGATTATCACAATGAATAATAGTAGGCTCCAATGATTGACCAAACAATCCTGCAAGGAGCTTTCAAAGCCACATTGCTTCTCGAGCTGCTACACATGCTGCAATATATTCAGCCTCTGCAGTGCTCAGTGCCACCAAAGTCTGCTTCCTGCTACACCAAGAAATCATGGCAGATCCCAAACTAAAGCAACATCTAGAGGTGCTCTTCCTGTTAGCTACACTCCCGACCCAATCAGAATCAGAATATGTCAAGCCATATCCTACTGTGCCACGTAAGTATCTCAAGATATGCTTGGCTGCAACTAGATGAATTTTTCTTGGTTCACACATGAACTGACTGAGGGCACTCACTGCATAGCAAATGTCTAGTCTAGTATTGACTAGATACATCAACGATCCAATCAACTGTCTGTACATGGTGGGATCTACTAGATCTGAACTAGCTGCAGAGTCACTCAACTTATTCAAATTTGTTTCCATTGGTGCAGACATAGATTTGCAATCCATCATCCCAAATCTCTTCAAGATGTCTATGGTATATTTCCCTTGACTTAGAATAATCTCATTGGGTCTCTGCCACACTTCCAATCCTAGAAAGTAATGCATAAGGCCTAGATCCTTCATCTCAAACTCAGAACCTAACTCCTTGTATTTGTCAATGAGATATTCTGCTCCAGTAAGAAATAAGTCATCAACATAAAGAACCAATATTAAAGCCTCACCATCAACTACCTTGAAGTAAAGATTTGAATCTGCATCATTCTTGGAGAATCCCAAGCTCATCAAGTATCGATCAATCCTCTCATACCAAGCACAAGGTGCCTGCTTAAGGCCATACAATGCCTTCTTCAACCGACATACATGAGACTCCTTCCCATGAATCACAAAGCCATCAAGTTGCTCAATGTACACTTCTTCTTCAATCACACCATTAAGGAATGTTGCCTTTACGTCCATTTGATGTAGCTTCCATCCTTTGGCTGATGCAATAGCAATGATAGTCCTGATAGATGTATATCGAGCAATAGGAGCAAATGTCTCCTCATAATCTATTCCCTCTTTCTGAGAGAATCCTCTAGCCACAAATCTTGCTTTGTACTTCTCAATGCTCCCATCAGCTGCATGCTTGATCTTGAAGAGCCACTTGGAAGATACAACTGATTTCCCTTCAGGTCTAGGTACAAGAGCCTCTTCAGGAGTCATGTTTTCCAATATTCGATGAGGGCATCGATTCTAAACATACACTGCGGTTTTGGAAGCTTCTGCCCAAAGGAAGGTTTGTAAGTCTTGATCATGAATCATAGCTTTGGCTGCTTCAACTATGGATCTAATCTTCCCATTCACAACTCCATTTTGCTGAGGATTGTAAGGAACACATAACTCCCTCTTGATCCCTGCCTCAATGCAGAAGTTATAGAAACCTCCAGAAGTGTATTCTCCTCCATTATCAGATCTCAGAACCTTGATTCTCTGTCTGGACATATTTTCAACTTGAGCCTTGAATTCTTTGAATTTATCAAGTACATCTTCAGACTCCTTAGACTTCAAAAAATAAATCCAAGTTTTTCGAGAATAGTCATCAATGAAAATCACATAACACCAAAATCCACTTAAGGATGCCATAGACATTGGAACACATAAATCAAAATGAAGTAGGTCTAGAATTCCTTTTGATCTACTCTCACTACTATGAAAAGGACCCTTCGTATTCTTACCCATTGCACATCCTCTACAAGTGCCATCATGCTGCTGACTGAGCTTTGGTAGACTAGTAACCATCTTCACTAAGGAAGGGAGAGCTCTGAAATGTAGGTGAGCAAGTCTCCTATGCCATAGCTCACTCGAATTGGTAGAATCATGCATCAATGCTTGAACTGGACTAATAGAAAGTCTGTATAGACTCTCTTGACGGACACCAATCACACAGGCTGATTTGATGCTAGAGTTCTTTGGCCAAGCAAGAACTTTTCCCTCAGAAAATGCAACTTGATACCCTTTGTCCTCCAAAGCTGAAATTGATACAAGATTTCTCTTGATTCTTGGTACAAACAAGACATCACTCAAATGAAGAGGGATGCCAAAATCTAGATGAAGAGAGGTGGCTCCGACACCTTTCACTAAATAGCAAGCATCATCTCTGATTATCACTTGTAAGTTGGTTTCTCTTTCTACCAAGTCTGAAAGATGCTCTCTATATCCTGTAATGTGTCGAGAGACACCACTATGAATCAACCAAGTCCTACTGTTGGTTGGAACATTGCGTGATAGGGTGGAGATGAATAGAAAATCCCTTGAGTTGTCTCCAGATTCCTTTTGAGGTGAGACAACATCAACATCTGTAGTAGAATCATGTTGCTTTGGTCTTGTTAAGCAATCTCGAGCATAGTGACCATACTTGTCACATCTGAAACATTGAATATGAGAAAGATCCTTCTTCTTCTTTGATTCAGGAACAAAATTTGGTTTTCTGTCTCTATTCCTTTTGAAATTGCCTTTTCTCCCTTCTCTTCCTTTTCTTCTGGAAGTTTGAGCAGCAAGAACATGATTGTCTTCATTGTGAGAGCTTCGACCATTTCCTCTTGCTGCCAACCTAGATTCCTCTTGAATGCAATCAGCTCATAGATGATCAAACTTGGGCACTTTAGATCTTCCACTAATGCTTTGGATAAAGGGCTCCCAAGATTGAGGAAGACCATTGAGTGCCAACATAACTAGGTCTCTATCTTCAACTTTATCTCCAATTGCATATAGCTGATCTTTCGATTCAGTGATCTTCATGAAGAAAGAGATGAGTGGATCTCCTTTAGCCATCTTTATATGATGAAGCTGTTGCCTGAAGACAAGAGCTCTGCTGGTGTTGTTGATCTCATACAAGCCTTGAAGTGTCTCGAACATATCTTTGGCTGTAGTCATCTTGGAGATAATCCATACAAGATGATCCTTCACATAATCTATCAAGATCTTCCTAGCCTTCGTGCCATTCTTCTTCCATTGAACTTTTTCAGCATCATCGGATGGTTCGGGCACATCATCCTTTACAAAGTCAAGAAGATCATTTTCTTGAAGTGCAAGAAGAACTCTGAATTTCCATGAGGTGAAGTTCGATGCACCATCAAGTCTATCTTCAACCTTAACTCCGTTCACCATTTTTTGATGTTTGGATAGACTCTCTTAGATGAGAAGAAGACCTTGCTGCTTAAAACAAATCTGATTTGATCTTGCTTAAACCCGCTCTGATACCATGTTGTTTTTATGATCATAAATGAAATAAACAGAAAAACACAATTATGAACAATAAGAACACAGCATATACCCTGGGAAAACCCTCCTTCTTGAGGGAGAAAAACCCAACAACAATATATCACTTATGTATTGAATAAATGAGCAGCAATACATTTTACAATATGGCCAAACTCTAGGCCGATCTGATGCAATTGTAACAACACCTCTCTAGATGCGAATTTGACAAACAATGACGATTTCTTCACAAGTCGATCTCCTTGAACAATATCGATCTGCTGATGAATGTTGCCTCTACTCAGAAATATGTGAACTTGACTTAATAATAACTTCGATGCTAAATGGAGAGGGAGACGCTTGGATATATACATATTGATGTGACCATTCATGAAGGATCGGCCTCATTCAAAGAGAGATGACTTTACACCAAATGATGCATCTTTCTTATTGAGTCGGCCTTGAAAAATAAATAATAAATAATTATTTAAGTGAAGCGCCTCGTCACTTGAGTCGGCTACAAATAAATAAGTAGCATGGCTTTATTTATTTGTCCGATATATTTAATGCTCAGATCGGGTGAAGGATAAACCCACCGCTAATCATCAACAGTGGGAACTCCCCAAAAAGTTTTGACAATATTTTGATTGTCATCTCAACTTTGAACATCTTTTAAAGTTTTCTATAGCAAGAGCTTGTTTTATAACAAATAATCAAACTTTTGAATCGGCAAATTTCTCTACCAATTTCAGATACGATGTCTTGTAGTTGGCTATTGCATAGAAACCTTGTGGAATTGAACAAGGTTAGAGATTTTGAAGGTCAAAATATTTTTAATACTGCTTGGTTGAATCCAAATGAATCTGCTATTGACATGGTTTCTCAAGGTAGATCTTGACGTGATTCAGAAGTTGGGCACAATTATCGTAGTTTTTTTTGCACTTTTTCAGATGGTTAAAACTTAAAAGTGAAAACCCTAGCCCATTGTTCGAAAATGCATATTGTTTTTGTTTTAATATTTTAACCTTCATACGAATGCTATGGCATATAATAGAGTGAAAGCCAAAAGAAAGAATGGCTGCTAATTGTGCTTCCCGCTTGTCATATCTTCCAATGCTCCGAGTTTTAGGTAGGGGAAAGGACCCAGTAGTTGAGCATGTTCCAATAGTTGTTATAGCATTTGTTGATTTAATGTCCAATATTTTTGACAACATTGAACTAGTAGTTGTGACTTTAAAGTTGTTAGTGTTGATGATAACTACCAATAATTGAATAATATGTATTCCTTAGATCTAAAAAGCAACAAATCATGTGATCCCACATCAGCGCACCAATAAAACATGATTTAGTGCACAAGTATCAGTCTCACTTTTTTTGGGGACCTTTTTGGACACCTTGACAAAAAGCATGCTGATATGGCATCATATATGATGATGTGGCCTTGAAACCTTAGTTATAAGAAGGGGCGTTGTCAAGCAAGCTGCTGTAAAAATTTGAGAATTTTTTGAAATTTCCACGTAGGATTTTGAGAAGCGCAAAGTTAGGGTACTCAACTATCGGGTCCTCTTCTCTAGATTGTCATCAAGGCTTTGAGTTTGATGTGATTTTGAGGCTGACACAATTTTGTACGTCCCTATTGCTCCTTCCAATCATCCTTAACCAGTCCGTCCTTGACCAGGTAAGAATCTTGTTAGTTTTAATTTTATTGATTTTAAGTTTTAATATTGTATAATTTAGTAACTATAATGTATTATTTATTAATATAATTATAGACATAATTTAATTTATATTTATTAATAAATATAAAAATTTAATAATTAATATTAAATATATAGTGAAATAGTTTAATTTATATTTATTATTTTATAATTGAATTTATAGTTAATAAATGTAAATGTTTAATATTAAATACTATAGTTTCTGTCGATAGTTTAATAATTAATTATTTATACTATATTGTTAATTGTTTTTTTTGGCTTTTGTTAATTGGTATATTTTATATAATATACATAATAGTGTCATGTCCCTCGAAATGGCAGCATTGAAAACAAAATAACTAAAATACATATAAAGAATTAACTATTTAATCTTATTATAATTATAATTATCCAAGGTAATGATTATAAATATTAAAATTACCAAAATATAAATACTATATATTATAATCATTATAATAATGTGAAATATATATATATATATATATATATATATATATATATATATATTTTGACAATTTATTTTAATGTTAGAATATGAAATATTAAAATAAACATCCAAAATAAAACAATAAAATAAATATAATCTAAAAAATATCATTGTAATTATAATTATCAATGATAATATTATAATTAAAACAGTGACAATATTATAATTAAAAATATTATTATTGATTATTTCTGATTACTAAGATAATAAATGAATGAATATTAAAAAGCAAAGCAGCGATTCTTATCCCCCAAAGCAGCAATCATCAAATAAACTAAAACTAGTGACTATTGAATAGATTAAAGACAGCAAGGTTTCGATCAACTCTCCCAAAGGCTGCGATCAAGGAAAGACATGCACTTAGGAGAGGGTATGACTTCTCAGCCATAGCAATATTTAAAGAGAGGACATCTTCAAAACAAAGGCATCGAATGGAATGGGAATCATGAAATAAAGAAAGAATATAAGAATATTATAATATATTTTGAACTAAAAGACCTTTGACTGCCTATAAGATGAGATGGATGCAAGTCCTAAAGGCATTGATAAAGAAGCATAGAAGGAAATGGAGAATAATACGGGGAAACATTGAGGAATGCGATTTGCATTCAGAACAGCAGTACAATGATATAATCTATGATAGATGTGCATTGGAATATAGGGCCATGTAGTATGTATATATTATTTAATAGGCATACAGGTATATATGCATAAATATGGATAAATTTTATAATGAATAATTATTAATATGAAATGAATAAAGAATATATATATGAATACTAATATAAGGAAAGAATAATTATATAAACATATATATAAGAATACTAATTGATATAAGTAAAGAATAATTATATATATACATATATATATTCACGATTATGCAACAATTATTGGGCCTTATAAGTAATTACAATTTTAATATAAAAATGAATAGATTAATATTTATATATGTTTTTATCCTATGATCAATTAAAGGTAAGGTTGAAGGAAGACAATTAAGGAATAAGGAGACACAGCAGATTAGGTGATGTACTCACTTAGCAATAATATTGAACATATTTTGAATATAAGAAACAAATATTGCTAATTTGATTACTGGTGTAATGCTTTCTTTAGTATTATTATGATGATAATGATGTGGATATTGACTTAAAGAATCAGTAATAAATGCAAATGTAATTGATTGCTAAAAGATCATCTTCATGAGTGTTTGCTACTTATTGGGAGGTAGGGTGTGAGGGAAGTGGTGCCTAAAAACCCCACTCAAGTATGCCCCTAGGACCCAAGGCAGGGATGTGCTATGGAGGGGTGGCAAGTCCACTTAAGGTTCCGCTAGTCCCAAGGCAAGGGTTGGGCCATGGAGGGGTGGGGGTTTCACCTAAGATTACGCTGAGGCCATGGAGGGGTGGTAGGCCTAGACCACTTAGCGCTCCCCCAACTGTCCCCAATAAGTTAAGTGTCTTCCAAGGAGATGTCCTGGGTGGAGAGTAGGTGCAAGTCCTCGGGCTGGAGGATTGTGAAACACATCCTCCTTAGCCAAAACCAAAGGGCTTAGGGCGAATCCCCCATGCCACTCCTCGTATGTCTTCACTATTGCTTTGTGATTATGTTTATATTTTGGATATCTAGATATTAATGCTAAAAGATATGTTGTTAATATGATGATTACAGATTCCAATCCAAGATTATTTCATTAGAAAAAACATCCTTTTGGAAAGAAGAAACCCTAAACCTAATCAACAAGCGAATTCTAGGGCAAACTGGGTAAGGGACATTACAAATAGTTTAATTTATATTTTATTATTTATTATTATAATATTAATTTATTAAATTGTATATGAAATCAAAAATAGTTTTAAAAATTTAAACATTAAAATGGTTTCATAATTAATATTATAAAATAGTTTTAAAATATAAACTAGTACATGCTATATTAGTATTTTGTTTATTAAATTATATTATTATCATAAATTAATAGTAATATAAAATTTAAAATTTATAAATTAAAAACTTAAAGTGAAAATGCTTAAATTAAAATTAAAATATTTAATATTATAATTATACTAATTTTTTTAATAATAAATAATAAATATTAATTTTAAATTTTAAAAATAGTATATGGATTTAAATATTTGACATTTATTATTCAATAATTATTTTTGAACTTGTTGAGGAGAGTGTAATGACAACTAGTATTAGCTCCATTGGTTGACCCACCTTCAAAATTGACCCAAATCGAGGCATGTATAAATAATACAACAAATTCAAGGTGGTGGAATATTTGTTTGGATATGTAGTGTTTGGAATGTGACATATATGAACTTGTATGGTCGGGTGAAAGCCCATTTTGTGCCATTTCTAACATAGGAATCAAAGCATGTCCAAGAAAGGATGGTAAAGGTGTGCCACCTCATCCAATAGTTAATTATATTAGAGAGCGAGAGGAAGCAAATGCAAGAGTTGCTTGTAGCACAAACCATCCTTTGAGGAGAGGAAGGGGATCGGGGAGGCCCCTTGCTTCTACATTTCATAGTGTCTTCCTTGATGTTGTAGTAGAAGAACATGCTAATGTGAAGAGAATGTGCGGGCCATTAGAGAGAACAATTCAAAATGATGCTAGATAGATTGCAGATCAAACCTTTGCGAGTTGTCTCTGTGCAAATGGTTTATCCTTTAATGTTGTTCAATCCATAGTTTGTAGACTCTCCGGGACTCGCCGTGGACTCGGCGGACTGGGGAGTCTGTGGCTGAGCCGAGTCGACTCGCCACGGACTCGGGAGTCGAGTCTAGGAGAGTCCTGGGTCGACTCTCCTATGCGGCTGGGCATCAATATGGGTTAAAACCCATCTTTTTTCTAACTTTTTATTTCATTTTGAACTGTGTGTTTGTGTTTTTTAGGTCTGCAACTTGATTTCAGCTTGAAAGAAGGCAGGAGAAGGAGCTAAAAAGATCAAAATAGAACCAGGTAAGTGATCTAACAATTCTTTTTTTTTTTCTTGCATTCAAAATCAAAAAAATCAAGAAAAATAAGGGGAAATGTTGCCAATTTTTTTTTCTATTTTCCTTAATAGCCTAATTCCTACTATTTCTAGCTTGGTTTTGCATTCTTTTATTTTGCAAATAAATGAAACTTTGAATCACATTTTTTTGCTGATTTTTTTGCAAACCCTTGCTGATTTTTTTGCAAACCCTTGCTGATTTTCTTTTTTCCATGTTAAACTTGAAACAACAATGTCGTCTTCAAATCCAAAGGGAATGAGAAAAGACCTTGCATGGAAGTATGGAATACCAAGAACCAAAAAAGGTGAAGTGACATGTACTGAATGTTAGAAATGGATGACAGGAGGAATAAACAGGTTAAAATACCACCTTGCAAGGATACCTGGGCAAAATGTGGAGGGATGCCCTAAAACAACTCCTGAGATTATTAGAGAGATAAAGGCCCTTCTTGTTGACTATGAGCTAAAAAAAGATGAAAGACAGAAAACAAAGGATGCCCTAGCATCAGTGATGAGTGGATCCCCTTCTACACCAACTATGCCCCATGGTGCTACTGCTGCAAGTCCAAGCGTCCGTGCTCCACATTCATCTTTTGGTGAGAGTCCTAAGGGTTCCTATTCTACTGCTAGTGCTAGCCACGGTCCTTCATCAGGACCAAATTTTTTTATTCCACGTAATGTTTCAGGAGCACAACCTTCACTTGAAGGTACTAGTTGGAATAAGGAAAAGCATCATGAAGTTAGGATGGTTGCTGCAAACTTTTGGTACTACAATAATCTACCTTTCAATATTGCAAACAGCCCATATTGGGAAGGTTTAGTGAATGCCCTTATAGTTGCAGGAAAGGGGTTTAAGACCCCATCAGCTAGAGATTTGAGTGGGCCATTGCTAGAGGAATCTGTAAAGAATACACGGCTTGTAGTTGATGAGCAAAATAAATTTTGGCGAAGAAAAGGTTGCAGCATTTTATCTGATGGGTGGACAGATGGACGGAATAGAACTCTCCTAAACTTTTTAGTGGCCTCAAATGGTGGATTGGTGTTCCTCAAATCAATAGATGCCTCCCATGAAGTTAAAAATGCTGAGACTTTATGCAGTCTATTGGATGAGGTGGTCCAGGAGGTTGGAGTTGATAATGTTGTCCAAATTATCACGGACAACGCAGCTGCATATGTAGCTGCAGGTAGGCTACTTATGGAGAGGTATCCCACAATTGCATGGTCTCCATGTGCTGCACATTGCTTGGACCTATTGCTAGAGGACATTGGGAAGATTTCATGGGTCAAAAGAGTGGTTGAAGATGCAAAAAGTGTTACAAAATTTATCTACAACCATACTTGGGTACTTTCTTTGATGAGGAAATTCACAAATGGCAAGGACCTTGTGCGACCTGGAGTGACACGATTTGCTAGCCACTTCCTCACATTGCAAAGCATTCTTGGTGCCATTGGTCATCTCAAACAAATGTTTGTGTCCGATGCTTGGAAGGAGTCATTTTCCAATAGAGCTGAAGGGGAGAGGATTGTTACCATAGTTTTTGATGAGACATTCATCAAAAATGGAGAGAAGTTGATGGGGGTAAGTAGCAATCACACAAATAAAATTATACATGATAATCTATTTGCTGTTTTTTATTTTTTGAGGGGTTAATTTTGTTATAATTTAACATTTGTTTTCATTTTTTTAGGTGACAGAACCTTTGGTGAGGGTTCTTCGTATGGTGGATGGAGATGGCATGCCAATGGGTTTCATCTATGAGGCCATGGATAGGGCCAAAGAGGCCATATTACGTTACTATGGTGGTAACAAAAAGAAATATGAAATCATGTGGCGCATCATTGATCGGAGATGGACAAACCAACTCCACCAGCCGATTCATGCCTTTGCGTACTTCTTGAATCCGAAGTTCTACTTCTTGGACTCATTTAAGGCGGATGAGGAGGTCATGGAAGCTGTTGTCACTTGCATTGATAGGATGGTGCCTGATAGTGAGTTAAGAGATAAGGTGCTTGATGAGTTGGAGGTGAGATTTGTTACATCTTATTTATGAATTTGCAATGTTGAGCCTTGACTATCTATGAATTTTCTATATTTGATTTACTTTTTCTTTTATCTATTCAAGGTCTACAAGGGTGCAGAGGGGAGACTCTTTTCCTCCCAACAAGCAATTGAAAGGAGAGGAAAACAACAACCAGGTAAAAATTGAAATTAGAAACTTGATTCTTAATTTCTTACATATAGATTTTTTACTTTATTCTTATTTCTTAATACTTATAGTCTTATATTTTTTAAACATGTTTTTGTAGATCTATGGTGGGAGAACTATGGTGCTAGCACACCAAATCTTCAAAAGCTAGCCATACGTGTCTTGTCGCAGCCATGCAGTGCTTCTGGGTGTGAACGCAATTGGAGTTTATTTGAAAACATTCACACAAAGAAAATAAACAGATTGACTCAGCAGCGCCTAAATGATTTAGTTTTTGTTTGATACACCCTTTGCCTTCCAACTAGAAAGGTGGAGGGTGTTTCACACGAGTCCATCGACTTGGATGACATTGATTCATATGGTGAATGGACTATTGATGAACAAAATGATGAGGTTGATTTCTTACTTACTGATGAGGATCTTGCTGAATTAGAGAGAGCAGCAGCAGAAGAAGAAGAAGCAGCAAGATTGGATGCCATGGGCATGGAGGACAACGAAGACACATTTGAATATCATTTTTCCCCTGCTCGATCTCCTAGTCCTCATTTGGATACTACAACACGGGCACCTTCTAGTTCTAGGCCTCCAAAATTGAGTACCATTGGGAGGGGAAAGAGGAAGATGTAGATTACTTGTGGTTGTTAATGTTTTCCTCTTTTTGACATGATTATATGTAAACATTTATAAACTTATGATGCTGTTATACATTGAAACTATGAGTATTTGATGACTATGAATGATTAAATTTCAATTATTGAGTGTTTGATGATCATATGCCATGTGTAATTTTTGAATTATGAGTGTTTGATAATTAGATTAAGCTTTTATGTTCTCTAATTGCATTAATTTGTTCTTGTTTTTTTGTAAAACTACGGTTTTTTTTTTTGCCGAATCCTTGCCGAGTCCGTCCCGAGTCCCGAGTCCGAGTCATATTTTTGGGTTGCCGAGTCCGCGGCAAGTCCGAGTTTGCAAACTATGGTTCAATCACCATATTGGGAGGATATGTTGAGAAAAATAAATGAGGCTCCACAAGGGTATAGAGGGCCAAGTTATGAGAAGGTGCACAACACCTTACTATCAAAGGAGGTAAAAAATATAGACATTTCATTGGCTCCCATTAGGAATTCATGGAAACAAATAGGGGTGTCCATTGTTTCCGATGATGGAAAGTGTGAAAAATTAGTCATTAATCAATGTGATTGCAGTGTTCCCTAAAGTGGCAACGTTTTTGAAAGCCATGGATTGTGAGGGGTAGGTGAAGGATGCACAATGTATTTTTGACATCCTTAAACAGTGAATTTAGGATGCGGGTTTTCATTATGTTGTCTAAGTAGTAATAAACAACGCAATTGTAGAGTGGCAAGTATGTTGGTTGAGACATGGTTTTCACATATATTTTGGACACCTTGTGTTGTCCACTTGCTCAACCTCATGCTACAAAAGTTGGGCATGAAAATAAATTGGATCAAATAAATCTATGCTAAGGTTGAAGAGATCCAAATGCTCATCACAAACATGTCATAGTCCATATTTTTAGATAATTTTCACAATTGGAGTTGCTGAAGGTAATTGAAACACTTCTATTTTTAAGTTTTACATTTCACTTTAGTAATTGCTAAATGACTAAGTTATTTTTTAAAACTTAATTATGCTTTTTTTTTTTTACTTTTAATTTTCAATTATTGAATAGGTTGCTGAGCCCATATTTGCATCCAACACAATCATCTTGAGACAGCGTGTGAAGGTGTGGGAGCCACTTTCTAGCATGGTCATTAGCCAAAGTTGGTCCCTATGGAGGCAATCCAAAGGTAGAGGGCAACAAATGTTAAGCAAATGATCCTAGATGACACACAGTGGGACCAAGTGGATTATCCTTGTAGTTTCACTGAGTCCATCATGAGTATGATATATTTTACTAACATGGATAAACCATGTTTGGGAGAGGTATGTTGGGACTCAGTTTGATAGTGCCAAATTTTGTTTGAGTCCTTGCTCCTTGGTGCATTTAGACCTCATTTAGGCAATCATAGATAATCAATCTGAGAAATCATTATATTGTTCCCTTATGTTTGAGTCCTTGCTCCTTGGTGCATTTAGGCCATCATAGATAACCGATATGAGAAATCATTATATGGTTCCCTTATGTCAAGTCTGCCTAAATGTTGTTCTCCTTCGTCCCCAATGTGCCTATTATCTGTTGAAAGTTGCAAAGTCCTGAGAAAATCTTAAGTTTGAGTGCATTCTATTCTTTCTGCATTCATTTCATAGTGTTGTGGACTTTTGGCATGGAATCAAATATTTACTATTTGACCAATATCTTGATCTTGTATCTTGTTCAACCTGAAATTTTTGCAAGGCCTATCACTCCTTTATTACCTTTCGCTTCCCTATATTCCACCTCATTTGTGGAATCTTGATGTGGATTTAGACATTTTTTCCACCTCTAGTACTCCTCGCCTTTCTTGCAAAACTCTATCAGGCTTTCATTCTGTCCATTTTTCCTCTTTTTAATTATTTGTGGGAACTTGATTGGGATTTGGGTGTTTGTCTTTCCTCTTGTGCTCTTTCCAGTTTTGCTCCCTTCGTTCTATTTGTCCTCGTGGACTTCTGAGGTGGATTTAGATATTTCCCCCTTTCACTTCATCCACATTCGACATCTAATTGCATAGGATTTCCTCGCAAATTCCCTTCTCCCTATCTTGCGGACTCCTTATGGTCATTTGGACCTTCCCTTTCCCTTCTACCTCTATACCTTTCTTCCATTCCACAACTCTTCCATTTCTTCCCTTTTGTGGGATTCCCTAGCACATTTGAATATTTGTACCCCTTCCAAATATCCTTTTCCACATCTACTTCCACAAGGAATTCTCTCAAAGTGCTCCAAAGCCTTTTTCGTCGCTCATTTCTTATGTAGATTTCATCTTGATGCCCAGATATCTTTCCTTCCACTTGGGCACCCTAGCTTGATGTCTAGTCCTGAATGATGTCTTCATTAACTTAATAGAGGTCATGTTTGTAGTAGGTTATGGTCTAGTGATAAAATTTGGGACTCGGTGTACATTGCATACTATTGTGGTTGTTTCTGTTGAAACCTGATAGCATCGGTCAGATGCAAATGATGATTGCATTTATTCATTATCATCATTTAAATCCAATCGCTTTATTCAAGTATAGTTTTTCGATCTCCAGTTTGAGGATATAAATAATATTTATATATTCAGATCGAACTAAATCAATATGCATACGTACTATGTTTGATTTATCTTAGAGCCTAATCTTCGGTTGTCACGGTTTGATGAAGGGACACGTATTTGAGACATGTCCCATGAGCGGACGTGTCTCCACTTTGTGGAGACACATCCTCTCATGAGACACGTCTCTCTCATGAGGCACGTCCTCCTTAGTCGCATTTCCTTTGTCATGGGACGTGTCTCCTTGATTGTGACTTACCTCTCTCTGTATTTATAGAAGATCAAATCCTCAAGAAGAGTAATCGAAATCAATAAATAACTCTGCTCTTGAAGATCGAAAATATATAACAGAAATTCAGACTTAGTTTTCATAAATATACATTCAGACTTAGCCTTGATAACATCTTTAGTTTTCAGTTTATAATCTGATAGGTTTGATCCAAATTTAACATGGTATCAGAGCCACGTTGAGAATATCTGAATCAAATCTAGATATCAGATTATTTAGAAAAAAATCATATTTTTAAGAAATCAAATACACATCACATTCTTCATAATGTCAAGTGTGATCAGATTTGAAGATCGTCTTGAAGGTGCAAACAACTTCACATCATGGAAATTCAGAATCATGATGATTCTAAAAGAAAGTAAGTTACTCATTTGTGAAAGAAAACAAGACAGAACCAAAGGATGATCCAAAGAAAACTCAATGGATTGAGAACAATGAGAAAGCCATGAAAATTTTAGTAGATGCAGTTAGGGATTATATAGTACCTATTTTGTCGAAACATGAGATTGCATATCTAATGTTTAAATCCCTTGAGAGCACCTTTGAAATAAACAACACCAGTAGGACCGTTGCATTGAAAAGGCAACTTAACAATGTTCAAATAAACAAAGGAGAATCTATTAATGCATACTTCATGAGAACCACTGAACTAAGAGATCAACTATAAACAATTGGATATCAAATTGATAGCAAGGAGTTAACACTAATAGCTCTAGGAGGCCTACCAAACTCATGGGAGTCATTTCTTCAAGGAATAAGTGCGAGATCTAAACTCCCTAAATTTGATAGGCTAAGAACAGACTAATTACAAGAAGAAACAAGACTCTTAACAAAATAAAACAAATAGAAACCCATAGATGAGGATATTCATGTGCTCAACACAACATCTAATAAAAGGGGTAAGAAGAATTCTTATGGGAAAGGATCATTCAAGAGAAAGAGAAATTCCTATGGAAAAGGATCATTCAAGAAGAGGAAAGACATCTTTCAAATACAATGTTTCAGATGTGATCAATATGGACACTATGCAATGAAGTGCCCTGATAGAACAAAACAACAAGCATCTTTTGCTAAAGTAGGAAAAACAAATACAGACTATGACTTTGAGAAATTTGTCTTCTATTCAGCCTTATCAAGTCAAGTATCTAACGATATCAACAACTGGGTAATTGATAGTGGTTCATCAAGGCACATCACAGGGTTCAGAGAACACCTAGACACTATGTTTGAAGAAACTGATGAAGAAGTAACTATTGGGGATGATTCTGCACATCCCGTAAAAGGGGTTGGAACTTGCTCCATCAAATTGAAATCTGGTCTCTCCCTACAACTCACTGGAGTCTTATTTGTACCAAGAATAAAGAGGAATCTAATATCCATCTCTGCACTTGAAGACAATGGATATAGGGTTACCTTTATGGATGGAAATGTTCTGGCATGGCCAAAGAACTCCACTATAAAGAAAGCACAAACCATAGGTATAAGACAAGGTTATCTTTACAAACTATGCATTGACATCAAACAAGCCCTTACCCTTGAAACTTCTGATTGAAATGAAATTTGGCATTGAAGATTAGGACACATTCATTTCCGTGCCCTACCCTCTGTAGGAAAACTAGTAACAGGATTGCCTAAATTAAAACAAACTCATGAAGGAGCTTGTAAAGGGTGTGCCCTAGGAAAGAATACAAAGGGATCCTTCCAAAATAGTTTGAGTAAAACCAAAAATGTGTTAGAACTGGTTCACTCTGACTTATGTGGACCCATGTTTGTACCCTCCATGGCGGGCTTCCTATATTATGTAATATTTATAGATGACTTCTCTAGGAAGACCTGGATTTATTTTCTTAAGTGTAAAGAGTCAAAAGAAATCCTTAAAAGGTTTAAGGAGTTCAAAGCTCTTATTGAAAAATTCTCCGGGAAGAAAATCAAAATTCTAAGGACAGATAATGGGAAGGAATACACTTCTGAAGTCTTTAAGGAATTTTGCATGAATGCTGGGATTAAGAGGGAGTTTACAGTAGCCTACAACCCTCAACAAAATGGTGTTGTTGAAAGGAAAAATAGAACTATTGTAGAAGTTGCTAAAGCAATGTTATTTGACCAGAACATAGAAACCTCATTCTGGGCAGAAGCCTCTAGAACTATTGTATACATCCAAAATAGATGTCCACATTCTCATCTAGATAACAAGACTCCTGAAGAAGCTTTTACTGGTATAAAACCTGACATTAGTCACTTAAGGATCTTTGGTTGCCCTGTCTACATTCATGTACCTAAAGAAAAGAGATTCAAACTAGAACCTTCTGGAAAGAAAGGGGTATTTGTGGGATATAGTGAAACCTCTAAAGCCTACAAAATATTCATACCCGGGCAGAAACAAATTGAACTAAGTAGAGATGTCATATTTGAAGAAGACATTGCATTCAAAAGGGCAAGGAGTTCAAGTGAGATAGAAATTCATAATTCCCCTAGAGTCTTAGAAGTGGAACCTACTCCTGAGATTCAAAGGGAGTATCGTGAAGAAATAATAAGTGAATTTCAATCTGCTTCAGAAGAGAATCCCAATGACAACAACAAGAAGAGAACACTTTGGGCTAGGAAGATGATTAAATAAGCTGAGATCATGCAACACCCAAGGGAACCTTTAGGGAAAGTAAGAGAGCCAAAAGGTTCTCAAGCTTTGTTGCCTTAATGAATGAAATCATCAATTCAGAACCCACCAGTGTTACAAAAGCTTTCAAACATCAAGTATGGAAGGATGCAATGACGAAAGATTATTAGTCCATTTTGAAAAATGATGTATGGGATATAGTGCCTAGACCAAAAGAGAAATCTGTTGTCTCTTCCAAATGGCTCTTCAAAATCAAACATGCTGCTGATGGCAGTATAGAAAAACACAAGGCATGTTTTGTGGCTAGAGGTTTCTCACAAAAGGAAGGCATTGATTATGAAGAGACATTTGCACCTGTTGCTCGGTACACATCTGTGAGAGCAGTGATAGCTATTGCAGCAGCTAAAGGCTGGAAGATCCATCAAATGGATGTGAAAACTGCCTTCCTAAATGGGACCATTGAAGAGGAAGTCTATCTAGAACAACCCGAAGGTTTTGTGATACATAAACCTGACTCACATGTATGCAGATTAAAGAAAGCTCTATATGGACTTAAATAGGCTCCCAGGGCTTGGTATGAAAGAATTGACAACTATCTCTTGGGACTAGGATTTTCCAAGAATGATGTAGATCCAAATCTTTATTTTAAGGTAATTAAAGGTGATATGCTAATAATTATTTTATATGTTGATGACCTGCTGATAATAGGAGAAGATCACCTCATTGCTCAAGGTAAAAAGGATCTAACTTCAGAATTTGATATGAAAGACTTGGGCATTTTACATTACTTCCTGGGTTTAGAAGTCTGGCAGAAATTAGATGGCATCATACTAAATCAAGGAAAGTATATTATTGATATTCTGAAGAGATTTGAGATGTTGGATTGTAGACCCATGTCTACACCTATGGAAATCAACTTACACAAATTAAAAGAAGCAGTAGCAAAATCTAAGTTTGCAGATTCCACTCTATATAGACAAATAATTGGATCATTGATGTACCTGGTTAACACCAGACCTGATATATTTGCTATGCAGTGAATGCTCTAAGCCAGTTCATGTGTGAGCCAAAGGAAATTCACCTTGTTGCTGTGAAGCACATATTGAGATATCTTCAAGGCACTATTGGATATGGTTTTCATTACAAAAATGACCAACTAGATTTACATGGATACTCTGATTCAGATTGGGCTGGAAGTGTAACTGATCGGAAAAGCACATCAGGATGTTGTGTTAGTTTAGGATTGGCTATGATCTCTTTGATTAGTAGAAAACAGTCTTTAGTGGCACAAAGCTTGACAAAAGCTGAATATATTGCAGCCTCTATGGGGGCAAGAGAAGCAGTATGGCTCCGGAAATTGCTTGTGGGACTCTTTGGTGAGCCCTTGAATCCTACTATTATCCATTGTGATAATCAAAGTTGCATTAAACTTTCAGTAAATCCAATATTCCATGATAGATCTAAGCATATTGAGATCCCTTACCATTATGTAAGAGACATGGTAGTAAGGAATGTGATCCAGTTGGAGTATATTAGTACAAATGATCAAACAACAGACATTCTCACCAAGCCTCTCTCCAGAGTTAAAGTTGAACACTTCAGGAAGAAACCTGGTATGGTTGAAATGTAATTTGATATTATGATTGAAATTCAAATTGTTTAGTTGTACTAATATATTTAAAAGATGTTTAATGTGTAAACTCTTTTGTCATGTGTGTGACTCTATGACTTTATGGGCCCTCTCTCCCCCTGTGTACATTATTGAAAGGTGACGATCTTTCTGATAATGAACACTTGTATTTGACATTGTAAAGTGACGACTCTACAATGATTAGTTGAACTATTATGATAGATATCATGTGACTTGATATCTGTGGATATGTCATGATAGTATCTCTTGGACATTTTTGATAGATATCATGAGACTTGATATCAGTTGAAGATCATTATAATCCTTATGAGATAATCATGGTGGATAAATGTATCCGTGGATATGCCATGAATTTTGTGGTAGACATCATGAGACTCGATGTCAGTGCACATACCATAATGAAGATGTGTTATGAAGAATGTCATGTGATTTGACACTTTCAGAAGCATTTCATATCTTCTGATATCACGAGTAAGGTGATATCACTATATACTTGATTGGAGTTATCTTCCCTAGCTAAGAGGGAGTGTAGAAACCTGATAGCATTGGTCAGATACAAATGATGATTGCATTTATTCATTATCATCATTTAAATCCAATCGCTTTATTCAAGTATAGTTTTTTGATCTCCAGTTTGAGGATATAAATAATATTTATATATTCAGATCGAACTAAATCAATATGCATACATATTATGTTTGATTTATCTTAGAGCCTAATCTTCGGTTGTCACGGTTTGATGAAGGGACACGTATTTGAGACATGTCCCATGAGCGGACGTGTCTCCACTTTGTGGAGACATGTCCTCTCATGAGACGTGTCTCTCTCATGAAGACGTGTCTCTCATGAGGCGCGTCCTCCTTAGTTGCATTTCCTTTGTCATGGGACGTGTCTCCTTGATTGTGACTTACCAGTGGAGACACGTCCGCTCATGAGACGTGTCTCTCTCATGAAGACGTGTCTCTCATGAGGCGTGTCCTCCTTAGTTGCATTTCCTTTGTCATGGGACGTGTCTCCTTGATTGTGACTTACCTCTCTATCCGTATTTATAGAAGATCAGATCCTCAAGAAGAGTAATCGAAATCAATAAATAACTCTGCTCTTGAAGATCGAAAATATATAACAGAAATTCTGACTTAGTTTTCATAAATATACATTCAGACTTAGCTTTGATAACATCTTCAGTTTTGAGTTTATAATCTGATAGGTTTGATTCAAATTAACAGTTTCAACTTGTCTTTTCTTCATTTGTGTCTAAATCTTGTTCAAGGTTACCTCTAGGAATGCCCTCTTGGGTCTAGCTGAGCTCATAGTGAAGGAGAGATTATCCACTCTCAACAATTGAAAGAGGCATTGTTTGTAATGGCAGAGCGTCATATTTGAAGTTTGTCAGATTTAGGCGGGGGAAATAATAGACAATCCTTCTAGTGAATCAGCATATACTCTGTGTTGGGAGCTGTTTGCTGCTGTGGAAGAAGGCGGTAACTTGAATACATTATCGAGAAATAATATGAAATGTCCTTCGGGTATAGAGGAGGAAGATGTGTCTTGGAAAGGCTTGCCACTGCATCAAGTCTCAAGCAAAATGCTGTCGGCCCTTCTTAATTCACAAATGTTTTGAAAGCCGCTTATGTGCTACAAAAGCCGTTTCGTATATTATATGGAGTCTTTGGAGGCTATAACGAGTATTCGTTGCTGAGGAAGACTGCCGAATTAAATAATGAATCTGTCAACAGGTGGCATAACTAATTGTTAATTCGTGGAAGTAAGTCCAAAGTAATTCTATCATCAGGAATTAGAAGTCTAATGATATCATCAGAAAGGCCCAGGAAAAAGAGTCTCAAGGGGAATAAAGTCGAATGGCAAGCATCGAATATGTGAGAATTCAATAGTAGATGGCTTCATGATCGTGCTTTGAAGAAGGAGATCACTCTATTGTGACTACTGTAATAATTTCAAGGTCAGCAGATGTTTAGTGATAATTTTCTGTGCAAAGCTTCTGAAAGTATGTAATTAGAATGTTAACTTGACTGAGAAATATATATGTCTATGTTCTTATATGGAAGGTTTGAATATATGAAATGAATTGTAAGAAAACGGTATTTTATGAAATACAATAAGTTTCCATCTTTGGCCAAACAAATTATACTCAAACTCAGAACACAAGAAGATTAAGCACTGCTGCTACAAGATGATCTGCTGCTCAAGAATGAACTTCTTCTAGGAATGCGAATTATGATGAATGAACTTGATGATCAAATGATCA